>CM067312.1:33920335-34457869 GCA_034231615.1 Meghimatium bilineatum | reverse complement strand
CAATTTCGATGACAAGGGACAGTTCCTAGTTGACCTGCAGAAGTGCGCAGACGAGAATGAACTAAGAGATCCCGAAGGTTTCTGTCCCTCCGAAAAGCGACTAGTGGAAGAGAGGGAAATGCAGGACTGGAGATGGGATCTAACTGGAGGATAGAGAAATGTCGTAATAGGATACGTAGTGCCGGCATATTATGAGGATGAAAAGTGATAGTCCGTATTGGGCGATCAGAGGTATGTTCAATAGATGGTACGAGGGCCACTGAGCTGGAAATAGTAAGAACACGTTGTAAAGCTGATGACAGAATATCCTAGGGTATAAGCGAACGGCGAAAAAAATCCGCATCTTAAGAGATTGAACCTGAAAATCTACATCGTCTTGGCAGAGACGACGAAGACGAAGCAGCTGAGAGAAAGGGAGGGCATGACGACAAGACCTTGGATGAGATGATGTATAAAGAAGAAAAACTATGAGAGGCCGTAGGCTTATAATGTACAGACGTGGTAAGGGATGTGGATCCTATGGAAACACAAATGTCAAGGAAGTTCACAGAGGTGGAGGAAATAAGAGAAGTAAATTTAATAGCTGGATGGAACCACCTCACAGAGTCAATGTTTGTTTGTTTGTTTTGCGTTCACTCCATTGTAACCATCACGGATATCCGTGCGATTTCCGCCGGAGCGTGATTACGTTGTGCCACCGTTATGCACCTTGTAGGCCTAGCACATCCGATTTCGGCATGTCTTGACAATTCGCGTGGGCTACCCTTAGCCTGTGACAGCCTCTATATCTGTCTCCAGGCACGCGTAGTGGCGACTCTTCGCCCAGGACGATTTTTTCTCTCGTCTGACTCGCACGAGGGGTTCCACTGTCTATGAACTTGCCTCGTGTAATTGAGCGTGCTGTGCCTGTGCCCATTGGGTACTGAACCGTTTCTTTTCCGTGAGCCTGGTTCCTTAGGGCAAGAACTCAACAGAGGAGTTAGACCCTGGCTCTTTCGCCCTCTTAGCCGAGGTGTCATTCACCGACATCGTGTACCAATCTTTCGCCCTCTTAGCCGAGGTGTCATTCACCGACATCGTGTACCAATCATCTTGTCCAAGTTCGAGTCTCACACCACGCGTTTGAGAGCAAGGCGTTCTCGAGCTGAGCGTCCTTGTCTCAATAGCGCCTGAGCCCATCAGGTACTGAACCCTTTCTCCTCTTCAAGTGTATTTCCGGTGTAGGAAAACCTGACAGTAGAGTTGGGCCAGGGCTAAATCGTTGTCCCTTTTGTGCCTGAGCCCATCGGGTACGGAACCCTTTTTCTCTGCAAGTGTACTTCCAGTATAGGAAACCTTGACAGTAGAGTTGGGCCAGGACTACCATCGTTGTCCCTTTCTTGCCTAAGCCGATCGGGTACAGAACCCTTTCTCTTCGCGAGCATATTTCCGGTTAGGAAGGCTCGTCATTAGAGTTGGATTAGGTCTTCTTGCCTTACCAGACGCCAATGAATGGGTCTTGGTCTCTGCCTGTAAGGAACACAGGTAACTAGATGCTCGTCTCCAGCTGACGGAGCTTGTAGTTCCCCTTTCCTAGATACTTTTCACTTTCTAATGCAGTTCGCGCTGCCCTCTAGCGCTGTTCTGCCCTTTCATTGTTTCATTGTACTCGGTATGAAATCTATTTGTCTCTCGCCATGCATCTACCTTTACGTGCATTTTATATTGGCCGCCCCTCCAATGTTCGGACTGGACTGACTAGCTTCACTGTATGTCGACAGTGTCGCTATATGTGGTGATGCTGGTGGTGTCGGAGATATTGTCTGTCTCTTGTGCAGTCAAATCTCTTTCCATCTGCTACCTCCACATTCTCGGACACGATCTCCAAATTTGGCCAGAATCAGCTCGAGCTGCTGTATTTCTGTTTCCAGGGTGCACCGCGTGGAGGTACATTTGGAATCTTGGTTATCTGCTAACCCTGGGTCCGCCTAGAGCAATGCGTTCCCTTTGCACCCCACAAAGTCAATGAAAAGGTTGAGGTTATCAAGAGAAATATCAGTAACCCCAAACCCATAGTCTATGTAGCGATGAAATATGGAAGGGACAGTGCCCTGAAAAATGGTAAAGATAAGATGTTCAAGGTGACCCATAAATAGGCAGGCATAACTGGGTCCCATTTTAGTACCCATCGCTACAAACCGCTAATTTGATCAAAAAAAGTGTCCATTGAATTCAAAATAATTCAAGGTGAGAACTAGTTTCTGCCAGTCGAAGAATAGCGGCAGTAGCAATAGACTTATGCGGATTGATGTTAAGAAAGAACTGTAACGCCAGAAGCCTATCTTTATGAGGAATACATGTATAGAGGGAACAGCATCTAGAAGGAATATGTGATAGGTGTGTAGAGGATCGAGAGCAATAGAAGAAAAGATGGATATAGCATGGTTAGTGTCCTTTAGGTAAGATGGAAGAGATGCGACAAGAGGTTGGAAGACACTGTCTAAGAAATCAGAAATTAATTCAGTTGGACAAGAACAGGCGGAAACAATTGGTCTACCTGGGTTAGATGATTTATGTATTTTAGGTAGTAAATACAGAGAAGGAGAACCCAGATTGCTTTTAATAATCCGTTTGAGGGGCACTAATGAGGAGTTGATTGCTGTTAATACGTTTTTTATGAGTTTTGTCCACTTTATCATTATGTGCTAAATTGATCCTTGGCACAGGAACGATAGAAATCCAAATCCTCTAACTGGCGCGTGGCTTCTTTGATATATAGGTCCTTCTGCCACACAACTACAGTGTCACCCTTATCAGCCGGTTTAATCACGATGTCATCACGTGCGTGAGCGAAGTTTGGAGAGCGCCCGTGACTCTGATCTAGTGAGATTAGAGCGACGTAGCTTAGCAAAATGTAACTGTTGTATAGCATGAAGGGTAAAGTCAATGTAGGCATCAAGTGTTTTGGTTTCAGGAGAAGAAGGGGAGGGGGTCCAATCATGTTTGTGATGATGGTAAGAGGAGAAAGGGTCATCAAGTGAAACCGGTTCAGAGGACGAAGGGTGGTAATAAAAGTGCTGTTTAAGACGAAGAATACTGTGAAATCGATTGACATCACATTTCAAGGAATAGCGATCACAGCTGGGGCGTAGCGGGATGAAGTTAAGACCTTTGCTGAAAACGGATATTTCATCAGCAGATACGGGGAGATCAGGCGGTATACAACGTACTAAAGGATGATGATTAGTTGGTAGATCTAAGGAGAGGAGTTCAGGGGTGCCGGAAAGATTAGTAGTAGGTGGAAAAAGACGTTGAGATGTAGAAGGTGGATGAAAATTGATAGGTTGATAGGTGGAGGAATAAATGGGGGCATAAGATGAAGGAAAGAGGGATGAGAATTTACGTGAATGGGAAGAGTTAAGAAAAGTGCATAACTAGCTATTAAGGCAATGGATGATGAAGCGTACGAGAAAGTAGACAGGTAAAACGTTAGATGTGAGAGTTAAAAGGAGTAGACGAAGTGATTCTAATGATGAGGATAAATTAGAGAGGAGGTCAGAGTGGCAGTTCAGTACGGCACGCATGCAAGAAAATCCATATTGTCGATCGATACGAGTAAAGCGGAAAACATATGACGGTTTGGAGTTACCTAATTGAGGACGAAATGCGATACGAAGCCACGAGGAAGAACATTACAACTAAGACAACGCCGTAGAAAGAAAGAATGGCATGAGAAGCGGGTCTTCTTGAATGTGTCCGACGCAAATGCAATGGCGATGTCGGAGATATCAGGAGGTAGACAACTAGAGGAAGTTTTGTGAATAGAAGAAAGGATAATTCGAAGAAAACGCTTAGAGGATGGCATGATGATTAACAAGCGTTAAGAGGTAGATGAAGTGATATAATAAAAAACCTATGCTAAGGTCATACGTTTCCCCGCTTTACTCGTATCGATCGACAATAGGGATTTTCTTGCATGCGTGCCGTACTGAACTGCCACTATGACCTCCTCTTTGATTTATCCTCATCAATAGAATCACTCCGTCTACGCCTATTAACTCTCACATCTAACGTTTTCCCTGTCTACTTTCTCGTACGCTTCATCATCCATTACCTTAAAAGCAAGTTATACACTTTTCTTAACTCTTCCCATTCACGTAAATTCTCATCCCTCTTTCCTTCATCTTATGCCCCCATTTATTCCTCCACCTATCAATTTTCATCCACCTTCTACATCTCCACCTCTTTTTCCACCTACTACTAATCTTTCCGGCACCCCTGAACCCCTCTCCTTAGATCTACCAACTAATCATCATCCTTTAGTACGTTGTATACCGCCTATTCTCCCCTTATCTGCTGATGAAATATCCGTTTTCAGCAAAGGTCTTAACTTCATCCCGCTACGCCCCAGCTGTGATCGCTATTACTTGGAATGTGATGTCAATCAATTTCACAGTATTCTTCGTCTTAAACAACAATTTTATTACCTATCTTCGTCCTCTGAACCGGTTTCACTTGATGACCCTTTCTCCTCTTACCATCATCACAAACATGATTGGACCCCCCCCCCCCCCCTTCTTCTCCTGAAAGCAAAACACTTGATGTCTACATTGACTTTACCCTTCATGCTATACAACAGTTACGTTTTCCCAAATTACGTCGCTCTAATCGACTGGCAGAAAATGAAAAAGTCCCCTGGAGCTGATGGAGTGTCCAATGAAATGATTAGAAACCTGGGAATTGCAGCAAGAGCAAAGCTACTGCAGATCTTTAACACAAGCTGGTCCACAGGTAATGTACCACAGGCATGGAGAGAAGCAATAATGATACCACTCCTCAAATCAGGAAAAGATGGCAACACAGTCTCCAACTACAGGCCCATCAGCCTCACAAGCTATGTAAAACAATGGAACGCATTATCAATCTTAGGATGCAGTGGTACCTTGAAAGTGAAAACCTTCTAGTATCACAGCAAGCAGGTTTCAGACAGTGCTACTCTACTAAAGATCAGGCAACCTACCTCTTCCAAGAGATTGAGGATGCCTTCCAGGAAAAGAAACTAGTACTAGCAGCATGGATAGACCTCAGGAAAGTATTGATAAGGTCTGGAAAGAAGGGCTCCTAAAGAAATTGCGAAATTGCAGGGTTAGCTCAAGAATGTACAAATGGGTAAAAGCATACCTGCATAATAGAAGAGCCAGGGTACAATTAGATGGTCGCAAGAGCAAGAAAGTTCTACTGCGTCATGGAGTCCCCCAGGGAGGAGTCCTGTTACCCACACTTTTCTTGGTTTACATCAATTACCTAGTTGCTGAACTACCACACGGGATCAAAGTGGCAATGTATGCTGACGACCTGGTGATCTGGTGCACGCAAGAACATGCAACAGTGGCCACTAAACAAATACAAAGAGCTATCGATGCCCTAACATTATGGGCAAATAGATGGTGTGTCAGCATTAACACAGATAAGTGCAGCACTACACTTTTTACCCTCTCACCAAAACAAAAAGCTGGTCATATCAAGATAGATGGAGAGCTCTTGAAAGAAGACAAACAACCCACATACCTCGGAGTTACTTTTGATGATAAGCTGACATGGAAGCAGCACATAAACAAAGCAACAACAAAAGCCAGAAGGAAGTTAGCTATCCTGAGAAAACTAAGTGGAACCACATGGGGAGCCAGTGGAAATATACTCAGTAAAGTTTACCAGCAAGGCATAAGACCACACCTGGAATATGGTTCAGCTGCGTAGTGTCCTGCATCAAACACCACATTACAAGATCTAGATAAAGTGCAAAGCCAGGCACTTAGAATAATGTTGGGAGCAATGAAATCAACACCCATAGCAGAGATGCAGAAAATGGGAAGAATGCAAACACTTGGCGAACGAAGAGACACAAAAGTACTAATTCAAGCAGAAACGTTTCAGTGTATGCCAAGTCATCCACTGAAGGAAAGATTCCAAAATATAGCAATGGGGCGACTGAAAAGGAGCAGCTTTATCCATCAAGCTAAACGACTCCGTAGACAACTTACAGACCTACCTGAAGTTGACAGCCCCTTAAGGTCTGTATCAGAACAAACCCCGTGGAGTGAAAGCCATGGAATGCCAATATACATTCAGACCCATGTGAAAGGAATACTAAGCGAGGACGAACAGAACAGTGTGCAGCGAATAACAGTCACCCTCAGTTTCCTGGATGAGGAATATCCACAAAATATATGGGTCAGAGTGTACACAGATGGGTCAGCACAGAATGCTGTGAGGAATGGAGGTGCAGGTGTATATATAGAATATCCACACAAGCCTAGAGATACAATCAGAATACCGACAGGAAAATTCTGCAATAATTATGATGCAGAAATCCAGGCAATTAGTGTGGCAGCTAAAAAACTGCTGAACTCCAACTCTGACCTACAGCCTGTGGTATTCCTGACAGATGCAAGGTCAGTGCTTCAAGCTCTCCAGTCTGGAAAACTAACAGACTTAAAAAAACTACTTAGCGAATTGTCTTACCAGTATAGGGTAACCATGCAGTGGATACCCTCTCACTGTGGAATACCAGGAAATGAAAAAGCAGACCAACTGGCTAAGGAAGGTGCTGCCGAAGACCAACCAGATATACCAATCACCTACCATCATAAAAAACAGATGATAAAGTCAATAAGAAAGCCACAAACACCAACACAAGATGACTATCACAATATGAACAGATCAGAACAAGTTATAATTCAACGTCTCAGAACAGGACACAACCGACTCCGCAGTCACATGTATACAAAGTTCAAGATTGGCAACACGGCCATGTGTACATGTGGACAGGCAGCACAGAGTGCCAAACATATACTTCAAGAGTGTTCTGAGCATGAAACGCTGAGGCAGGCATATTGGCCAGAGGAAACAACACTGGAATCAAAGCTCTATGGGACACTGTATGAACTACAAAAGACAGTGAGTTTTATTAAGGAGACAGAATTACAGATATAGACATGTTTCAAGTGAACGAAAGAAGAAGAAGAAGACTGGCAGAATTAGTTCTCACCTTGAATTCTTTTGAATTCAATGGACACTTTTTTGATCAAATTAGCGGTGTAGATATGGGTACTAAAATGGGACCCAGTTATGCCTGCCTATTTATGGGTCACCTTGAACATCTTATCTTTATCACATTTCAGGGACCTGTCCCTTCCATATTCCATCGCTAAATAGACGATGGGTTTGGGGTTACTGATATTTCTCTTGATAACCTCAACTTTTTCATTGACTAAGCGAGTGGTTTCCATCCAGCTATTAAATTTACTTTTCTTATTTCCTCCACCTCTGTGAACTTCCTTGACATTTGTGTTTCCATAGGATCCACATCCCTTACCACTTCTATACATTATAAGCCTCTCATAGTTTTGTTCTTTATACATCATCTCACCCAAGGTCTTGTCGTCATGCCCTCCCTTTCTCTCAGCTGCTTCGTCTTCGTCGTCTCTGCCAAGACGATGTAAATTTTCAGGTTCAATCTCTTAAGATGCTGGATTTTTTCGCCGTCGCTTATACCCTGAAGATATTCTGTCATCAGCTTTACAACGTGTTCTTACTATTTCCAGCTCAGTGGCCCTCGTACCATCTATTAAACATACCTCTGATCACCCAATACTGGCTATCACTTTTCATCCTCATAATATGCCGACACTACGTATCCTATTACTACATTTCTCTATCCTCCAGTTAGATCCCATCTCCAGTCCTGCATTTCCCTCTCTTCCACTAGTCGCTTTTCGGAGGAACAGAAACCTTCGGGATCTCTTAGTTCATTCTCGTCTGCGCACTTCTGCAGGTCAACTAGGAACTCTACCTTGTCATCGAAATTGTTTGACTTGCCTTTTTGATATTCTCACTCCCATGTTACAGTTTCCGAAATCACACTTTTATATTCAGGATTCTTTTTCATGTTTGTTCCGTAATTTAATATACTCTATCATATGTAAGCGTTGTGATATGAAGTATATTGGTGAGACTGGTAGACGTTTAGCAGATAGATTCGCCAAACATTTGAGAGATATCACGAATCATCGTGACTCCCCAGTGTCTAATCATGATAACAGCCCGTCACATCATGGTAGCTCTGATGTCTCTGTAACCGGTTTGTTACGTTGTTATACCGGTGACCGGCAACGTCAGTCCTTGGAATATCGTCTCATTTATCATATGGGAGTCTTGCAACCACACGGAATGAACATTAATCACCGTTTTGTTTGAGTTACCCACCTTTTCTTTATACCCTCTACTCCCGTATTGCACTGATTCTTGTAATTATTTGTCTTTGTACACTTTCGTGAGTAATTATTTTTGTGTTTGCCGTACTTCTATATAATTCCTTTATGTCTTCTTTCGTTTGTGTATGTCAATATGTGATTATTTTGTACACTGCCACTTTGTTATTGTTAAATCATTTACATATTTAGATTTTGATTTCCTCGTTGTTATTGCAGTTGTATCTTCGATGGGTGCCCACACATGTATAGTTATTTGTATATGCATTTCGTTTTACATGGTTCTATGTATCCACACAATTACTTTGGGACACACATTTGTATGTATACATATGCAGTTGTTATAGCATTATCTTTATGTGAACGAACGTTTATATTTACATTAATATATATATATGTTTCTATGTTTACGAATTTTCATGTTATTGTTTTTATTTATGTGAGAAAGTGTTTATGTGGATGCATGTTCATATTTATGTATATATATATATATATATATAAATATATATATATATATATATATATATATATATATATAAATATATATATATATATATATATATATATATATATATATATATATATATATATATATATATATATTTATGTGAGCGCTTGTTTATGTTAATGCACGTATCTCCATTCTGTGTCAATATGTATGCCTATTCTGGTGTGAGCCCTTTCCTATGTGTGGATACATTTACATGCCTGTGCAATTCTGTGGGTATCCTTCACAAATTTGTGTTCATTGTGTTATATATTTATTTCTTAACTCTTGGTGTGTGTATACATTTCTATGTATGTTTAGGTTTGGTTTTATATATATGTTTATGTCTATATTTGGTTTCACATTCATTCCATGCGTTTTCAAATGATGATTCTTCTTGTATCCTTCCTTCCCCAAATCCACTCACCCCACCACCACGCAACCTCATCATTACTCATCTATCATTATCATATGCCATTCTGGTTGGCGTAGGTGACCATGGTTCTCTGTCCACAGTATTGTTATCAGGATCGTTGTTTCCAAGCCGTGCTAGGTTGTCACACGAATATTTTCTCACGTCCCCATCTGTCTCTGTTCCCTTCAGTCTTGCCTGTTGTGACAATGTTCTTAAAACCTGCCTGTCTGATAAAGTGACAAAAGGGGTATTTTTCTTATCTTTTTCTTTTATTATTCTTGCACTCATCTATAGTGCCTCTAATTTCCCACTTTCGGTTTGTTTATAATGAATGCACACATTTTCTCTTTTACTAGATGCGTTGCCATCCCTGCGCTATGGAGACGGGGCTTGATGAAATCTAGTCATCTATTTTGTTTTTTATTTTGTTGTTTTCTGTTGTTTGTCTCTTGAAAAAGGTTCAATTTGAGCCGATTCGTGGAGAATTGTCCTGTTTAGTTTTATTGTATGTTTTTTTATATATACTTTTTTAAATATATTTTTTATTAATAGGCAAGGTAAGTGTTTTCGTAACCTGTTTAATTCATTTTGCTTGACTATTTGTTCATTAAGTTACTGCGGCACCATCCACTTTGTCGGACACCCTCTGACCATTTGGTTATTTACACTAGAATAGTTTACGTGAAAGGTCTATAGTTAATCTTAGATTTGTAGGAAAGGTAGAAAGTATCAGTGTTGTTTCAATATGCTCTCTGAACTTATTTCAAGGATAGTTCATATAATGTAGGAACTTAATCTCCAAAAGAATTGTATTCTCCAGTGGATTATTTGTTCATACATCGGACTGAGTACAGATAACATAAGTTGATGAGACGAAGGAATAACCTCGCACTGAATTGTTTATTCATTCTACACTTCAAAATGATAGAAATTTTATTTCGGAATAGAACATGAAAGAGGAACCATATAATATTCACAGAAGGAACATCAAAACGACCATCAGACATATTACACACGGAGAGGGGATGATGTTAATAGGTGATGAAGAGTAGTGATAGTTTATTTTGACGCCGAACCTGCATAACTTATGTGCAGTTATATAAGAGACATGAACAACGCCTGATGAACAAGTAGATGTGGGATTGCTTCACGAAACTTTTCAACCTATGTCTGAGAATTCCCTAATATGAAGACCGTGGCGGTAAATTTGTCGTTTCCAGCTATACTGCTAGTTAGGATATGTTTAAATATAATTTCCACAAATGGCAGTATATGCATTTTTAAATAAACAGATGTGTTGATTAACTGACGAACAGCAACAATAGGAATTATCGGATTACTAACAATTATTAAAATAAGCCAGATAATAATATAATGTTTGACGTGTGATATTTGGAGTTTTTCTGGATGGATAGTCTTGAAGTGTGCTATTTCTGATATTACCGGAGACAAACATTTGATATGAATCAATTACTTTCCAAGTTTTATCCTCAAAACTAACTGAATGCTGAACATCTGCAGAACTGTGGGATGGCAGTGCTGTATAAGTAAAAATAGGTACATGTGTGAACAACGATTACTACAGAGAAAAGAACGACACAACGCGGAGTAAACTTAAAAGACACGTATTTTCTTATTGATTGTGATAATTAGAATTTCGATAACAACCACATTTGGTGATGTTGATGTTTGAAAAGAACCATCTTAAAGCCCACAAAAAACATATTACCATATTATTAACTTTTATGTCACATTGCTAATTTAATAAATAAAAGTGTGACAGTGTTATGTGGAACGGACTTCAATAATCCATTCATAACTGGTGTCTATATTGACCCTTTCCCAATTGACCAATGTCACCATTAAAGGTGAGGAACTCCTGATTTGGAGCTGTTCTATTATAAATGGTACTCATATACGTAGTACAACTCGTGTATAAAAAAGTCAAGGGAACAAAATCACAAATTTGACTCGCAGAAAACTCACTAGAATTGTTCATGGAAAATTCATGAAACCTCATGAAAATACGTATGCAGGATCGAGTACCAGACACAGAAATCCCTAAAACGTCCATTATGCAAAGCATCCACAAATGTCACAATTAGGTTATGGGGGTAGGCAATGAAATCACAGAAAATTATTTCGCTAGAGAAAAAATATAGCAATATATATATATATATATATATATATATATATATATATATATATATATATATATATATATATGTATATACCCGGTATATATATAATATATATCACCACATTTATCGAACGAACTAAGGCATTTAACAGAAATCGCGAAAGACTATAGGAGGTCATAAAACTAGCATGGTTCGGACATGTATGCAGGCACGATTCATTGTCAAAAACAATACTGCAGGGAACTGTCTATGCCTGTACGGGATGTTTGTTGTTGTTGTAATAGTCCTTGTCTCGATTGGTCCGTTCGCGTGACTTTGTGTGCACGATTTGAATGGCTTGATGAAATCGCATCTTTTTTTTGGAGATGCGGTTAGTCAAGTACGGAAAAACGCGTGTGCAATTGTTGCTGGGCGATTTGGTGCCGTAGAACGGACTGGTTCAGTTCCCGTTGCTCTCAAGAATTTTTAAATTGTCCTCTGGCTTCCTACTCAAATTTACAGGGAGCTGTCGAGGGTGGAAGAAGCAGAGGAGGATAAATAAATACATGGACAGACAACACCAAGGAATGGACAGGGCAAGATATATCCACACTCATCCGCATCGCTGAGGATAGAATTCGCTGGAGGACTATGTGTGCTGAGGCATTCAATGTGATACCCCTACGACCCTGAAGGGTTATGGGTTTATTGATTGATTGATTGATAGGAGTTCATGGCCAAATTTGGATTTCCCGAAAAAATCACCACCATGTTTCGTAAGCTCCATAATGGTATGACAGCCTGTGGGCAAGATGACGGCGCACACTCAAACCCGTTTACAGCATCTAACGGTGCTCCCCTTTCTTCAGCATGGTGTTCACTTCCAAACTAAATGATGCTTTCCAGAATGACATTGCCGGATCTTGATTTCGTTATCTTGCTGATGGAGAGTTATTCAATATTATACAAGTAAAATCATGTAGGAAGCGAGAGGATAAAGTAAAAAAATTTGAGACCTATGGGAATGAAACAATCCGTTCTGACGGCACCAAATCGCCTGGCAACAAGAATAACCGGGTTTTTGTCGTGATCTCGTGATCAAACACGGGAAAAAAACCCATTTACTCTTGTTTCCAGGCGATCTGATGCCGCCAGAACGTATTGACTCTATTAAATGTTAGTAGATTAAAGGTCAAAACCAAAAACTTAAACGGACATTGTTCGCGACTACTTGTTCGTCGACGATTGTGCACTCAACGCTACCAGTATGAAAGGTCAGTATAGTCAGTATAGTCAGGACAGTATAGACCTCTTTTCGTTGTTGTGATGCGTTCGGTCTTACCATCAGCACCGCGAAGACACTAATGTATCAACCAGTGTCAGGTGTTCCCTACACAGAACCAGTAATCACAGTAAAGGTATAAAAACTCAATACTGGAATAAATTTACAAGTATCTTGGCAGCACCCTATTGTGACACTTGACGAGATGTTGCTCTGCGTATTGCTCGCTCCAGTGCGGGAGCCTTCATGCCAACGTCTGAATCAGGCGTTGTCTCAGTTTGACAACTACGTTGGACGTCTACTACGCAATTGTTCTACAAACATTGCTGTATGCTGTGTCATCCTGGACTGTCTATGCGAGACGCGCTCGCCAGCTTAACTCTTTCCACCTTCGATGTCTAAAACACCTCGCGGGAATACGTTTGCAGGATAGAGTACCAGACACAGAAATCCTTAAAAACTCCAGTATGTAATGCATCCACGTCCTGCTGACTAGGTCTCAACTCCATTGGACTGCCCACATCGTCCGTATGACAGACAAGTGAGTTCCAAAGAGAGTATTCTATGGGAAACTGTGCGACAGTAAACGTTCTCAAGCGGAGGGCAGAAAAAGCGCTTCACTGATCACATAAGAACAGCTGCAGGCTACACAGAGGACTGTGTGATTAGCACAGGAGTAAAGCAGGGATGTGTATTATCCCCAATACTTTTTATCACATACATGGACCATATAAACAAAACAGCAAATTCTAATGAAGCAAATGAACTTCTTTTTGCAGATGACCAGGTTTTATTCCACAACAGCATTAAAAACCTGCAAGACAACCTAAGCATAATAGACACAGCAGGCAAGCAATTTGGAATGAAAATCAACATAGACAAAACAGAAGTAATGAATATTGCAAGAGAGAAGGAGAACATCAACATACAGATAAATAATAAACAACTAAAACAAGTAGATGAATTCAAATATCTGGGCAGCACATTAAGATATGACAACAAACAAGAAGCAGAAATAAACGCAAGATGTAATAAGGCCTGTCAGATCATTGGTCAATTAACACCTTTACTAAGAAACAAAGATATTACACTAGAAACAAAGAAAGCGCTTTTCAACACCATTTTCTTACCAACATTGTGTTATCAGTGTCAAACTTGGACATTAGATTCTAGAACAATACATAAGATTAACACCACTGAAATGAAATGTGTGAGACGTATGATTGGAGTTAGCTTGAGAGACAAAATCAGGAATGAATACTAAGGAAACAATTAGGGATCAAACCAACAATAGAATACATACAGAAACAACAAGTTAAATGGTACGGCCACATAACCAGACAGAAAAAGCAAAGTATTATCCAAAAAACACTTAACAAACGATAAGACAACAGGAGACCTATTGGACGCCCTCGTAAAAGGTGGATACTGTATTAGAGACACTCGGAAATATAACAGCAGAGGAGGCAAATAGAAGGGCAAAAGACCGTACACTCACTCTCCCCTCAACAACGAAAGGTACATGAGGACAGAACGAAGAAGAAGAATGATCACATAAAGAACACTTTCCAGCACTGCAGCATCGATCCTAGCTCTAGGGAGACTACAGCCCATGATCGCTCAGCTTGGTACACCCAGATCACTGCTGGACTCACTAAATTTTAAAGAGAATACTGCGGGCAGTTAACATGCACGGAAGCGGAATGACAATTCTGAAAGCTCTCCTACTCGTCACCCTCTGAACTCCTGCATGCACTGCAATAGAACTTTCCTGACACGAATCTGACTCATCGGGTATCTACGAACTCACAAACCTATACCAAATTAGACAATCACAAATGTTTTTCTACTTGTTCACCACATTTTTTTGTATTCTTTTTTCATGCCATACGCATCTTCGTTTGCGAAGGAGGATTGTTATATATGTATGTCCTTCTCAACAAAGATGTACTCCTACCGTGAATGCCACTGGTGGCAGAGTCCAGGTCACTTCCCACAAAATACACTTTGTAAATAATCGTTATTCATGCTTTCTCCATATGTTTTGTACTTTCTAACTTTGTTTAGCTGCACTTTGAAATAAACATTCAAATGTTCTGGTTCTCTTGCTCGAATGACATGCTGTATGGACATTACTACACGCTTCTATTCATATTTCACATCATTGCATCATTTTAGCTGTTGTTGTTGACCCAATTTACTTCAATATAAACAATACTGAAATGATATTTATCATGTCAACCCTAACATGTGAACTCACTCACTACTGGACGACCTGAGACTTGTTCCACGAGACTCATTGGGAATGTAAAGGCTTTATACGTCTTAAGCAAAGGAGCAAAAAAGTGAAAAATCGAAAGTTTTATATTACTTTATTCTACTTGTTATCCTTGTGTAATGTAAATAGTCCGCGTTTCTCCCCCCTTAGTTATGTAAACGTATATTGGCTCGTATGATGTTGTGTCTCATATGAACTGGGTAGATCAGTCCCCACCTTAATCATCATCAAGTGCCGTCTCCGCAACGAAGGTTGGCTGTAACTATCTCCAACATCCCCTGTCTCTTCTTTTGTGGTGCACTCTGCTAGACTGTAACCTGTCTATCGTCTGATGTTACTCTTCCACTTGTATCTCTGCCTACCTCTTGCTCGCTTCCCTTTGACTTTACCCTCAAGTAAAGTCTTCAATAAGGTGTCATGTCTTTTAATGTCTTAAAATATTTTATTTACTCACTTAATCTTAACTTAATCACTAAGTTACTAATAAAAGAAGCAATCAATTTATTTAATTACAGCATTTCATTCTCCAACATAAGAGATCTAAGTACATTATATGTCTATAATATCATAAACATATCGTATTGTACTCACATACACTTGATTACAAGTTATATCTTTGGGTTATAGGCTAACTCGTTGTCATCAAATCTGACTGTCAAATCTAATGACGTCCTTAGTTGTCAGTGGTTGACGTTCCTCGACCAACACTCTCATTCTTCTGTATCTACCTCTACCCTCACCCGTCTTGCGGAACTCGTGCTCACTCTCAATTCCTTTGAGTTCGATGGACACTTCTTTGATCAAATCAGTACAGTCGCCATGGGCACTAAGATGAGACCGTGCTATTCTTGCTTGTTTATGGACCACCTTGAACACCAGGTATGGGAATCCTATGTGGAACCTTTCATATCGGTGTTACATAGGTATATCAATGATAGAATCGGCATCACTGACATGTCTGAGCCTGACCTGGTACACTGAATACAGTTCATTGACAATTTTCACCCGGCCATCAAGTTCACATCGGAGATTTCTACATCCCATGTGAACTTCCTGGACAAACCAATCACCATCTATCACTTCTGTCTCAGTACACTGGTACACTACAATTAGAATGATGCCCAAAGCTTTCTTCTATACACCTCTTCTTATCCCTCTGCCTGTCGGGATTCCCTTCCATTCTCCCAACTTCTTCGTCTCCTGCGATTGTGTAGTTGCATGGAGGAAAGCCTACGAGATGACGGATTTCTTCCGCTATTGCCTATATTATAAAACGTAAACTTGTGACAGCTGAAATGTCATGTTTACGCAGAATCCTAGGAATATCGCTATGAGACATGGTGAGGAATGAGGACATCCGACAAAAAACCGGCACCACCCCAATCGTAGAATACATCAAGAGACAACACATAAAATGGTTTGCACACATCAACAGAATACCACAGAAAGCTATACTACACAGATACAGTGAAGGCAGACCTAGAGGCCGACCACGAAAACGATGGACCACTGAAATAAAAGAGGCGACAAATTCCACAATATACACAGCACACAAGGGGGCCGTCTCCAGAGAACTCTTTTACCCGTGACGCCGAAAGGCAACAAAGGGTTTCAGCGAATAGATAGATACATTGTCTATATTCCTATAGAGTCCTAAGGTCTGCCCTTCTTCGAGTGTGCATCTCTACCGTCAAAACATCCTATTGAACACTCGAAAGTCTTTCCCTTCTGACAGGGTCACGCTTGTTCTCACGTTTCACCCCAATAGCGCTGCCGTTCGTCATGTCATGCTCTGTCACCTTCCTCTTCTCCAGTCTGATCCCCAGACACGGGAACTGTTGTTGCTTACAGACGTGACAAGAACCTCAGGGATCTACTGCCCGGGAGTCATCTCCAGCCTGAAGTTCCTAATAATTTCGGAACTATCAGATGCAAACACAGAAAATGCTACACCTGTGTCTATGCCAACCAGATCCGGTCTGTCACATTCCCTAAAGCCACCTTCATCATTGAGGAGAACCTCATATGTGTGTCCTGCAGCGTCATCTATGCCGCCATATGCGAGCGTTGCGTCATGACATATATAGGTGAAACTGGAATGAGGCTCGCAGAACGATTCTGTAAACATCTGTACAGCATACAAACTTTTTGGGTAATCCTGTAGATGTCTACTTCAATGACATGGGCCATTAGGGCTCCCAGGACATTCAGGTTACGGCCATTAAGTTGTGCTTCTCTGGCGACCGGACCCGTCTTGCGCTTGAGAACCGCTACATTTGTCAATATTGCACTCTTGAACCCTATCGCATCAAAGAGCCACTGTCTCATGGATGATTCTAATTGGTCCATAATTTCTGTATTTTTTTTCGTTCCACATGCATGTAGTAATTGTTGTATATTCCTTGTCCGATTTTGTTTCACCTCTTCTAGTCAATCTACAATATATCTAATATATATATATCTATCTAATCCGTCTTATCTGTCGTTTCTGTCTGTCTGTCTATTCGCTGTTGCCATTGTTTGCCTTGCGGCGTCAAGGGTGGAAGAATTCTCTGGAGATGGCCTTCTAATGTGCTGTTTGTAAGCTTGTTCCTGTGGCTTCTTTGATTTCTATGATACATCTTTTACATGGTCTGCCTTATGCTTTATAGCCATTATGTCTATTTGTCATGGCCATTTGTGGCATGCTATCTGTCGGTAGTCTGGAAGCGTGTGAAAACCACTTGATCTGTTGTCTTTTGATGTGTTCCAATACTGGTATTGTTTTGGTTATTTGTCTGATGTTATCGTTTCTAATTATATCTCTTAATAACACTCCGGTATTCTTCGTGGACATGTCATTTCTGCTGTCACTATTTTCTTTTGTCGTGTGCTGTCATTATCCATGTTTGGCACTGGCAACATAGGGATATAATATTAATAGTCTTGTATAATGCAACTTTAGTGCCTATGTTTATATTTTAGTTCTTGAAAATACGTGTCATATGTCCTAGGATCTGGTATGTTTTTATGCATCTATTTTGTATATTTGTACTGGTTATCCCTTAATTCAATCTACAGTACGCATTGCCATTGTGAACGTCCATAATTCTTACTGTCCGTTTTCAGTTGTATTTTTAAATATTGTTTTAATATTTGTCGTGATAAAGGCCTTTAGGCAGAAATGTCCACGTATGTGTATCTTGGGTGATTAGCAAAACTGCATTATCCTGTTCCTGGATTTACGTATTTGATAAAAAACGAAAATAAATCAAATTAATGTGATTTTGAATTTTGATAACGATATTGTTCACAGTTCATTGGCTAGGAAAAGACAGTAAATCTCACACATTGTGATACAGATTAGTGTTCACTGTTCAATCATCTTCAATTATTATACAGAAACCAGTATTTGTCCAAGACGTTGTCGCATCTCCTGGGTTCTGCATAGTAGCTCTTCAAATAACCTGCGGCCAAATCGTCAGCAATCAGGATTCTAGAAAGATACCATGGACGTCAGCAAAGATAATAGGGCTGGCTTAATAGTAAAGGTCCGGTTAACCACTGCAAAATTGACCTCAGCGACTAGTAATTTAGACCATAATTCTGGATTCATCTGGCTAGGTATCAAAGATCCTGTATTCTGGAAACAACTATCCACTACAGAGATTTACCAAACATCTGCGCTTCATTCCATTTCAGGTAAAACCATGAGTGTAGGGATCTGCAAGGCAAATCCTAAATCTATAGGAATAGCTTCACTTTGTCGAGATATATCAACATCGGTGACTCTATCATCTAGCTAAAACGATGTGTCTACGTTGTAGAGAACCATCAATCTCTAAACGGCTGACTTTTATGCAACGACCACACAACGTTGTAGAGAACTAATAAATCTATATTTTCTCATGTACTTTGTTAAACGATAATTTACGTTGTTGAGAACAAAGATCTCGTAACCCTATTTACAGATCTCCCTGACTCCTTTCGTGGTTAATCTTGGTTAACAGCAGAGACACAGAAAAATAGACTACCATCATGATGAACGGACAAAACCTTGAGGAGGTGCATATATTCAAATACCTCGGATTCAGCATATGCAGCGATGGAAAATGTAAAGAAGAACAAAATATAAGGCTGGAGATAGCTTTAGCGTCCTTTTCAAGGCTAACGGTGATTTGGAAAAGCAACATCAGTGTTGGAGTGAAAGTCAAACTGTATAAGTCGCTAGTGCTTTCTATTGTGTTGAATGGCTGAGAGAATTGGACACTCACTACGGACATAGAGAGACGATTACAGGCTTTGGAATAAAATGCTAAAGACAAATTCTACGAATTTCCTATAGGGAACATGAGACCAATTGTACATAAGAAATAAAGTTGAGAAGTTAATTAGTTAGTCGTTGGTTCATCGTCATTGCACTCCGGACAAGTCCATAGGTGATCAGACATCTCCTTGAGTGTAGCCGCCATTACACGTTGACTGACGGTCCCAGTACGCAGTTGATTAATCATCATTCTTTCTTGCCAACGAAACCGTTCCTTTCTAGCAACACCACATTTCAAATCAAATTCCTTTATTCTAGTCATGGAACAAGAGTCATCGTCGCTTATACGGTCATTTAATCGTGCGTTTTCCCGTAGGGCATTCAAAATGTCTGCTCGATCCATCGCTCCACCAACAGCTGTAGTAGCAGCGTGTGCGGCCAAGCTATCTGCTTTCTCATTACTCCGGACAAGCAGCATGACAACATGGCCAGAAAGACAGACAGATAGCATGTCCCGGCACAAAAATGAAAGTCACTTTATGCATACAGGAATTCTTCACTGCGTCCAGCCACTGTTCCCGAATGTATCCCGCCTGAACTTTCACAATCATGCTCATCTAGTCACTGAGTATGCAGGCATGCTCGCAGATAGTCTGCGAGCACACCAAATGCAAAGCTTTGGTTACTGCCAAAACCGCCATTGTCATGCTGCATGTCGTCTGAGCGAAAGCACCACTTTCTTCTCTGATGGTTTCTCCCAACCTGTGTGCTGTGAAGGCCCAGGCACTTCTGATGTTTCCCAACCGACCCATCTCTATATGCAATCGTATCACTTTCCCTGGAATTTTCAACGATTTGAGCGAGTACCTCCGACTCCACCACTGTCGGACCACATTACCTGCATTCTCTACTGAGTGTTATTATTACTTTGAAGCCTGTTGGACAATCTAAGGGCGCACGACTCCATTCCGTACCAGGTAGCACATCCTCCAATCTGTACACACTCTGTATAATATATACGCACCCCATCCACGACTTTCCTCTCTTAAGTCGACTGCCTTTCACATTGAGAATTTCAGGGTGTAGAGGATGTTCTTTATCAGCGGTGATGTGTAGGTAGTCCCGCGCCCTGCAGATTTGTATTCTTTGCTCTGCAGTTGGGTATTCCAGTAAGTATCGCATATATGTGCCGACGTATCTCTCGTACACCCCAAAATGATTCGCATTGCCTCATTCTGGATTATATCCAATCTTTCTGTTTGAGTCAGTGTTAGAATCGCAAGTGCGTACTCTACCACCGCCACCACCAATTCCTGATACATCAGAAATAGCAGCCTCTGTTCACATTGAGCAGCAGCCATACTTTTCATCGCCGCAAGACCTTTATAAGCCTTTACAATGAAGTAGTCAACATTATCTTCACTCAGACTGCGGTCCAACATAACCCCTAAGTATTTCACTGTGCCGGTTCTCTCGAAGACATCCCCTCTCAAAGTAACCGATGGCGTGTTTACTATGTGATTATTAGGGGACAACCATGTTATCGATGCCTTTAATGGATTAACAAAAGCTCCAGATTTACTGCACCAATCCATATACGATTAAGCTCCCTCTGCAAAATCCTGGCCTTTTCTATCTGTGCCCTGCCTATATATCAAGATGTCTTCAGCATAGGACATAGTTCTCCCCGGTCCTGCAATCTGACAGCTTGTAATTTGAACTGTATACACATTAAATAATACTAGGGACAGAGGTGACCCTTGTGGTAGGCCCGGGTTTATGACTGTTGGTGCAAAGACCAACTCCCACATTTAAGAACAACCTGTCTCTGAAAAAGTGCCGAGATAATCCACCTGACAATGAAAGGACTAACTTAGAGTTTGCAGCATTATGGTCATCACGAAATCCACGGGAACTCTTTTATAAGCATCTTCCAGGTCTTGCGCGAATAGGGCGACGTTGTGCCACGTCCTGTTGTACCTGGACGATAGCCTCCCAAAGTTGAGGGCAGGCTGTTATTCCTCTCTAGATGCAGGGACAATTTCCATGCAACAATTTTTTCTAACAACTTGCTGATCGTATTTTGCATGGTTATATGTCTGAAACCCTGTATCATCGCATGACTCTTGCCACCCTTGGGTAGTTGGATTAAATAACTATGCAACCAGTGTACTTCCACTGTACCAGTCACTAGGCTCTTGTTAAACAACATTGCCAGCTCCTTAAGGTCCTCGTCTACTTGACTCTGAGATCGTCGTACCTAATGCCAGCAGGTTTTGGCGCTGTGTTTCTTAATCTTTTCAGTGAGGCTGTAATATCTTCAAGAGTAATTGCAGTATCACTTTCGATAACTTGCTTATTGCGCATGTCTGTGACTGTTTTCATAATTTCATTGTAATTCCCTAAGTTCCTCTGACCAGTTTTGTGCCTTATAATGAGCCATCAGTGCTGCACCCTTATTCTCATCTGTCTTCTGCCATACCAAGTATGTACTTTGGAAATTGGACATTTCTATACGCTTCCTTGGGACGTTCATTGATTTATGCAGGTGCCATAGCAGTTTTAGCGACTTTTCGTTTCCAATCTCATAACAAAAGTCTTCCCATTTTTTTGTCTTTTGCAGATTTGGCGATATCTTTAAACTGTTGAACCCTGTCATCTTTGGTCTGTTTTAATTGTAGAACAAGATCTGGTTGTGCTGTCACTTTTTTTTTCTTTTTTTTTCTTTGCCACTCTGCAACTGCGCTGCGTTTGCACTTGCATGCACAATTGAACCTCATCATTTGATTCCACACACCCGGGGGTTGATTTAACACACAACTGCCCTGGTGGCGCATGTCCTACGTTTGTCCTTCCTTATTCTGCTTACAATGGACGAGCCTGTGCGATCATACTGGAATTAACTTTAGCTTTCTGTTAAACTTGTCCTTTGTCCACCAACAAGGCACATGGCAAATGATCGCTGTCATGATGCCCAAGCACATCCCATCTACATCTGGGTGCAATATCGTCTGTCAGTAAGCCCAAATCAATTGTACTGTCGTCGTTCCATCCCTAGCAGCCAACCTTGTCATGCGCCTGTCGTTTATGCATAGTAAATTCATATCAATCAGAGCCTCCTCGAGATCTCTTCCTGTTGATTAGAGGCAGTATTGCCCTAAGATCTACCTCTGTTATTAAAATCCCCGCAGAAAATTACATCTCTCTCTTCCTTTACTATGTCACCTAGAGATTTCCAGTCCTGCACGTTCATGCTTGCGTTGCACACATACACGTTGAAGAGCACGAACAGGTGCTGTTTGTTTTATATCATGACAGCTTGCAGCTGAATGTCATCATTATCCTATTCAGACATATCGATCTCGATCACATCAAAGCTCTCTCGTACAAGAATTACTTCCCAAAGTGTCGCCTATTGTAGAAACTATGAAATTCATTTTAAAAGCATTTTATAATTCTCATTTTTAACGTGTTTGTAATTTGATTAGATGTTACTATTTTCCTCATACCATTGAAGGTACTTTTAGCCATTCCTATACTCCTTTTAACTTCTGTTTCACATCTGCTATCATTTGTGACTATGTGTCCAAGATATTGATAATGTTTTATATGTTGTAGTTTCTCTCCATGTATGTTTATGTTTAGCTCTTGTTCTTCTGTGTCCTTGCTGATTATCATGGTTTTTTGTTTTTTGGATGTTTATATCCAGCCAATATTCATTACTTGATTTATTGACTTGATCTATTAGTCTTTGTAGTTCATGTTCACTTTCTGCTAAAAGATGTCATTTGAATATCTCAGGTTATTTATTATTTTCCCATTGATCTTCATTCCAGGCATGTCTTCTATATTTTTGCAGATATTTTCAGTGTAGATGTTAAATAGGCATTGTGATAAAATACAACCTTGTCTTACCCATATCCTTATTTCTATGTATCGTGAGTAGCTGTTTTCACACCTTATTGATCACAGTATATATTTCTAATCAGTCTGATGTATTTTCCAGATATGCCTATTTCTTGAACACATTTTTAGTTTTTCATGTTGGACTCTATCAAAAGCCTTGCTTCTACTCTATGATGCTAATGCATATATTTTTTTGGCTTCTATATATTTATCTATCACTAGTCGGATACTAAGTATAGCTTCTCTGGTTCCTTTGTTTTTCATAGAACTGAATTGTTCGTCACCGATCTCCGTGTCCAAACTTGTTTTTGATTCTTTCATGTATTATCTTGAGGAGTATTTTAGTTAAATGGCCCATTAGATTTATTGTTCTATATTCTTTACAGTCCACAGCCCTATGTTTCTTAGGTAATGGTATGAATGTCGATGATGTTAGATCTTTAGGTATGTGGCCTGTTTCATATATGTCATTGCAAAGTTCGGTGATAATATCCACACCAAATTCATTTATTTTTAAAAATTTATGTCTGCTGCTATGATGTCGGAGTTTGCAGCCTTTCCACATTTTATTGCATTTTCTACTTCTGCTTTCAGTATTGCTGATCCATCATTGTTGTATATTGTTGGTTGTATGTTCCGTTGGTCGTCAAACAGTTATGTCACATAATCTGCCCATCTTGTTCTGCACTTCTGTTTGATCAAATATTACTTTTCTGTACTTATCTTTAATGCATCCCATTATTTATTGAGTTTTTTATTTGTGATCAGCCTTATGTCATTATGCATTAATTTTGTCGTCTGTTGTATGGACATCTCCTCTATTTCACTGCATTTTGTTTCTAGCCATATTTTTTTCGCTGATCTGCACATGTTACGTTTCTCATTGTCTATAATTGAGTATTTTGGGGTATTATTTAGCTTTCTTTCTTTTTTTCTGACATTTTCTCTAATATTTTATCTGTCATCCATGTTTGTTTGTTCTTGGCTTTTCTTATTGGCAAATTTTCATATGATGTTTGAATACTTTACTTTAGGCTGTCCAATTTATTGTCTATTTTCTTTTCTGGATTTTCCATTTTGTATTGTTCCGTGCATTCTATTATTAGATGTTTATATCTATTCCTTACATCTACAAGGTATTTTTGTTGTATGTCTGACTGTTTTAGTGCTGAAGACTTCTATCTGTGGATCTTGAACTCTTCTATGTTCTATCTTTTTAAGTCTCACATATATTTTGCACAGCACTGGATTATGATTGTCAGGGTTAATGTCTGCTCCTGGATATGTTTTAGTGTTATTTATACTATTTCTAAATCTGTTATTGATCATAATATACATCTATTTGGTTCCTCTTTCTGTCTCCAGGACTTTTCCATGTATATAATCTTCTATTTCCGTGTTCAAAGAATGTATAACATAAGGTCATGTTGTTCTCCTCACAGAACTGTATAAATATTTCTCCACTGTCATTCCTTGTCCCTAGTCCAAATTGCTCTACAATGTTCTTGTGTCTTCATTTCCCTATATTTACATTCATGTCTCCCATGACTATTAAAATATCTGTTGACTTTACTGGTATGAGTAGCTGTAGGTCGTCGTAGTAATATTATATTTCTTCTTCAGTGTAATCTGTAGTTGGTGCGATGTTTGTATAATGGCTAGACTGAACGGTTTTGAACTTTAGCATCATCATTCTGTCATTATATGTCCAGTACCAGATGATGTATTTTTCTATTTCTTTCTTGATCAGTATTCCTACTCCTCGTTCATGGTGATCTCCTCCTGAATGTATAAAACTAAAATCTTACTTTCTTGTGTAACCAGCATCTTTCCATCGTGTCTCTGCTATTCCTAGAATATCTACATGTCATGCTTCTGCCTCCAATATTAAGTTTTCTAGCTTCCCTGACTGGTGTATTGTTCTAACATTCCATGTTCCTATTCTAATATGTTGCTTATTAATCTTTAGATGTTGTTGATCCGTTGCTTACCTTTGGGGTGTACGTGGTAAGGTCCCAGTACTGTCCCCGGTGGCCAGCCAACATTCATTCTTATGCCCTGAACTTGCCTCTTGTGCGCCACACACTTTGCTGTTTCGCCGTTTGAGCCGTTGATCCATTTGGATTCCTTCTTCCTACGCGCGCCGTCACAGACTTTTTGTCTAGGAATGGACATTTCCTGTTGTCGCCTTTTGGTTGTCTCTTTGCGAGGAAATTCTACGCTATGAAATTAGCCGTTAACTGGAGTAGAAGAGATGCCATTTTTTGTCTGTATCAAAGATAGGGAGTGCGTGAGTCGGAACAAACTTGAATGATTAACACTCCACCTATAATCGACTAAGAACAAAAAAACACAGATCCTACAGGTTGGAACTAAATTTAGCATCACACTATTCCCAGTACTACGCTAACCAGACCATATCATATAAAATTGAACCTATTTATGGTGTCACCTTTTCTGTAGATTTTTACCATCGTTCTGCGTCTTGAACTAGCTTTAATTATCATTTATACTAACTCCCCTTTCCCTATCAATAAACCTCTTATATATTTATCAACAACGCTTAGAGTATTACACGTATCTGCTGTTCAGGTCATTCTGGGATCAGGGAAAACGAAAAAAGCCGATATGTTGGCTGGTAATGCCTTGGTGAATGGCACCAAGATAAGAAGAGACAGGATTGAATTGATTAGAGCAGTCATGAATACTCTACCAGAAGAAGAGGAGGAGGTCGAACGAGATAATGTACATATTCAGAGAAGGATAGAAATGAGAGTGACTTGAGGCGATGAGAGAAAGTGCTCCCTCTCCAGAAAGATCAGAAGAACGCGTAATCAACTGATTGGGACACTGAGCTTATACACTTTTAGACGGCTGACGGAACAGCAAGCAGAGCTTATATGGGAATGCCCCCAGTGCTGTGACGCCTGTTCCTAATCAAAAATAATGAACACAATATTATATATTGCTTGTTACAACTACTACGCTATATTTTCTGTCATCAAGTCTCCTAACAATACATTACATATTTCGCTTATTAACACCATATTACACATTGCTTATCACAACTTCCACACCATCTTACACAATCTAACAACTATACGAACACACGTCAATATAAATGAAGACGATGGATCACCACAATATTTCACAAAATGAATCCTTTTTGTAACACTTCTAATCCAACTTCGCGAATTCTGACATCCTCAAAAATAAAGAATTTCAGTTTGCTAATTGCTAGTCTTTGGTATGTAATCTCCACCAAAGCAAAATGAGAACTTTCACTCTAACATATTAACCAACTATTTTTCTCGTTTTTAGATGAAAATTTATGTCTAGAATTAGTATTCACTAATTTCCACGCTTTCCATGGGGTTGAGCATATGGTGCATTACCTCATGTATACTTTTATGTTTTCTCCTAACTTTGTCATGTAAGTTCTTTTAATTCATTTTAATTTGACTGATCTGCTACTCCGATTCTAATTATAGTCAATTTATTGACCGATTTGTCGAAAACAAATCATATTTATAATTAATTTCTCTATCGTAATCTACTTTAAACATGACTTTTTACAGTGGACAAAACCTTTAAAAATGTTTTTGACGTTCTCTGTCTGTTCAATATTCCGTCAACACTAACCCAAATTTCTCGTGATAAACAACTACCTGACTGTTCTTCTGCGTTCGCTCTCATGTAGCCACAACGAATATATCGTGTCATTTCCGCCGGGGAGCGTGAAGTACGTTGTACTGCAAGTTCCACAGTAAAACTGTTATTTGCATCTCGGTTGGCCACAATGTGGTCTGGACGTCCGAGGCCCAGCACATCCGTTTTCGTCATGCCTTTAATTCGGGTAGTAAGCTTCCCTAGTCCGTGACAGCCTGTCTACCTGTCAACGGACAGGCGGGTACGTAGTGACTCTTTGCCGCGACGATTGCTGTTCACGTCTATTTTGCACGAGGTATTCCAACGTCTGTTAACTTGCCTCGTGTAATTAGACGTTCTGTTCCTGTGCCCCTCGGGTACTGAACATTTTCTCATCCGCGAACCTGGTTCCGGATGAGGAAGAACTCGACAGAAGAGTTGGACACTGGCTCTTTCGTCTTCTTAGCTGAGGTGTTGCTCACCGACATCGTGAACCCCTCGCCCAAGTTCGAGTCTCACGCCACGTGTTTGAGAGCAAAGCGTTCTCGAGCTGAGCGACCTTGTCCCTGGGCCCATTGCGCCTGAGCCCATCGGGTACTCAACCCGTTCTCTCTGTAAGTATATTTCCGGTATAGGAAAGCTTGACAGTAGAGTTTGGCCAGGGTTGCCATCTTTGTCCCTTTTGAGCCTGCTCCCATGGGGTACGGAACCCTTTTTCTTCGCGAGCATGTTTCCAGTATAGGAAAGCTCGACATTAGAGTTGGGCCAGGTTTTTTTGCTTTGCCGGTTGCCCATGATTGGGTCTGAGTCTGTGCCCATATGGAGCATAGCTAACTAGAAGCTTGTCGTTCCGATTTCCATGGAACGTTTTCACTTTCTGTGTGCAGTTGGCGCTGCCCTCTGGCGCTGTTCTACAATTTCATTGTATTCAGTATGAAATATATTTGTCTTTCGCCATGCATCTACCTTCTCGTGCCTTTTCATTGGTCGCCCCTCCAATGTTCGGACTGGACTAACTAGCGTCATTGTGGGTCGACAGTGTCGCTGCATGTGTTGGTGCTTGTGGTGTCAGAGATATTGTCTGTCTCTTATGCAGTCAAATCTCTTTGCATCTGCTAACTCCACATTCTCGGACACAATCCCCAAATGATTTAGCCAGAATCAACACGAGCCACTGTAATTCTGTTTCCAGGGTGCACCGCGAGGAGGTACATTTGGGATCTTGGTTATCTGCTAACCCTATGTCCGCCGAGAGCATTGCGTTCCCCTTTGCACCCCCTGACTGTTAATTCACTTTTTTCAAACTACTTGGTTAGGTTTTTATTCTTTATATCTTTATTGTAATTACCTAATTATGCTTACAAGAACTAACCCTTCCACCGTCTCAGTCAAAAGTAAATTTCTTCTTATCTACGTTTGGTCACCACCATACTCTGTCACTTGACAGCCTATTAGGAAGTCATAGAGTTGTTGATGTTATGATGACACTGTTGTCACAGCATGGCGGTTTTTGGTAACTAATACAGGTACAGTCTGATTATGGGCGAATTTACAGACAATATGGAATGGTGTAATTGGAAATATGGAATGGGTCAACTCAACAGCAATAGATTTCGTCATTTACGAACACGCAAAAATCACCTTCTTACTAACAATATTTTTCAACTTCCAACCTGAAATAGGAACTTCTGGATTCACCATCCATGAAGACACTAGTATCTTATAGATTATGTAATTGTAAGAAGAAAAGACCGTCAAGATGTTCGAGACCATGTGAGCTGTAGACTGCTGGATGGACCATCGTCTTATTATATCAAAACTAAATATCCGCATCCAACCTGCCAGACGATCACATGGAAACAAAGCAAAGAACGTGTACATTTCAGGAAAATATGAAATGCAAATACACAACAGCCCCTAGCTTCTACTCTAGACAAATGTCCGCAATCTGCACTACTAGATTAGCAAGCTGTGAATAAAAATTGAACATTGAGCAAACGAATTTACGACACTATATCAAGTGACATATTCTTTCCAGAACGTGGTCTTCGTCGTGGATATTCAGAACGCCTCTCTGTTCCGGGCAAGAAGGCCTGCATTGGCCAGAGACATGAGCATACATTATTCGATTATGCTGGTCCATTGTCTTCTTGTCTCCTCTTCTTCTCCACCTGGCACTCTGCCATCTAGAATCAGTCTTTCGATACCATCATGTTACAAAAAACCTGGCCAACTGTATATGTTGGAAAATGGTCGTGATGGTATGACTTTCGCGCTCCAGCCAGTCAGCTTCAATGACAGACCTAGCAAGTCGATAGGAGAACGCGTGTGCTAATATTTGTACAATAAGCTAAGTTTAAGATTGTGATAACTTCATTACCACAATCAATATAACGTAACTGCGTGAAACGTAACAACAATTGTACGTACGTAAAACATAGGTTTTTAAAAATGTTACCACTAAGACACGACGGACTATCACTCAAACTACGGAGTTATAATGAGCAAAAAAGAAAACATACAAATTATAATGCACAAAACATTTTCAACCTTTAAAGCAAAAGGTCTTTATCAAGATACGCACAAAACATCAAAAGACGACGAATGGAAATTATCACAACAAACAAAAACGTGTCCAACCGAAATATGGAAGTGAGATGACGGAAGGACCGGAAGTACATACAAAATGTAAATATAGGTGGAAACAAAACAAACAAAAAGATGACGTAAATGATGGACAAAATTAATAACGACAAAGACCACACATATCCAGTACTAGACAAAAGAGTGGTCGGAATTGAGTCCAAAGGATTGAGGATACCCAATTCAAAAAATAAGACGATTCTCTAGAACGTACTTAGATCTATCATCGGTGGTGCAGGGTCTGATGGCAATGACCAGAATATCAAGAGCACCATGATGGACATCGCCCTAAGTATTTGGCAACAAGAGTAGGTGTTCTGTGCTTGATGGCATAAAGATGGTTACAAAAACGGTCGCTCAATTTTAAGCCGGTTCCCCGATGTATTGCTTACAGCAGTGTTTACATATGGTCACATAAATAACATTACGGGATTCACATGTAAAGGCCTCATCGATGGAGAACGTGGCCTTGAAAAATGAAATTTCGCGCATCTAAACCACATAAGAACATGTATAACAACGGAAACGAGAATCGAACAGTACCAAAATGATCGGGAACAGAAGACTTAAGAGGCTATGGACCAAGTTGTCCTTCAGATTTTTATCGCACCCAGAAGCAAGTCCTGCAAAGCGGCACGGGTGTTAGGATCAGACTAGAGAAGGGAATACTGTTTAAGCATGATGCGTCGGACAGAAGAGTTATGGGGATGACAGGTAAGAACAAGTTTAACCCTATCAAAGGAGGAGGAAGAACCCTGAGAGTCAGTCACGGTATCAAGGCGAGACAACTGGCGCACACGTAGTAAATCGAGTGAAAGTATGCTGTGAGGGAACGTTCTTCTACGTAAAAACTCAATCATCTCAGAGGACTTATCAAGAAAAAGGTCGTAATCGCTAGATAAGTGACGAAGGCGAAGAAGCTGGGAGTACAGCGGAGTTGCGACAAGCGCGAGAATAAGAAAAAGTGTAGAGCAGAAAGCCATGTGCATCATTAGGTTTATAGTAAACATATGTTCTGAGGTAAGGGGGATGAATGGTGGCAATGATGTCAGGGAAGTTGGCAGAGGTAGTCGGCATTTTAGATGTAAATTGAATAGCAGGGTTGAAACTACCTATGAAGCGAGACAATTCCACTTCGGACATGTCGGTGATACCTATCCCATCGTCAATGTATCTGTGGAAAAATAGATGGGAAAAAGAGATCCCATGAAAAGACAAACATAGCTAGGTCCCATTTTGGTTCCCATGGCAACGCCAATAATCTGATCGAAAAAGTGCCCATCAAATTCAAAAGAGTTGAGAGTAATCAGGGTTAAATAGCAGGGTTAAACTCAACTCTTTCAGCAAGGCATATAAGAGTAGAAGAGTAGAAGAGCAGAAGGATAGGGACTCGTGTCCAGAATGGCGCGACAAAAATCTTAAGGACAACTTGGTCCATTGCACCTTACGTTTTCTGTTCCCGACCATTTTGTTACTGTTCGTTGCTCGCGCAGCTATTGCTATACATGTCCTTATGTGGTTTAGATGCGCTCCATTTCATTTCTCAAGGCCACTTTCTCCATCGATGAGGCCTTTAAATGTAAATCCCGTAATGTTACTTACGTGATAATATGTAAACACTGCAGCAAACAGTACATCAGGGAAACCGGTTTAAGATTGAGCGACAGCTTTTGTAACCATCTTCATGCCATTAAGCACAGAACACCTACTCCTGTTGCCAAACACTTCAACCGCGTTGCCATTATGGTGCTCTTGATATTCAGATCACTGCCATCAGATTCTGCACCACTGCTGGTAGATCTAAGTAAACTTTAGACAATTGTCTTTTTTTTAAATTGGGCAAGTCTCAAGCCTTTTGGACTCCATTCCTACCATTTATTTTGTCTAGTACTGGATAGGTGTGGTCTTTGTCTTTATTCATTTTGTCCCGTCATCTTTTTGTTTGTTTCGTTTCCACGTATATTTACATTTTAATGTACTTCCTGTCATTCCGTCATCTCACTTCCATATTTCGGTCGGACACGTTTTTGTGTGTTGTGATCATTTCCATTCGTTGTCATTCGATGTTGTGTGCGTAATTTGATAAAGACCTTTTGGTTGAAACGGTGAAAATAGTTTGTGCATTGTAATTTGTATGTTTTCTTGTTTGCTCATTATAACCCCCTAGTTTTAGTGATAGTCCGTCGTGTCTTAGTTGAACATTTTTAAAAACATGTGTTTTACGTAAGTACTCTTGTATAAATTCAAGGAGGAGTAATATTAAAATGATATATTTTGTAATTTTTCAAAGACAAGTAAATATCTACAATTCTCATACCAACACTTTGTTACCGCACTTAAAGTAAGAGTAGCTAGAAAATGAAGACAACAAGAATAGCTACACTAAATGTATGCGGTCTCGGTGACAAAACACCAAGCTGATAGAATTTATGACAAAGAAACGGATATACATTTTAGGCATTTCAGATAATTGAAGGAAAGGAGGTTACTTACAAAAAACGATACAAACCTATGTACTAATATGGAGCGGGGTAGATAACACATTGAAGGCAAAATATGGCGTTGGGTTATTGATCAATCCAAATAAAGCGAAATATATCACAGACAAAGAGTACATTTTAGAAACGATAATACGGATACAAGTGATAGAGGAGGAAAGCGCAACAAAATTATACCAAATATACAAAATTAACAATAAAGATGAGTTATACATCATGGGTGATGTCAATATGACAATAGGGATGAAAAAGCACAGCGTGAAAACTGTTTAGGCATTTTCGGGGTCTTTATGCTAATAGTCAATGTGAAGTAAGAATAAATGCAATAAATAAAATAAGAATAAATAAAATAAGTTTCAAATTCAATCATGAGTTCGACAGGGGTGTGTCCTAACTCCTCTACTTTTTATAACATATATCAACCACACCTGTAAAATAACACGTACTGACGAAGAAGATAACATAAAAGACAAATTGAACGAATTATTCTTTGCAGACAACCAAGTACTGATATAGATACAACATGTAAAACATTCAACATGAAGATTAATATTGAAAATACCAAAATAATTGCAATAGCAAAGACGGAAATAAACATCACTATCTCAATTGATAAACACCACAAATAGGAAAATGATTCACTTACTAATATAATACACTATAGTATTGTAGTGTAGTTCAAACAAAAATATTGTTTAATTCTTTTCACAGGTTGAAAATGTCTTCACCCGCAGCTCAGCGACACTTCTGCCCAGACTGCGACAAAACTTTCAAAAGATGGGATAATTTATTTCGACACCAAAAACAACCATACACTCTACATGTACTTACGCATGCATCGATTGCGGAAGCTGTTTCAAGAGGCCTGACAATTTGAAGCTGCATAGAACAGTCAAATTGACTGCTCAAACCAACATTACCACACCTTCGGCGTTGCCAACCCACACACAGGCCAAACCAGAAACAGCAGCCGCATCATTCACTTTTCCAGTTTCATCTGCCTCATCGGGAGCTGACTCGCACACTACACGATCGTCGAGCCCTACTGCGAGTCGTAAAAGGCCAGCGAACGAGGTACTAGAGAGCGCCTCCAAAAAAGTAAAAAAAAAACGTACCAGCCGTTACAACAGCCGCACTAATTCCTCACAGATGTCCCGACTGTAGCAAAACATACAGTAGAAACGATAAGCTAACTCGGCACAGAAACACGGTACACGTTACAAAAATTAAAGCGTGCCTGGAATGCGAGAGTTTTTTAACAGAACAGATAACTTAAAACAACACATGAAGACACATAATCATACAAGGTCCATAGAGACTTCCTCACATAAAGACAATCTGATCGCCTTTAAAAGAGGGGTGGGCCAGTGTGGATATATTATTCCAGTCACCTCTGCACTGTTAATTACTTCTAGATCGACTGGTGCCATAGACAACATGAGAGAAACAAATTTAGACATTTTAGAGAGTTTGCCAGCAGATTTTAGGAAAATCTACAAGGACTATTTGACATCATCAGGACACACCGCAGCAAGAATAAACATATGTTCATATACACTTTTTTCACACACAACTAGAGAGAACTTCTTATACCCATTTTCAACAAACAGAAAATTAGATTTAAAATACATTTTAGTTACAACACAATTCTGAAACAAAATAATACACAGGAACTCCGATTCGTCCACTCTGCTGTAAACAATGCCTGCGCATTAGAAAACCCGGTGCTCATCAACAATAGACAGGATTTCGATAACTTTCTATCTCTTTTGCAAGAATCCGATCCATTTAACTTTACCCTTCTAAACAGACCAAACACCAAATACACGGTAGAGAATATTCCGTCGACCGCGTTTACATTTTTCACATACACGACCATTCTATTGAGTGCTGTTTAGATGAGGAACTACCTCCGCATATTAGTAATAATAAAGCAATATGTACATTGCAGAAGAATGAGTATCACTCACACTCATATACAGACAACTTATGCTTTTTTCGTTGCCTGGCTCATGAAAGGCGCTTCTGTACATAGTATGAATACACCCACAGACACACTCTTCCATACGTGGTGCACCGAGTAGAGTATACCTCTAGCTAACCCATTTCCCGGGGTTACTTTAGCCCAAATTCCAGATTTAGAAAAATGTTTAGGGATAAATATTGACGTCTTCGAGCCTGATGAAAAAGAAACCCTTTCCCCGAAGCTTAGACGTAGCACTATATATAGTAACACTTTAAGGGTTCTCTTGCACAAAAACCATTTCATGTTCATTTATAACATAAATAGAGCTGCTAGGTCTTTTTCCAGCCCAAAATGCGGCAAGTTGTTGAAAAAGTATTGGTGTCTAACGCATCACGAAAGGACATATGTCGGAGATAAGAGGAAAGACGTATTTAGAGGTCGTGTATATAACCCCCCGGAATCCATCTGGGAATTAATCACCTCACATGGTATCTCGGTAGATACAAAGTACGTCTATCCATATAGGGCAACTATGACTACGAATGCTATTTTGAAAAGGCCCATCTTCCCAGCACACAAAGTGGAAATACCACGTACAAGGCCAAACACACGCTGCTTTCTTTTTCGATCGCTCTAACGTTCCAGGGTACAAGATGGCTAGGTGTTTTGTCATGGATGGGGAATCCCAAAAGCTAGTTGATGATATGATAGAGAACCTCGACGAAATTTCCGGTAAAGTGTATACGATCTTGAGCGTGCATTTCGCAGACGTGATCAGACAAGTAAAAGACATCAAATAATATAGCAGAGGGGTTAGAGCAAAAACTTAAGGCGTACTTGGGGCAGCTTTCGGTGATAGAATTCAACTCGCGCAAGTACGATTTGAACGTCATAAAACACTAACTTATAAAGTACTTCGTCTCGAAGGGTGAGAAATAAGAAACAAAAGCATTAGATCTGAAAGCAGAGAAGGTAGAGGAGTTCGAAAAGTGTAGAAGAGACAGAAGCAGAGGAAGAAGACGAAGAAAAAGAAATAAACCAAGATGCCTTCTTCCAGTTCATTGTCAAAAGAGATAGCAATTTCATGTGTATAGCTACTTGAGATTTAAAGTTTTTAGATATCATCAACTACATCGCTCATGGGTTTAGCTAAAGTAAGTATCTGGCGGCCTAAAATATAAGGAATTGAAAGTGTTCTATTGCTACGAGTACATAGATAGTTTAGAAAAATTTAACGAAACCGCATTACCACCTCCTTCAACATTTTTTAGATTTCTCAAAAACTGGCATATTTCGGAGGGAGAGTATGAAACGTGTCAAAACGTTTGGGTACAAGAGGGTATGACCACAGTCAGTGATTTTTTCAGTGTGGTATTATAATAAGGACGTAACTCCGTTTGTTGAAGCGTTAGAAAACAAGTTAGTTTCTACGCAGAGCTATGGGTCGATATGCTAAAAGAGGCCATTTCGATACCGGGGGTGACTCTAAAATATCTTTTCCAGACCATCCCTTAAGACGTCCCTTTTAGTCTATGTTTTAAACAAGAGCAAGACCTCCATAACGTCACCCGGGATAACATAGTCGATGGGCCTAGTATAATCTTCTACCGGTACCACGAAAAGGGTCAGACAGTTATAAGGGGAGGTAAAAAAGTAAAGACCCTCAAAACGTACGTCGCCAACTCCCTTTACCTGTGGGCTTTAATGCAAGAGATGCCCACACATTTTCCAGTTATTAGGAAAGAAAATGACGCGTTCAATGCAGGAAGAATCTCTCTTAGGTCGCCCACGAAAATAACGTATCTCCTTTCCAACACCCAGATTTTATCTTCTGTTATGGACGGCACCTGCTTCGGTCTGATCGAATGCGATATCCGCGTCCCAGACAGTCTGACAGAGTACTTTTTTAAAATGACCCCCATCTTTATAAATGTTATCCGCGAAGATATTGGTGCTTACATGAGCGAGTACGCTAATAAAATCAAATTCTTGTTAGCAACCAGACGTACATTGATAGAAAGCTATATATGAAATACGATTCTTTTAGCCACCCCGTTACTAAAGTGGTATTTGAACCATGGGTTGGAAGTGACGAGGGTCTACCAAGTTATCGAGTACCACCCTGAAAGATGTTTCAACGAGTTTGGTAACACGGTATCGGATGCGCGGAGACAGAGCGATAGGAACGATATATACGCCATAACGGCAGAAACTATGAAATTGTTGGGAAACTGCTTATGGCAAGACTCTAATGAATAAAGCTTGGCGCGAGAACGTGTCTTACTGTGTCTTACTTACTTCCACCCATCGATTCTAATTTTTCTGGTGCCCAAAGTTATTTCACGTCCGTTGAATTGCGTTTTCAACTGTACAGTATTTTCGTGGGCGACCCAAGAGAGATCCTTTTTGCACTGAACGGTATACTTGTTCAATTTTCGAGGTTTGAACCCGTCATTTTCTTTCCTAATAACCTGAAAATCTGTGGGCATCCTTTGCAATAATGCTCACAGATAAACGGCGTTGGCGTCATACGCTTTGAGGGTCTCTACTTTTTTACCTCCTCGTATAACTATCTGACCCTTTTCATGGTAACGGTGGAAGATTATACTAGGCCCACCGACTATGGTATCTTGTACAGCGTTACGGAGGATTATTTGCGAAAACATTGACCAATATAACATGTGCCATACTTTTGTTTGTATTGTCGACGACGTTTTCAGCGACGGAAACATAAACTGGAGGTAGAGATATCGCCATTTTTGTGCTAGCCTACTACATATCTAAAGCTCTTCTGGACGTCGTTTGCAATGTTGACACGGATATAATGCAACTCAGACGAACATTCTCTGCTTTCGTTGGAACATACACGTCGAAAGCGCTGGGACCTTGGCTGAATGACGAGGGAGGATATGCGTCCTTCGTTGCTATCTTCGATAAATCCCTAAAATGGATTAGTTTCGATCGTCGTCATATGTTTTCTTTTAGCGATGTATTCTAAAATATAAAATAATACATTATCGTGTTTTGCTTTTTATTACACTCATCGTGATCTGTTTTACAGGATTTACATTCTACGGTTTATATATATATATATATATATATATATTGCGAAGCTCCTGAAAAGGTGACCGCTGTGCCCCTATGCACTACCAACAGTAAGACCCCAAAAAAGTATTTTTTTCTGCGTTATGGGAGTGAAACCCCTCTCTACAATAACTAGTACATTTTCTGAAACTCGTATACACGGAATGGGGGAGTATTACTGCGATTTTCTTTTGGCGGGAATAAGTAAGGAATGGTGATTAACAACTATTCCCATTTGTTATTTGGCAAAACATTTCAAAAATATTTAAAACCGACTAGTGAGAAAAACGAGCCAGGTCTTGACGCGAATAATCAAGTTATTAGAGGACGAACGGTAGTGATTCAAGGGATACTTCAAACTTTTTAAACGCCTTATGCATGAACAAAACAGAAAGAAACAAAAAAAGAGAAAAATACATTTTTCTTTCCATATAGACAATGTTCAATATGTATAAATAAAAAGATATAGAGAAAATAATAAAGGAATTGAACAAGAATTCTATAATGATTAACCATCTATGGAAAGAAAAATGCTATTTTAAATATACCTGACATTGTCTGCGATAAATTAATCATCTATCTGCATCCCCACACATGCCGACATAAATGTGCGTGTATCTTTCTTCCCCCTTCCTGCGCGTTGTGTGTTGCTTCTCTTAGTCCATGAGTCTTAAGATCACTTTATGCTTCAGAGCGTTTCGCTCACAGGACGGTAAGCGGGAGATATATTTGTTGATAATAGTCATAGAAGTGGTATTTGCCGTGTAATATATAAACAATGGTTCGTTTATATATAGTGATGTCCTTTAATCAACAGAAGATCACCATTCTGCTATATTTAACATTTAACTTATTGCTTAAACAAGTTCATGCTTTTGTGTGAACTTATAGCTACGTGTGAGATGTGAAAACATAATATGGGAGTATTTATTTCATATTGTCTTGCTCGATCTCCAAGAGAACGTACAAAATATATTTACATTGTGTTAAGGAAAACCCGAATATTAGCTGGTATATGAATGCAAATATAAAAATAACTTACTTGAAAATCATGAGTTGAAACAAGTTTTGGAATTTACTTATGAGGGGACGGAATAAAGAGATAATGAGACATTAGAAGTAAATAAAAGATAATCAAGTAATTGGACACCTTTTACCCGTCCTACTAAACCCGTCCTAGTACCCGTTGATTTACTAAAGTGGCCTGTACGGTCTCTGCAGTGATGTGTATGCTCTCATCCCACTCAGTCTCCGTACATAGACCAGACATCGTGGTGATAATCTTTTGCTTGACATCCAGATAGTTTTCGACCGTACTTTTTACAATTGTATGATCTATAACAGGGGTCGGCAACCTATGGCACGCGTGCCACACTTGGCACGCCAAGCAATTTCAAATGGCACGCAGACTCTTCACGTTTCCCGTATAAAGTTGATTATAGATCGATTAGCGGGGTTTCTTCGCTCATTTCTGCACTCGCCTAACGCCTGAACATTCAGAAAATTGTGTCAAACTCAAAGTGACAAAGTATGTTGTCGATATTGAGGAACTGGCCAAGACGATGCAAGGGCAAGGCTCCCATTAATAGTAAAATGTTTTTTTTAAAAATAATCTTTCAAGAAACTTTATTTCTTTTAATGTTGTTTACAACTTTACATATTATTGAATATCACTATATATTAATTAATTAGAATATAAAAACAAAATATATGGTAAAATAAGAATATTGACATTGACTTGCATAAAATGATATGTGAATAATTTGAAACCTTAAGTTAGCACACAGTTAGCAAAAGGTTGCCGACCCCTGATCTATAAGATGCCAGTGTTTTGATTGAGGGTGCATCCAGGAGGTTCGGTTTCAGATTGGGACTTGAAATATTGTGTTGGTAATGAGACGGTCATGTTCGCCACATGTTTGTAGGAGACGAAGTCCATTGCTGTTGTACTGACCCACTCCATATTTCCGTATTACACTGTTCCTGGAGATATTATCTGTACCCACCCTTGCATTGAAATCTCACATGAGCGTATCAGCTTTTGGAACTGCAGTGATAGCTGCATGAAGTTTATCATATAACTTATCTTTAGCTTCTGGATTTCTCAGCGTTGGTATATACGCACTGATGATCGTTGCGTATGTCTTAGCAGATCGAAGGTGGACTTTTACCGTCATGAGACGATCAGTTATTGCCTTTGGTGGGTCTGCTAGTTTGCTAACGAGTGTTGTTTTAATAGCGAAATCTACTCGTTCTTTGCGTCTTTCCTCAATTTCTCTTCCGCTCCGAAAGAATGTATAGCCTGCAACTCTTTCGCATAGCTGACCGACTCCAGCAAGGCGCGTTTCACAGAGTGCTAGCCAATATGTAACTTTCTAACTCTCTCCCAATCAGGGCTGTTCGTCGAAACGGTCTATTTGTGTTAGAGTCATTGTCGAGGAGTATGAGTACATTCCATGCTCCTAGAGTCAGTGGTAAAAGCTTTTCTCTTCGGGTGAATTTTCGTGGATGTAAAAATGACTTGCACTGGGGATTTTCATTATAATGAGGAGGAGGTGTGTACTCTCACAAGTCCATCTCACTCTCTAGAAAGCAGCAGTAAGACGAATCGAGACGACTGAACGTGAAGTTCGATGCAGTAGATGACCATAGTTCATGGTTTCAACCATAAAACGTGCACACGTAGAGTTTGCCCTTACGGTACAATCATCAGCAAATAAGTACCTGATTGTGTCTGATTTGACCTTGGATTTTTCTCGAGGCCGTCGAAGATTGAACAGTTTCCCATCAACACGATATATGATATCTACTCCCACGTCAAGATCTCTGATAGTATTAACCAACATAGTAGAAAACATGATGCTAAAAAAGGATACACATCCATGCTTAATTCAAATTGAAACAGGAAATTCATCAGATAATTCTCCATCATATTAAACTCTAGCTTGCATCATGCAATTGCGCATCAATGTGAGAGATTTTTGTGGGCAACCATATATTAAACTCTTAAGAGAGAACTTACAACATGTGAGATAAAATGCCCGAGAAACGTAGCAAAAGAGACCAAACTCAGAAATCAGAAAAGACGAACTCAAAAAAATCTTACACAGAATACACCGAGAAACAACAAATAAAATGTATTGGACACCATTTTATAGGACATAAGGAGTTATGAGAGTGAATCATAGCCCACTGACAAGAACATGTACCATTAGAAGATCCGAATACAGCTAGGAGAAGACCTAGAAAAAGATAGGCAATATCAACCATGAATAAATATGGATGCATAACAGCCAATGCGATAAATCTGGCCTTGGATATACATCTAAAGCTCCCAGTGAAACACCATACGCTTAATGGCAAAGTGTGGATAGTCTGACCATTATCCATCTGGAGATAGACAATAGACGAACAAACTTTACATCTTCCACAGATACTCTATGCTTACTGTAGCAAATGCTTTTGTTTCTATGAATGCTGTGTACAAGTGACACTGTTATTATTCGTGCATTTTTCTGTAAGTATTCTTTCAGAAAATATCATATGAGTTGTTCCACGTTCTTTTCTGAAACAACATTGAATTTTGGGTAATAATCCGTCATTGAGGTGTAAGATAGTTCGAAAGGATTATAGCGATGGGCAGTAGGGAAATACCTCGATGGTTATTGCAGGATTAGCGGTTCCCTTTGCTTTTATACAGGTTCATAATTGTTGCATCCATGGAATTTTGCGGGACAATTTCACATTTTCATTACTGTTGGAAAATTGTATCTTCTCAGTTAGCTTTTTACTACCATACTTGTTTATTTCGGAAGGTATTGAATCTGAGGTTTTCCACTCCAAAGATGGTAAACTTCTTTTCAGGTTTCTTCCATTTTAGGGATGTCAGCTAGCACCTAATTGAGAGGCACCTGCAGTAGTCGGTTGATAACCCCTTTATTTATTGATAATGGATTATTCAAAATGTGCTTCAAGTGTTGCAGCCACCGTTGAAGATGTTTGTTTCTTTCTATGATTAATTTAGTTTCTTTGAATTTAGAATGGGAAATGATCCAACCACGGCACATCACAGAAGTATAACACTAGTAAATGACGCTATCCTGTGAAATTTGCACAATTTAGCGAGAGAAATAAATTTCACCTCCGGCACTTGCATCCACTTTTATGACCTGTCCCTCACGAGTTCTTCGTGAGTCTGTAATTCTTTCTGTCGTGTTCTAAAGTTGTACTGAGATATACGTGCATTTCGATTCCACTCATTCGACCATCATATTATTCAGAGGTTATTCTGAAGGTGACTAGATGTGGCAGCTAACCCTCCATGGTGGAGACGACATGCTTGCAGGGTCAGTGTTACATGTATGTGAATGAAGACAAGTATATGAATGGAACGTTGTTCCGTCCTTCTGTGATAGCAGGGTGGCTTTAGTTGGCTTTATTCATCAATTATTAACAGACAAGATAAATGTTATGAACTGTATTGCCACAAATTACTAATGAAAACATACCTTGTCGGTTTTCGCTCAAAGGCACTAGATACCCCTCTTGCCAAGTTGGATGGCAATACAAATTCAAACATTTCACTTGCAAATGTCTGTCTAAGAATATGAGCTCTGGATTTTTTTCCAACAACTGTGAAATTACACACATTGGTTACTACATACATAAAATATAGTACTCAATGAAGTCATACAATATAATAAACGTCTTCCTATATATATATATATATGTATATATATATATATATATATATATATATATTAGGGGTGTACCGGATTTCGGCTTCGGCTCCGGTAAATCCGGAATTCGGCCATTTTTACAAATCCGACTCCGGTCCAAATTTGCCGGATTTGTGTTGCCTAGTCACGTGAATTTTCTGTACATGTTTCATGGGGCCAAGCCGAATTTTTTGCAATAGAACAGTAGCACTTTCGGTTTACTATTTCTTGCTGACGTAAATATTTTAACATGAAAAAATAATCAAATGTCTTCAAGAAATAGGCATAGATGGAAAAGACATCAGGCTGATTAGAAATATATATTGGGAACAAACTTCATCAATAAGGTGTGAAAACAGCTACTCTCCATACATAGAAATAATAAGAGGGGTAAGACAAGGATGCATTTTATCACCAAGCCTATTTAATATCTACACAGAGAATATCTTTAAAAATATAGAAGTAATACTAGGACTCAAGATCAATGGGAAAATAATAAACAACATTAGATATGCAGATGACACTGTTCTTTTGGCAGAAAGTGAACATGAACTACAAAGACTAATAGATCAAGTCAATAAATCAAGTAATGAATATGGACTGGATATAAACATTCAAAAAACAAAAACCATGATAATCAGCAAAGACACAGACGAACAGGAGGTAAACATAAACATACAGGGAGAGAACTACAAAAAGTAAAATAATATCAATATCTTGGACACATAGTCACAAATAATGGCAGATGTGAAACAGAAGTTAAAAGGAGAATAGGAATGGCTAAAAGTACCTTCAATGACATGAGGAAATTATTAATATCTAAACAAATTACAAACAAGTTAAAAATGAGAATTATAAAATGCTACATCTATTCCATATTAATGTATGGCTCAGAAACATGGACACTAAATAAACAATTAGAAGACAAAATTGATACCTTTGAGATGTGGATATATATAAGAATAGGGAGAACATCATGGAAAGAGAAGAAAACAAATAAAGAGGTGCTAAAGACACTTAATATGAAGAAAGAACTACTAAGAGAAATAAAGATCAGGCAAATAAAATACTTTGGACACATTAAAAGACATGACACCTTATTGAAGACCTTACTTGAGGGTAAAGTCAAAGGGAAGCGAGCAAGAGGTAGGCAGAGATACAAGTGGGAGAGTAACATTACACGATGGACAGGTTACAGTCTAGCAGAGTGTACCACCAAGACAAGAGACAGGAGATGTTGGAGATACGTTGCAGCCAACCTTCGTTGCGGAGACGCCACTTGATGATGAAATATTTTAAGAAATAAACACTCATTTTGAATGTTAATGGTGCATTACTTAATGAGTGTAGAACTTGAATATTTCGTATTTTCGTAAATTTCTTTGGTCTTGCCGATAAAATAAAATGACATCAAAATCTAAGTCATACAGCGCCGTTTGCGATTACTTCAAGGTTAAAGACGATGATTCAGCGAAGGTATAATGTAAGTTGTATGACAAACAGTTATCGCATGGACGATCAGACCGCTCCAAAGACTTCTCAACATCATCAATGCAGACCCATTTGCGATCGATGCACAGGAAAAGCTATGACGAAATGATGGAAAAGAAAGCATCATTGGAGGCAAGTGTATTGGCGACCACAGCTATGATGAATCTGGGATCGTGTTTGCACAAAGCAAGCAGAAGTACCAAGCAGTCAGTTGTGCAGGCATGGGACAGGGCCAAAATGTGGGACATCAACAGTCCTAATGCTAAATGCATTCATGCTGCCGTAGTCCGAATGATTCCAGGTTTCAGAGAATTGATGCATACAATGGTTAAAAGGAATTGCCTTCAAGAAAGTACTCTGCTGAACATGTCATTCTCGACATGTGTAAACGTCTGAAGGTAAAATTTGCAGCAATGATATCTGACACTGTTTACATATCATTCACAACAGATACGTGGACAGCTGAACATAACACTCAGTCATTTATGGGACTCACTGGCCATTGGTTAACAGACGCCTTCGTTCACCGCAGTGTAGTCTACCATTGTACTGAATTTGATGAACATCATATGGCCACAAACTTGCTTGCACATTTTGAAATGATGCTGGATGAGTGATCAATTGCACGTGAGAAATGCCATGTTGTTGTGTCAGAGACAATGCATTCAACATTGCAAAATGCTTTCATGATGGCAGCTATTCAAGTGTTGGATGTGTTGCACACACACGGCAGCTATGTGTGCGTGATGGTCTTTTGAGTATAAATTATGTTGCTGACATCATCAGTACTGGAAGAAAATTGGTAGGATATTTCGAACACTCTTCTTCAGCAACCAGTCGTTTGCATGAACTTCAGAATGAATTAAACCTACCACAACATCAGCTTATCCAGGACATGACAACACGATGTAACTCAACGTTCTATATGCTACGACGTCTGTTAGAACAACGGCGCAGCATCAACGTGTACTGTGTTGAAATTGATTCAGTAACTGGACTAACGGCACAGCAGTGGGCAGTCACGGAGAATGTGGTAGCTACTTTGGCACCATTTGAAGTACTCACTCGTGAAATAAGTGCAGCTCAGGCATCAATATCGGTTGTGATCCCAATAGTGAAAACACTCATGGCTTTCCTACAGAAAGAAGGTAGTGATGCCGGGATCAACACTATGAAAGCAGCTCTGATTGAAGCTGTTAGCAGCAGATTTGCGAAAATTTAATCTAACAATATTTACACCTGTGCCACACTACTGGATCCTCGATTCAAGCTGTGCATTTTTTCCGAACGTGGTAGAAGTGATGCACGAGCCCATCTGCTGTTAGCAGCTAATTCCATTATTAATTCAGCAAACACAGTCAGTGCACAGGATCCATCAGCTACTAGTAGTAGTACTAGTGTTTTGACTTCTGTGAGAACTGCCACACAGTACGAGTCCAGCCTATGGAGCTGTTTTGACACAATTGTCGAGGAAAATCCCACACCAGATCATTCTGCCAGTGTCGAAGGCAACAACATTAACACTGAGGTGACACAGTACCTGTCACAGCCACTTCAAACTCGACAGTCAGATCCAGTTTCATGGTTGCATGCCAATAAGCAAATATTTCCAAGTATGGCTAGACTTGCGCATTTCTTGCACCACCACCTACATGTGTGCTAATGAAGACTGACTGAAATAGTGAAATTACTGAATGAATGTATTTCAATAAATTCAATCTGTTCAATGTACTGATGTTGTGAGTTGTAACCGAGCTGCCAATATGCCAACTGAAAACAATGTGAAAACTAAAAATTAATAATACAAATTACTAAATTAGCATTATGTGCTTATGTATTATGTTTCATATTGAACTTATGGAACTTAATATTACTTATTCTAATGTAAATGTAATTATTTTACATTTAAATGATTTAATATGCGTATATGTCATCATTGTCATGTCTATAGTAATGAACTGCAGTAATCAACAGTGGAGTGACTCCACTAACCTAAGTCAAGTGATGTAGTACGTTATTTAATTTGTGTGTTATTTGTGAATCCGGCTTCGGCCAGATCTTACTTCATAAATCCGGCCACATCCGGCTATGGCCGGATTTCAAAAATTTAATTCCGGTACAGCCCTAATATAAATATATATATATATATATATATATATATATAAACAAGGAATATGCTAGGTACTTGCACTCTTTTGCATTGGTGGCGACACTACCTATTCTAAATTCTAAGTCATTTAGTACGAATTTGTGCGACGATTGAATCTTTAGCTCATTGCATGTGAGCTACGTAACAAGAGCGAGACAATTTTTGAAGCAATAGTGATCTACAGGGAAATACTGTGGTGTATTGATAAAACTCATTGTTTCCACGACATGATAGAAATGTTTATAATTTTTGCAAATAGCAAAGTAATTTCACAGGAAATGCTTAAATTAATGTCAATTCTATCTATCTATCTATTCGCTAAACCCTTTATTGCCTTTCAGCGTCAGGGGTAGAAGAGTTCTCCGGAGAGAACGTGTGCTCACGTGTGCTAAGTATATTGTGGAATTTGTAGTCTCTTTTACTTCAATGGTCCATCGTTTACGTGGTCGGCCTCTAGGTCTGCCTTCACTGTATCTGTTTAGCATAGCTTGCTGTGGTATGCTGTCTGGTGGTAGTCTGTTGATGTGTGCAAACAATTTGATCTGTTGGATAGATGTATGTAACCACCAGTCCATGAGCCAGATACCACTTTAGCAATGGTGTGGCCAACAGGATTGTATTACCTATATAGCTCCCAATAAGTGTTCGACGAGGTGTTGTCAATAGCTTGTTGTCATTTGCGTATTTCTCCATCAGCTGGCCAATATCTGCCCGACCAACATCAATATTTTTGAAGATGGGTGTCATCTCGGAAAAATACGCTTTCAAATCATCTGGGACGTGAATATCACATTCAACAAGCCCAAAACACGAACCATCAACAACAGCTGCGATAATTTGGTCTTGTGTGAGTTTTGTGTGTTTAGCGTAGGATTGTTTTCTGTCGAGTGAATGCTGTAGCGAGAAAGTCTCTGACACATTTCTCTTTCTTTTTCAATGCATGCCACTCACATTCTCAACACTCGAAAACACCCCCACGACACGCGTTGGCCACGGTGCGACTGGTTCTACATGTAGCCAAATACAACTCAGCCAGCTCGTTTTTGTTGACCGGGTTGATGATATGATCTTTGGTGATTGGACAGATTGGACCCGTGGAACATGCAACCATGAAATTGGAGGGCAGTCTTTATAGAAATTGGAGGGCAGTGCGTGTCATGGTACAATAACCATCTACTGGAATATGAGCATCACCAACCTGATGTTCCTTACCGTTGAATTGGGTGTAGAGTTCTGTGTTTCTCGTGTGAGCCATCCAGGATAGCCACTCCCTACATTGAATGGTGTAAAGATTTCGCCTGTGCTGTTTAAAGCCATCGTGGTGGGTTCGGGTGATTGTAAAATCTGTGGGCATCTTCTGCATTAATGCCCACAAATAAAGAGCATTGGCATCATTCCCCTTAATGCTCTTAACCATCATAAGACCACGGATGTAGGTTTTATCCACCTCATGGTGTCGATGAAAATTAATAGACGGCGCACCGGTGATGTTGTGACGTATGATGTTATGTAGGTCTTTTTCATACTTGGCGCACAACGTAAAGACTACACCGCGTGGTAGGGTTTTGAAAAGATACCTGAGGGTGATAACCGGAACAGAGATGGCGTCCTTAAACATATCAATCCCGAGCTTGGCGTAGAATTTAACCTGGCTGTAAAGGGCTTTCAACATAGGAGCGACATCTTTGTTGTTGTACCACTCGAGAAAATCAAGCAATTTCGTCATTTTTTTCTCCCGCCAGATTTTTTGGCAGTACTCATATTCTTCAACAGAAATGTTGGTATTTTTAAGTTTTGAGTAGAAAGCCGCGTGTGGTGGTAAACAGGGTTCATTCAACTTCGCCAGGTCTGTTACATGTTACATACTTGTAACAGACAAATCGGGGTTCTCCAACACAGAGGCGTTGTTGGTAGAGCCGTGAAAAAAGCGTGGCTCAAGGGTCTCCTTGTGTCGTAGAATGATGTGCTTTGTAAGACTGATCTTGTAACAAGTAGATTGAGCGTTATGTATTGTGACTAGTGTATCGTACCAGTTGTTTATGTGTGGTTCTGTGGGTGAATGAAAAATTGTGTAATGTGCCATCTTTGTAAGTATTCGTGAATGGGTTTTTATGGTATCCCAATTGTCTCTGTAAAGTTGTTGAATATCACTCGGTAGCCAGGCGAAGTCATTCGATTTCTGTTTTTTAGCAGGTCCTACCTCTGTTTTTACACCCCGTTTTCTGGATGGTGTCTCATGTGTTATCTCTAGAATTTTTGATGTTGGTATTGTTGTTGCTACCACAATTTCATCAGTAGCAGTAGGCGTAGTGGTTAATATAGCGGTATCCTGTAGTTTAGGCACCAGGCCCATGTGTTCATTTGAGACATTTTGAGTGTTTGCTATTTTGTGGTCGCCGGAGATACAATGCATGGAGATTCATTTTGGAGACTAGCAGTCTGTGGTCCGTCCAGGAGTCGCAACCACACATGGGTTTAGTAACTCTCACATCCTGCCTATCGCGTTGTCTCACGATGATGTAATCGATTTGATGCAACTGTTTTGATCGTGGGTGCATCCATGTAGTCTTATTACGGTGAGGTAGTTGAGAGGCAGTGTTGGAGATGAGTTAAATGTTGCGCATGTTTCGAGCAATAGCTGTCCATTGCTATTGCATTTGCCAATACCATGCGTCACTAGCACACCATCCCAGGACGCCCAGTCCGAACTCACTCGTGCGTGGAAGTCACCTAGGATGATGGGTTTATCTGTAATGAGGGTCTCCTGTATGATTCTTTTCAAGCCGTCATATAACTTTTCTTTCTGTTCATCGAGGTTCGTTATAATCGGAGCATGTACGCTAACAAATGTTGCATGTCACTTTTTTTAGAAAGTGGAATGTCACTTTTTTAGAAAGTGAAAGTGTTTTAGAAAGTCATCAGCAGTTCACTAATGCCTTTTGGAGGTCCAGCCAACTTTCTGGCTTAGCTGGATTTAATTGCAAAGCCAACTCCAGCTTCGCGTTTCACTTCTTTATTTCTGCCAATCCAGAAGAAGGAATAACCAGCGCTTTGTTCCACAAGTTCACCCTCCTCAGACAGTCTTGTGTCGCTGAGGGCAGCGATGTCAATTTTGTACCTTGCTAGATCTTTCGCTACAAGTGCGGTACGTCTTTCTGGTCGTGCGACCTCCACGCGGCCCAGTAGGGTGTGCACATTTCATACGCCAATTGCGAGTGGACTCATGTTCGTTTTTCTTATTTTATTGAAGTCTCTACCGCCGAATAGGGATCCCCGCCAGCCGCGGTATGCTGGCCTGGGTCATGGTGAGGCAAGCAATGTTTAGGGAACCTTCTCTAGCCCCATCCTCTGACTAAAGAGGTGAGCAGTTCTTTCTTGAAAAGTGCTGATCAGCCGCCTAGACGGCTGCCGGACTCCAGAGGTGCCTCAATGTCTCTGGAGAACGATCACATGGTCTGAACCGCCTACGTGCAGGCTTGTGACTATGGCTGTCAGTGTATCCACACTTGCCACTTTGCCATTCGCCCATTGTCGCAGGACTTCTGTGATGATTAATGAGATGATGACGAAAGCCATGACTTGTGCTATGAAATTTGGATTGAAGTGAGGGAGAGTTGCGCACTATCGTTAACCTCACTCTCTCGCCTCAACACATATGGCTTCAGTGGCAAGACGAGTCAATACGACTGAGTGTGTGTCGGTGGGCAGTAGATGACCAGGGTGCCTTACTGTCTCACCGTGCTCTTTGACGGAGATTGTGTGTTGATGTGATGTTATTCTCTGACCGGGAGGTCAACTCATTAAGACCTTCGCCGGTACTAAGTTCATGCATCTGAGCTGAAGTCTTCGTGAGTGTAATCGCCGTTACACAGTTTGGATAAAAGTTTGATGACCAATATTAAGCGGCCTAAACGAGGTGGCTCTAAAAGGAAAAGTCACCGGGCGGGTGCTAGACGAACGAGATCGAAAACCGCTAGGCTAGGAATTAAAAACGTGTGTGTTCTGTTTTGGAATGTGGCCAGTGTGCAGAAGCGTAGACCAGAGTTAGAAAAGATAACCTATTGTGCTGACATCGTTACATTGCAAGAAACACAGTTAGGTGAAAGTCGTAACATCAGGATAGCCGGTTTTCAGTGTTTCTACAACAGGCGACACCTTGGACAGGCAATCTTAGTACGCGTGGGATTTAGTGTAGCGAGGTTGATATATCCAAGTGGGATAGCGACAATATCCAGTTACAGGCAGTGAGGGTCCAGAGGGTTATGCACCCATTCGTGATTGTAATTTTGTATGCCTGCAACACGAGCGTTGATTTTCAGGGTTGGAAAATCATATGGGAGATAATGGAAAAGGAAAAGCAGATCCTCGTCTGCGGTGACTTCAATGCGATAGGTACTTCATGGGGCAATAATGCTTCGAACAAACAGGGAAGAGAGCTTGAGGAGGCCCTGACAGATAAAGACCTTGTGTGCATTAAAGATGACCGTATAACAAGAATGGCAAGCAGGGATGGTGATGATGATAGCGCTATCGACATGGTATTGGTGTCATCAGCTTCTATGGCTATTTGCAAATGGGACGTGCTGGGGCATAATGGCAGTCACCATCTTAAGTATGATCGAAGAGGAGTGGATGTTGTGAACAGAATTCGACAAGACAAACGTAAGGCTCAATAAGTGTAAAATCAGGTATGGGATAAGGTGGTGGAACGAAGAGGTGCAAAGGACATGGAGCGAGAAACGGAAAGCAGTAGCACTATGGCAGAGGGCAAGAAAACGTGTTGCGGCTCAGCCCATGGAGGTTGCACAATGGAAACGGAACAAAAATATCTTAGTCCAAACATTCAAAGTGATTGCAAAGTCAACAAAGGCGTCAAAATAGGACGAATTTTGCCAGGAGATCACACGTGAAAAGTCACTAAAATTGTTCTGACGTTTATACAAATCCACGAATGGTCTGACAAGATGCGTGACTATTACTGATTTCCAGAGCGACGATACGATCTGGCAGAAGACGGACGAGACAAAAGGTGCGGCGTTGCCGGCACACTACACCGCACAAATTGGTCAGAGAACTGTGGAGGCATATCAAGAAATCAGGAACACGATTACAGAAACGTGTAAGAACTTGAGAATGGAAAAAAATATGATAATCACAGTTGAAGAAATCAGGAAGGCGCTCAAAAGTACAAAAAACACAGCACCAGGACCGGCACCGGCATTAGATACGATGACATTAGTCGGAGAACGGATGAGGAATTGGGAGAGTTGACGGACATGTTCAATAATAGCCTTCTATCATCATCATCATCAAGAGCCGTCTACGCAACGAAGGTTTGCTGCAACGTATCTCCAACATCTCCTGTCTCTTGTCTTGGTGGTGCACTCTGATAGACTGTAACCTGTCCATCGTGTAATGTTACTCTCCCACTTGTATCTCTGCCTACCTCTTGCTCGCTTCCCTTTGACTTTACCCTCAAGTAAGGTCTTCAATAGGGTGTCATGTCTTTTAATGTGTCCAAAGTATTTTATTTGCCTGATCTTTATTTCTCTTAGTAGTTCTTTCTTCATATTAAGTATCTTTAGCACCTCTTTATTTGTTTTCTTCTCTTTCCATGATGTTCTCCCTATTCTTCTATATACCCACATCTCAAAGGCATCAATTTTGTCTTCTAATTGTTTATTTAGTGTCCATGTTTCTGAGCCATACATTAATATGGAATAGATGTAGCATTTTATAATTCTCATTTTTAACTTGTTTGTAATTTGTTTAGATATTAATAATTTCCTCTTGTCATTGAAGGTACTTTTAGCCATTCCTATTCTCCTTTTAACTTCTGTTTCACATCTGCCATCATTTGTGACTATGTGTCCAAGATATTGATACTGTTTTACTTGTTGTAGTTTCTCTCCCTATATGTTTATGTTTACCTCCTGTTCTTCTGTGTCTTTGCTGATTATCGTGGTTTTTGTTTTTTGAATGTTTATATCCAGTCCATATTCATTACTTGATTTATTGACTTGATCTATTAGTCTTTGTAGTTCATGTTCACTTTCTGCTAAAAGAACAGTGTCATCTGCATATCTAATGTTGTTTATTATTTTCCCATTGATCTTGAGTCCTGGTATTTCTTCTATAATTTTTAAAGATATTCTCTGTGTAGATATTAAATAGGCTTGGTGATAAAATGCATCCTTGTCTTACCCCTCTTCTTATTTCTATGTATGGAGAGTAGCTGTTTTCACACCTTATTAATGCAGTTTGTTCCCAATATATATTTCTAATCAGCCTGATGTCTTTTCCATCTATGCCTATTTCTTGAAGACATTTGATTAATTTTTCATGTTGGACTCTGTCAAAGGCCTTGCTGTAGTCTATGAAGCAACTATAGATACTTTTTTGGACTTCTATATATTTATCTATCACTAGCCGGATACTCAGTATAGCTTCTCTGGTTCCTTTGTTTTTTTTAAAACCGAATTGTTCTTCACCGACCTCCATGTCTATCTTGTTCTTAATTCTTTCATGTATTATCTTGAGAAGTATTTTAGTTAGATGGCTCATTAGACTTATTGTTCTATATTCTGTACAGTCCACATCCCTGGGCTTCTTATGTAGTGGTATGAATATTGATGATGTTAGGTCTTTAGGTATATGGCATGTTTCGTGTATGTCATTGCAAATTTCTGTGATATTATCTACACCAAATTCATTTAGAGTTTTTATTATGTCTGCTGTTATGTTGTCAGAGCCTGCAGCTTTTCCACATTTTATTGAATTTATTGCATGTTCTACTTCTGATTTCAGTATTGCTGGTCCATCATTGTTGTGTATTGTTGGTTTTTTGTTCCGTTGGTCGTCAAACAGTTCTGTTACATAATCTGCCCATCTTGTGAGTGCTTCTGTTTTATCAAATATTATTTTACCATTTTTATCTTTAATGCAGCCACCCCCATTTATAGGATTTTTCTTATTTGTGATCAGCCTTATCTCCTTATGCATTAATTTTGTCTTCTGTTGTATGGACATCTCCTCTATTTCACTGCATTTTGTTTCTAGCCATTGTTTTTTCGCTGTTCTGCACATGTTACGTATCTCCTTGTCTATACTTGAGTATTTTTGTGTATTTTTAGCTTTCTTTCTTTCTGTCATTTTCTCTAATATTTCATCTGTCATCCATGTTTGTTTGTTCTTGGTATTTCTTGTTGGTAAATTTTTACTTGATGTTTGAATACTTTTCTTTAAGCTTTCCCATTTATTGTCTATTTTCTCTTCTGGATTTTCCCTTCTGTATTGTTCCATGCACGCTATCATTAGATGTTCATATCTATTCCTTACATCTACAAGGTATTTTTGTTTGATGTCTTGTTGTTTTAGTGCTGATGCGTCTATATGTGGTTCGTGGACTCCTCTATTTACTATCTTTTTAAGTTTGACATTTATTTTGCACAGCACTGGATTATGGTCAGAGTTGATATCTGCACCTGGGTATGTTTTGATGTTTTTGACACTATTTCTAAATCTATTGTTAATCATAATGTAATCTATTTGGTTCCTCTTTCTGTCTCCAGGACTTTTCCATGTATATAATCTTCTATTTTCATGTTCAAAGAATGTATTACATATGATCATATTGTTCTCCTCACAGAACTGTATAAGTCTTTCTCCTCTGTCATTTCTTGTCCCTAGTCCGAATTGCCCTACAATGTTCTTATGTCTTCCTTTTCCTATTTTTTGCATTCATGTCTCCCATGACTATTAAAATGTCTGTTGATTTTACTGGTTTGAGTAGTTGTTGTAGATCTTCGTAGTACTGTTCTATTTCTTCTTCAGTGTAATCTGTAGTTGGTGCATAAGTTTGTATAATGGCCAGATCAAACGGTTTTGCTTTGATCTTTAGCAACATCATTCTGTCATTATATGTCCAGTACCCGCTGATATATTTTTCTATTTCTTTCCTGATCAGTATTCCTACCCCTCGTTCATGGTAATCTCCTCCTGAATGTATAAAACTAAATTTTCTTTTCTTGTGTACCCAGCATCTTTCCATCTTATCTCTGCTATTCCTAGAATATCTACATCTAATGATTCTGCCTCTAATATTAAATTTTATATTATAGGGAACAGTAAAAGAAGACTGGTTGCACAGTTATTTAGTTCGACTGCCCAAACCTGGGAAGGACCACACCAGGATACAAGGCTACAGAATAAAAACCATGCAGAATATGATAGGCAAGCTTTTTGGAAAAGGAATTCCTAGAAGGTATTGAGTCATATTGAGAGAAATGAGTGTTTACCAAAGTTGTTAGGTGGATATCACCCAAGAAAGAAGACATGACAGAATGCAGCCATATTTGCGCAGGATGTTTTTGAGGGGTGCGATTCGTCGCGCATGGAGACATGTGCGGTCGCAATAGACCTTGAGGATGCGTACAATAGGGTTTCCTTGGATATCTTGATGGGTCAGCTGTTAAATCTTGCAGTAAATCCTTTTGTCGTGAGGTGGATTGGTGCCGTTCTGATGCACAGGATAGTAGTTCTTAAGTGTGGTAACTGGATATCTGCACGAACGGTTATTAGCCCTGGTCTGCCACAGTGATCGTCTCTATCTCCTGTACTTTTCAATGTATACACAGTACATATCGCTGGCAATCAAATCACAGGTTATGGCAGAACGATATCATATGCCGATGATATCCTGGTGTATAGAATGGGCAGCAATCCAGAAGAGTACGTCGTGGAATTACAGAAGGGGCTGGACAGACTGACAAATTGGTGTCGAGATACATAAGCAGTGGTTAATCCTTCTACGGCATTCGTGACGTGGTTTTCCTTGAACAATCACATGGTAAAGACACCCATGCCGCAAATTTCGTTGTCCGGGAAAAGTTTAGAAAGAACTAGCACAATGAGATATTTGGGTGTGTTTTTTGACAGAAGTCTGGGTTTCAGGGAACATGTTGACCACGTTATCATAAGGGCAGACAAAGATTTAGCAGCAATGAAAGTTATGGCTGCTGCGCAGTGTGAGCAGCGGTGGTTATATCTTTTGTACCAGGGTTTGGTTGTGGCTGTGGTGGAATATGCACTAGCAATTCTGACTCTTAGCCAAACCCAGATTGAAAGACTGGATATAATCCAGAATTCAGCAATGCGTATCATACTTGGATGCACAAGAGACATATCGACACGAGCTATGCAATACCTACTTTACTGTCCAACAGCTGAACACATATTACAGTATTGCCGTGCACGGGCGTACCTTCAAATAGATGCAGATAAGGAACACCCGTTGTATTCAGAAATACAGAAAGTTAAAGTCAGCAGACTCAAGAGAGGGAGGTCGTGGATGGGACGTGCTGAGGATATCATGCAAAGCGTTTGCAGATTACAGGATGTGGCAGCAGGTGCGGAATGGATAAGTCTGCCCACAGATTTCGAAACTTGTTTGAGAGTAGTAATATCACTTATCAGGGAATGCAGAGAATAGTACCCACAGCTGTAGAGAAAGTAGTGCAGACTTTAGTCAGTGAGAATACCAAAGAGGGGGATGTGATTATATACAGTGATGGATTTGTGATTAGACATGTTCGCAGTTCTTTGGCCTTCACAGATAGTGCGCATGTAAAACGATCAAGGAGGAGAGTGGTTTTTTGTGCAATCACTACGAGTAGTATGACCATGGAGACTATGGCGGTGATCAGGGCATTTGAGTGGGTATGCACACAGAAGGTAACGAATGTCTACATTTTGAGTGACTCTATGAGTATTATTAAGAAGGTACAAATGGGTCGCGTTTGCGAACAGTAGATTGAGGCCTTGAGAAAGACGAGGCTGAAAGTGGTTACATCTATTTTCGTGCCGGGATATGTGGGTGTTTGAGGCAATGAAAGAGCGGATCAACTGGCATTATGCACGATTGTTGCACAGGGCGATGGGGCAATGGATCGCGCTGACGCAAAACTCCTTAAGAGATATATCACGTGAGAGTGAGACTAATGTGGATGATGATTCGGTTTCAATGGATATGATTAAAGATCAGAGATTAAAATGCGGTGTTGCTAGAAGTGAACCTTTTGGAGGGCGCAGAAGAATGATGGTCAACCAACATAGGACCGGTACTGTCAGCAGAAGTGTAATGGCGGATACATTCAAGGAGAGATAGGAGCAACTACGTGTCCAGTTTGCAGTGATGATAATCCGACGACTAACTAAGAGTAGGGTTCAGGGAGTTCGTTGGGAAGACAACGTTTTGGATAGAATACGCCACATGACATCATCAGTTTGTTCATTTACATACATAACTGGTATATCCTGACATGTGGGTCAGTGTTTGTGTATAGTCTCCTGTAAAAGGTAACATATATCGTGTGAGTGTGTAATAAATTAGAAAGTTCTAGTTTTTGGGTTTTTTTTCATGCCGCAGATGTTGTTATAGAATATTTAGCACAGATTTAGTTTTATGATAATCTTGGTTCTGCTAGTTCTCCCTTCAATGTTTTCTTTTTTATTGTTTTAGTGCTTGTGTAGGTGTTTGCGTTGTTATTGTGATGCGTTTCAGCAATCAATTTCTCGACTAGAGCAACCTGGTTACACACTGCCTGCCGTGGATCTTGATAACCAAGGAGATGCCCGATCTCGTTTGTAATTAATTTTGCTTGTAAAAGCAGTATAGTGCTGGGGAGTCTTTTGGACTTTCGACTCACTCCGAACCACAGAATTATAATCACACCATAAGGAGGTTTTAGGTATTAGATATGTTGATTATCCTCTCCGCACACCGGACACGTCCATTTGTGCTCAGATCTCCGCTTCAGTAAATCTCTCAGAGTCGAACGGCTGATAGTTCCGGTCTATGTTGGTTCACTGCCCTTTTTGAATTCTTTGTCAGCAGTTCTCTACGGGCCATCCCTATCCTCACTTCCAATTCGCGTATTCTCGATATTGACTCATGTTCATTCATCACAAAATCTTCTTATCGTGCGGTCTCACGAAGAGCAACGCGTGTGATGTTCGCTCCATAGGCTGACCATCTGTTATGCTGGCGAGAATAGCTAAATGGTCTGCCCGTTCGTTTTTCTCCACGTCTGCGTTTCCGGGGACAAAGATAACAGTGGGTTTTCGTAGTGATGCCCGAATTTTATATATCTCTAATGACTCCTCCCATTCCCTACGTACATAGTCTGTTTTGACTTTCTGAATCATATTCATTGAGTCGCCTAGTATGAACACATGAGAATAGGTTTGCTATTCCACACCAGTAAGGTATGTTTCTAACTATGCATTACTCCAAGTCACCGCAGATAAGATATAGGTTTAATTTTACGTCACCAATTGTCTACTGACTACGCTGAACTTCTCTATGGCCCCAGACATGCAACCTAATGTTAAAGCAAAAAATGTTTTACCACGTCCTGAGTCTTTGTGCCGTTATGATGGGCCTCAGTCATAGGAAAACAGTTCAGTCAGCTTCACCTTCCCAGTGCTGCGCAATACATCTCTGGCTTCCTCACATCCACCGAGAGTGCATGCATACGTACAACTTAAAAAGCAGAAAGAAATAAAGAAAAAGCAGCCAAGAGAGAGAGAGAGAGAGAGAGAAAGAAATAAACATGAAAAGCATAATTGTATAAATGATGCGTTACAAAGCATCCATAAGAGATTATCAATATAACGGCATCTACTAAGGTTTTATTTTGCATGGTTGTCTAGCAGGCCATTGTGACACTCACAGACGCAAACGCAGACGCATGCGAATTCAATATCGTTCAAAAAGTTAATATTTTCTGGTCCATCTAGATGGGTGTGTGCCCTCCTTCCCCATTTAAAATGTTGTATACGTGAACACTTATTGAAATCGCCGTTACCCTCGGAGGACATATGACCCATGCTGAACATCTGTGGGCATAACAGATAATGCCGTTTTTTTTAAAAGTGGCACAGCAATTCCAGTGATAAGATCTCTCATGCTGTATAGATTTTCAAATCTGTATTTTATTAATTATGATCGGTTGGTACTATGCAGGGTACAATGAAGATAACTAGTATTTTGCACTTTCAATGGGCATTGCACTAAGCCGACAGCTGAAGTCTCCTGGGTATGAAAGAAAACTCAGAAAAACTACTCAACTGCACTTAGAAAGCAAGAGCTAACCCCTCGCAATTCCTGGGATTCTCAAAAATACAAACAAACAATGTTATAAATAGTTTTATATGATAACTAGTATTTAATCATTGTGTGTGTGTGTGAGCGCGTGTGTGTGTGCGTGTGTGGAAATAACCACTGTGTGTGTTTTGAGAGAGGTAGAGGCAGAGATAAAGACAATATAGGCTGTGCCCTAGAAATAATATCCTTAAATACTGAACTGAATAAGCTATGGCGTTTAGATGAACAGATTACCAGAACCGCAGCTTCCAACATGATTTGATGGTTTAAAAATCTGATATAACAAAAGGGATAACATCCATGTTTATAGGAGCATACCTTATCACTAGATGTTACATTTAATTTAACTATTTGTATTATATTTAATATCGACTAAACTGAAAAAAATTGGAAGTTAATAATATCCATCGATAGATAATAACATCATAACTCAAGAAACTAAATAAGATGCACTTCAATAGTCAAAAAAACAGTAAGACAAGAAATTAATTAAGATATGCTTCAATAGATAATAATACAATAAGAAAGAGACCAATGAAGATGTACATTAATAACTAATACCACAGTAAGAATAAACCAACGAAGATGTACGAGGCGTGTTCAAATGAATACGGGACTTGTGGATTTATTTAAAAAGTATCATACGCAATTTATATTTTCAACGGAATTGAACAAAGCAACCACTTGTGAATAAGAATGCACCTGGGTTCATCAGAAAAAATCTCCGTATGCATTTAGGCAAGCATCCCACTGTTTAGGTAGACGTCGAATGCCGTCCGAGAAAAAGTTGCGTGGCTGTTCTCTGAACCATGTGGTCACCGCTGTCTTCACGTCTGCGTCGCTGTTGAATCGCTGTCCCTTTAGTGCTTTCTTCAACGGTCCGAACAAATGGAAATCACACGGGGATAAATCGGGACTATAGGCTGGGTGATGAAGAACTTCCCAATTCTTCTTTGCCAATGTTTCCTGCACAATTTTTGCGACGTGCGGACGAGCGTTGTCGTGGAGAAGAATCACACCTTGAGAAAGTCTGCCTGGTCGCTTAGCCTTGATGGCCTTATGCAGCTTGTCTAAAGTGTCTTTATAATGGGCGGCATTGATGTTGACACCAGGTTCCTTAAAATCAGTCAACAAAAGCCCTTCATGGTCAAAAAATGCAGTCACCATAACCTTCCCAGCAGAAACCTCCGTCTTTAAACATACGCACCCACTCCATCACTCTGGTCCTCGACAAACATTTGTCACCATATGCTGCCTTCATTCTCCGATGAATGTCTACTGCTTGACATCCTTCAAATGAAAGAAACTGGATCACAGCACGCTAATTCACTTTGGACGGGTTCGGAATCACACCCGCCATATTGTTAACAGTCTTCTGCAGCACATATGCATGCTGGGAAGATGAACACGTGACCGTATGTAAATTATTGGATACTCATTACTAGTGCAAAATGTCATCAATATCAGTGCGCTCTATCACGCGTGGTGTAACAAGTCCCGTTTTCATTTGAACACGCCTCGTACCTCAATAGATAATAATACAGTGACTCGAGAAAACAGTGAAAAAGTAAATCAATAACTACTAAGACAATAAGAAAAGAAACCAATGAATACGTACTTCAATATCTAGTAATATAGAGTAAGTTAAGCTTTTACATGTGCCGTTAGTTATATTTTTATATGAAATTCTTGTATTTATAGATATATGCTGGAGGGTGGGAACATACGGCCCGCAGGCCAATTCTGACACGCCAAGTAATTTTACTGGCTCTCGAGGCTGATATAAAAGTAGTATATACACTGGTCTAATCTCAGAAAACATTTTCTGGAACTGCATGTAACTAAAAAACTAAATTTCTGATTCCAACCTAGACGAAATGAAACTGTCAGGCTCATCGATTCATAAGGGTGCCCGTCTCTGATATAAACAAACATGACTTTGCAACAACATAACCTATACATTAGAAATGTACCTTATATGCCAGCAACTGATCCACAAACCAAAATTTATGTCTGTGATTATGTGAGTGCAGATTCCTCAACTTGAGTAGGTATTCTGAGTTTTTCTTGGCCATTAAAGTCGTGTGAGAGATAGAATCGGGCCATGATCCATGCTGGTGCCAGTCAGGGGCTGCAACTACCTCGTAACTAAACAGATATAGATCATATATGGTTGGGAATTATCAATATTATCTCTGTATATAAAAGAGCAAGTCCGTTTTGTATATTGGATATAGAAACCTAAACAACTTGACCGAATAGAATGACAATTGGCACTGTTACTAATGAGATCGATCTTTGTCTTCAGATCACTCAATATGAGAAGTCTTAGATGCTGGTTATCATTGTCCTGTAGTCCGGAAAAGTTCACAATTAATATTATTTTTTAACTTTTTACCTCTGACCACAAGTAACCCCCCCCCCTTCCAACAAAAACAAAACAAAACAAAAACGGTTGCGCCGTTATTCTTGCTAACATTGTTGCATTTCCAATTTATTCGATGTTTACTCCGTTTAAACAGATTCATTATTATTTTTTCTTGCCTTTCTACTAATGTTGTGTATATATTTGGCTATAAGGGAATCACCGAAAACTGATCTCATCTGCCGTTCTGTTCTAAATAAAAAATATTGATTCATCATCAAAGTCTTACAATAACGGTCGTTGCAACATTCTTAAAAGTACAATTTTACGCCTTTTGTCATTTATCAGGAATAGCTCAATCAGTTGCAGCTTTTTTACTAAGAATTGTCGGTGTTCGATCGCAGAAACATTTGTTTTTGTTTTTTAAATGTATAAAAAATAACACATCAACGCGTTCGCTACATACTAAGAAAAATATTCATGTCTGTTCTTGGTTAGGGTAGTAAACATATCAGTTGAATCACATAGATCTAGATATATCTGTAAAGGTCATAATGTGCCTATTAATGAACAGCCTGTTGAATGTTGGTAATGTTTGTTTGATTCGTACAAAGAATTATATCAATATTTGTCAATTTCCGGCCCGTTCGGAACTTCCAGAACCTTTGAAGAATTTACTTGCAGATGGTACTACAGAATCAAATAACATGGAAAATCCAATCCTATAATTCTTCTTTCCCATGACTTCATTTGAATCAAATATGGGGTGTAAAGGGTACCGCATTGCTCTCGGAAGACCCAGGCTTAACAGACAACCAAGATTCCAAATGTACTTCTACGTGAAGCACCCTGGAAACAGAAGTATGCGGATCGTGCAGCTTCCGGCAAGTACTTTTGGTATCTTGTCCAGGAATGTGGAGGCTGCAGATGCGATGAGAATTGACTGCAAAAGACAATAAATATATCTGACACCTATGCCAACACATACACTGTCAGGGTCGCCACATAGTGACGCAGTTTAGTTCGACGAGCATTGGAGGGGCGGCCAATGCAATTGTCTCGAAATGGGCAGATATAATGACGAATGGGTAGTTCATATGACAACGTATGAAGTAAAATCATAGTGCAGCATAGCGTCAAACTCAGCACTACGTGCAAATGGATGTGGAAAACGTTAAAATGAAATCGAAACTAAAGTGAAGGTCGGCTCGAGAACGTACTTCTAGTCCCTGGTGTCACTAACAGATCACGCCTAACTCTACTGTCGATGCTTTCCTATACCGGGATCATGCTCGCGGTGAATAAAGGTTTAGTACCCTATGGGCACAGGTACAATACGTCTAATTACGCGTGACGAGTTCATTGGCAGCGGAATTACTCGTTTGAGATAGACGTAATCGTCCAAAGCCTAAATCCTTGACTACCGTCTTCACGGAGACTGCCACCCAAGGACATGTTTTGGTCTGAAAAGTCTAAAGGCACATTGTGTGATAAACCGTCACGGTGTAGATTCGATACACATTCGCCATCTGTCCACAGATGGGAAAGCTGACACAGACTAGGAAAGCCCACTATCATAATTAAACGCAGGATGAAAATAGATGTGTTAGACTTCAGATGTTTAGGCCTCAGATACGCTGCGCCAGTAAAGGTGTAAATAAAACAGCCTTGCTTTGGAATTTGCAGCATAATGTAATTCACTCTTCCCGGTGGAAATCACACAAACTTTCGTGGTGGTTATCGAAAAACACATGTTTATATAAACGTTTCAATCAACACGACAGACTATAATTAAAACTAGTGGGTAATGATGTGCACACAAGAAAACTTACAAATTACAATACACAAGTCATATTCAACGTTTCAACCAAACAGTCTTTATCAAGATACACACAAAACATCTAAAGACGACGAATGGAAAAATTATCACAACAAACAAACGAATCCAATGGAAATATGGGACTGAGATCAATTACATAAGATTGCTATTCATCAATGTTGAAAATGTATATCACTCATGTACCAAGACCGAATACAGTTCACCCCCCCCCCCCCGCCCGAAAAAACAACAACAAAAACATAAGACTTCTATACCATTATATTTAACGTTAGTAACAATTCTTCGCGTCATTTTATGTTGTCAAGATACCCCCATCATCATTTTGCTACTGACATGTTTCGTAACACTAATCTATTCATATTTTCACATGGGCAAATCCGGGCATTACCTCTAATAATAATAATAATAATAATAAGACACATTCAAGGCCACCGTCATCATACATCAATACAAAAAAATATCTCGAAGCAACTCTCATTAAGTTGTCTCATTAAGTAGATAAATTTAAATATTTGGGCACAATTATTACTTCAGATCATATAGTAACGCAAAATGAGGTAAACAGGTTACTATAACACTTACCTAGCCTATTAATAAAAAATATATTTAAAAAAGTATATATAAAAAAAACATACAATAAAACTAAACAGGACAATTCTCCACGTATCGGATCAAATTGAACCTTTTTCAAGAGACAAACAACAGAAAACGACAAAATAAAAAACAAAATAGATGACTAGATTTCATCAAGCCCCGTCTCCATAACGCAGAAACTGTGATTGCCGTCTTCTAATACAGTTAATAAGTTTTCTATTTGAGTTGACCAGTTGTAAAATTATAGCATTTCTCTTTTTAGCTGTCCATGATATTGTCAACATTCTTCTATAAAACCACATCTCTGTGGCCTCCAGATGTTTTCTTGCATAATTGTAAATTGTCCATGCTTCACTACCATATAAAAGTATGGGCTCTCTGTACCATTTTAGTATGTTATTTCTTACTTCTATTGATAATTAAATATTACACAAGATGTTCTTCATCGTCTGCAATGCTGCTTTTGCCTGTGCTGTTCCACTTTTTATCTCAGTGACGCATCCATCATCTGAAGTAGTAATTGGGCCCAAATATTTAAATTTGTCTACTTGTTTAAGAACTGTCTCTTTGACCTTGATGTTACATTTAGAAGGGTTAGATGTTTTAGATGTAACCATTACCTCTGTTTTCTTGGTGTTCAAGCAGAGACCTTTGTGTGTGCTTTCTTCTACTATAGTTTTAATCAATTGTTGTAGTTTTTTTTCACTCTTTGCTACCAGAACCCTGTCGTCAGCATATCTTAGGTTATTCATATTATACCCACCAACAGCTATTCCTGGCATATTTTCTATAGATTTAAAAATCATTTCACTGTATAGTTACACAGATCAGGAGATAGCAGACACCCTTGTCGGGATCTTTGTCTTACTGGGTGAAATTCTCCTATTTGGTTGTTTATTTTGATTGCTGCTATTTCCTGCCAATATATTTTCTCTATTATTCTAAGGTCATTACTATCAGTTGATATCCTTTAACATACTGATAATTTCCTTATGTTTCACTTTGTCAAATGCGTTCTTATAGTCTATGAAGCACTAATATAGATCTGTATCCCTTCAATTGATCTTTCTATCTATATTCTAAGGATATAGATGGCATTATGTGTCCCTTTTCCCGTTACAAAACCGTTTTGTTCTTCGCCGATTTCTGGCCTAAGTTTTCTTCTTACTTTCATCATGATGATTCTAAGTAAAATCTTAGTCATAATACACATTAGTAACGCTCAGTTTCCTGGACGAGGAATATCCACAGGATATATATCTCAGAGTGTTCACAGATGGGTCAGCACAGAATGCAGTGAGGAATGGAGGTGCAGGTGTATATATAGAATATCCACACAAGCCTAGAGATACAATCAGATCACCAACAGGAAAATTCTGCAATAATTATGATGCAGAAATCCAGACAATTATTGTGGCAACTGAAAACCTGCTGAAATCAAACTCTGGCCTACAGCCTGTGATATTCCTGACACATGCAAGGTCAGTGTTTCAAACTCTACAGTCTGGAAAGCTAACATACTTCCAAAAACTACTTAATGAATTATCTTACCAGTATAGGGTAACCATGCAGTGGATACCCTCTCACTGTGGAATACCAGGAAATGAAAAAGCAGACCAACAGGCTAAGGAAGATGTTGCCGAAGAGCAACCAGATATGCCAATCACCTACCATGAAAAAACATGAAGAAACCTGGAAAAAAACAGATGACCAAGTCAATAAGAAAGCACTTATCTAGCCTATTAATAAAAATACATTGTAAAAAAACATACAATAAAACTAAACAGGACAATTCTCAACGTATCGGCTCAAATTGAACCTTTTTCAAGAGACAAACAACAGAAAACGACAAAATAAAAAACAAAATAGATGTCTATATTTCATCAAGCCCCCGTCTCCATAATAGCGCAGGGATGGCAACGCATCTAGTAAAAGTGAAAATGCGTGCATTCATTATAAACAAACCGAAAGTGGGAAATTAGAGACACTATAGATGAGTGCGAGAATAATAAAAGAAAAAGATAAGAAAAATACCCCTTTTGTCACTCTATCAGACAGGCAGGTTTTAAGAACATAGTCACAACAGGCACGACTGAAGGGAACAGAGACAGATGGGGACGTGAGAAAATATTCATGTGACAACCTAGCAAGGCTTGGAAACAGCGATCCTGATAACAATACTGTGAACAGAGAACCATGGTCACCTACGCCAACAAGAATGGCATATGACAATGATAGATGAGTAATGATGAGGTTGTGTGGTGGTGGGGTGAGTGGGTTTGGGGAAGGAAGGATAGAAGAAGAATCAACATTTGAAAACGCATGGAATGAATGTGAAACCAAATATAGACATAAACATATATATAAAACCAAAACTAAACATACATAGAAATGTAAACACACACCGAGAGTCAAGAAATAAACACATACCAAGATGGACACAGATGTGTGAAGGATACCCACACAAAATGCACAGGCATGTAAATGTATCCACACACAGGAAAGGGCTCACACCAGAATAGGTATACACATTGACACAGAATGGAGATACGTGCATTAACATAAAAAAGCGCTCACATAAATATACATATATATATGTATACATAAATATGAACATTCATGCACATAAACACTTTCTCGCATAAATAATAACATGAACATTCATACACATAGAAACATATACATATATTAATGTAAATATAAATATAAACGTTCGTTCACATAAAGATAATGCTATAACAACTGCATATGTATACATACAAATGTGTGGCCCAAAGTAATTGTGTGGATACATAGAACCATGTAAAACGAAATGCATATACAAATAACTATATATGTGTGGGCACCCATCGAAGAGACAACGGCAATAAAAACGAGGAAATCAAAATCTAAATATGTAAATGACAATAACAAGATGGCAGAGTACAAAATAATCACATATTGACATACACAAACGAAAGAAGACATAAAGGAATTATATAGAAGAACGGCAAACACAAAAATAATAATTATTCACGAAAGTGTACAAAGACAAATAATTACAAGAATCAGTGCAATAAGAGAGTAGAGGGTATAAAGAAAAGGTGGGTAACTCAAACAAAACGGTGATTAATGTTCATTCCGTGTGGTTGCAAGACTCCCATATGACTCTGTTAACAGCCCGTCACATCATGGTAGCTCTGATGTCTCTGTAACCGGTTTGTTACGTTGTTATACCGGTGACCGGCAACGTCAGTCCTTGGAATATCGTCTCATTTGTCATATGGGAGTCTTGCAACCACACGGAATGAACATTAATCACCGTTTTGTTTGAGTTACCCACCTTTTCTTTATACCCTCTACTCTCTTATTGCACTGATTCTTGTAATTATTTGTCTTTGTACACTTTCGTGAATAATTATTATTTTTGTGTTTGCCGTTCTTCTATATAATTCCTTTATGTCTTCTTTCGTTTGTGTATGTCAATATGTGATTATTTTGTACTCTGCCATCTTGTTATTGTCATTTACATATTTAGATTTTGATTTCCTCGTTTTTATTGCAGTTGTCTCTTCGATGGGTGCCCACACATATATAGTTATTTGTATATGCATTTCGTTTTACATGGTTCTATGTATCCACACAATTACTTTGGGCCACACATTTGTATGTATACATATGCAGTTGTTATAGCATTATCTTTATGTGAACGAACGTTTATATTTATATTTACATTAATATATGTATATGTTTCTATGTGTATGAATGTTCATGTTATTATTTATGCGAGAAAGTGTTTATGTGCATGAATGTTCATATTTATGTATATATATATATATGTATATTTATGTGAGCGCTTTTTTATGTTAATGCACGTATCTCCATTCTGTGTCAATGTGTATACCTATTCTGGTGTGAGCCCTTTCCTGTGTGTGGATACATTTACATGCCTGTGCATTTTGTGTGGGTATCCTTCACACATCTGTGTCCATCTTGTTATGTGTTTATTTCTTGACTCTCGGTGTGTGTTTACATTTCTATGTATGTTTAGTTTTGGTTTTATATATATGTTTATGTCTATATTTGGTTTCACATTCATTCCATGCGTTTTCAAATGTTGATTCTTCTTCTATCCTTCCTTCCCCAAACCCACTCACCCCACCACCACACAACCTCATCATTACTCATCTATCATTGTCATATGCCATTCTTGTTGGCGTAGGTGACCATGGTTCTCTGTTCACAGTATTGTTATCAGGATCGCTGTTTCCAAGCCTTGCTAGGTTGTCACATGAATATTTTCTCACGTCCCCATCTGTCTCTGTTCCCTTCAGTCGTGCCTGTTGTGACTATGTTCTTAAAACCTGCCTGTCTGATAGAGTGACAAAAGGGGTATTTTTCTTATCTTTTTCTTTTATTATTCTCGCACTCATCTATAGTGTCTCTAATTTCCCACTTTCGGTTTGTTTATAATGAATGCACGCATTTTCACTTTTACTAGATGCGTTGCCATCCCTGCGCTATTATGGAGACGGGGGCTTGATGAAATATAGACATCTATTTTGTTTTTTATTTTGTCGTTTTCTGTTGTTTGTCTCTTGAAAAAGGTTCAATTTGAGCCGATACGTTGAGAATTGTCCTGTTTAGTTTTATTGTATGTTTTTTTACAATGTATTTTTATTAATAGGCTAGGTAAGTGTTTTAGTAACCTGTTTACCTCATTTTGCGTTACTATTTGTTCATTAGGTTACTGCGGCAACATCCACTTTGTCGGACACCCTCTGACCATTTGGTTATTTATATTCAATAAGAAAGCCACATACACCAACACAAGATGACTATCACATTATGAACAGATCAGAAGTTGTAATTCTACGCCTCAGAACAGGGCACAATCGACTCCGCAGTCACATGTACACAAAGTTCCAGATTGACAACACGGCCATGTGTACATATGGACAGGCAGCACAGAGTGCCAAGCATATACTTCAAGATTGTTCTGAACATGAAACGCTGAGTCAGACATATTGACCAGAGAAAACAACAATGGAATCAAAGCTCTATGGGCCACTGCATGAACTACAAATGATTTTATTAAGGAGACACCCCATCAAGGCCAGTACCGTGCAGTGGTGATGGGGCTTAGTTCAGCCATCAGGGGCTGGAAACTAAGACTGGTCGGGCAGTCCCATTCGAGCAGGACCATAGTCCTGCCCAAGTAAGCAGAGTGCTGAAGACGGAGGCATCAGGTAATCAGGATGCCACGCACAAAACACAATGGAAACATGTCTACATCTATAAAAAGTTATGGTGCCTGCCCTGTGGCGGACGTTCAGGCAGGGACGGTGCCGGGCCCTATACCTCGAAAGGGCCCAACCTCAGTTACTGAAAGTCCTTTTCAATTGCCTCGAGGAGCCAGGAGGCAAGGGAATAGAGCTACTGGCCAAACAAACAAACAACAAATAAAAATAATGCACTGGAATGCTGAGGGTGTCAACAGTAAAAGAGATGGATACAGCAAAAAATTGGAACTTGAAAATGTCCTCAGTGAAGAACAAGTTAATATATGATGTATCCAAGAAACACACCTCAGCAGCGACATAGCCTTCAAAATCAGAGGCTACCAGTGCTACCGATCTGACCGGAAGGACAGGCGAAAGGGTGGAATTCTGACACTTGTTAAAAACAATATCAGCGCATGTCAGCTTGAAGTATATATGGAAGGGGCAGAATACCAGATGTTCCACCTAAAAACAGACAGTGCAGAATTACATCTTCTGAACTACTACTGCCCAAATGATAAACCATTGGCACTAGACACAATTCCAGATAAAGAGAGACTTATGGTGTGTGGTGACTTCAACAGCCACTCTCAGAGCTGGGGCTACGATCATATCGACAAGAGAGGTGAGGAACTTGAGAGCTGGTAGGATGAAAATAATCTCATCCTTATTAACCAGCCAGCAGACTCACACACCTTCTACCCGAGAGCATGGCACACCACCTCTACACCAGATCTGGTATTCCACTCACCAGGCCTGGAATGGAACATCACACGTGTCGTTGGAAAGTAGCTTGGGGGGTAGTGACCACAGACCAGTATTTCTGGAAATCCACAATGAATTTACCAAGGACAGCAACACCCTCACTAGGTGGAACTATAAGAGGGCAGACTAGAAAATGTACCAGCATTTAACCAGTGTTCTAGCTAAGGACATGAACTTGGACAAAGACATCAATAGAGCAGTGAGTGAATTTAATAGATGTATACTACATGCTGCTAGTAAAACCATACCCAGGGGGGCACGCAGGAACTACAAACTCTACTGGAATAATGCACTGGAAAAGCTGCAACATGAGATGGAAACATCTAGACAGCAGGCCGAGAACAGACCTAGCCAAGAACATCACAACAAATATCAGCAAACAAAGGCTAAATGTCAAAGAGCCAAGTTACAAGCCAGACGGAGCAGCTGGAAAGAAAAAACAGAGTCGCTGAACCTAGAAAGAGATACTAGGCAATTATGGAAACTTGTAAAACAACTAAATGATTAAGGTACATGGAGAAATACCAGGATCACACTTTATAAAGATAGAAACATTTTAACAGGTAAACATGCAGCTGATTATTTTGCAGATTCCTTTGCAGAAGACAATAACATCAAAGTCAGTCCGGATAAACAACAGGAGGTTCGAGAGAACCAGCAAAACATTGGACAAGGCGAACCTATACCTGAAGTCATGGAGGCACCAATCACAATGAGAGAACTGGAGCATGCAATATCCAAATTGAAAATGAAAAAGTCCCCTGGAGCTGATGGAGTGTCCAATGAAATGATTAGAAACCTGGAAATTGCCGCAAGAGCAAAGCTACTGCAGATCTTTAACACAAGCGGGTCCACTGGTAATGTACCACAGGCGTGGAGATAAGTAATAATGATATCACTCCTCAAATCAGGAAAAGATGGCAACGCAGTCTCCAACTACAGGCCCATCAGCCTCACAAACTGTCTATGCAAAACAATGGAACGCATTATCAATCTTAGGATGCAGTGGTACCTTGAAAGTGAAAACCTTCTGGTATCACAGCAAGCAGGTTTCAGACAGTGCTACTCTACTGAAGATCAGGCAACTTACCTCTCCCAAACAGATTGAGGATGCCTTCCAAGATAAGAAACTGGTACTAGCAGCATGGATAGACCTCAGAAAAGCATTTGATAAGGTCTGGAAAGAAGGGCTCCTAAAGAAATTGCGAAATTGCAGGGTTAGCTCAAGAATGTATAAATGGGTAAAAGCATACCTGCATAATAGAAGAGCCAGGGTACAATTAGATGGTCGCAATAGCAAGAAAGTTCTACTGCGTCATGGAGTCCCCCAGGGAGGAGTCCTGTCACGCACACTTTTCTTGGTTTACATTAATGACCTAGTTGCTGACCTACCAAATGGGATCAAAGTGGAAATATATGCTGACGACCTGGTGATATGGTGCACGGAAGAACATGCGACAGTGGCCACTAAACAAATACAAAGAGCTATCGATGCTCTAACCTTATGGGCTAATAGATGGTGCGTCAGCATTAACACAGATAAGTGCAGCACTACACTCTTTACCCTCTCACCAAAACGAAAAGCCGGTCATATCAAAATAGATGGAGAACTCTTGAAAGAAGACAAACAACACACATACCTCGGAGTTACTTTTGATGATAAACTGATATGGAAGCAGCACATAAACAAAGCAACAACAAAAGCAAGGAGGAAGTTAGCTATCCTGAGAAAACTAAGTGGAACCACATGGGGAGCCATTGGGAATATACTCAGTAAAGTTTACCAGCAAGGCATAAGACCACACCTAGAATATGGTTCAGCTGCATGGTGTTCTGCATCAAACACCACATTACAAGATCTAGATAAATTGCAAAATCAGGCAATTAGAATAATGTTGGGAGCAATGAAATCAACACCCATAGCAGAGATGCAGAAAATGGGAAGAATGCAAACACTTGGTGAACGCAGTGACACAAAATTACTAATTAAGGCAGAAAGGTTTCAGTGTATTCCACGTCATCCAATGAAGGAAGGATTCCAAAATCTAGCAATGGTGCGACTGAAAAGAAGCATATTTATCCATCAAGCTAAACGACTCCGCAGACAACTTACAGACCTACCTGAAGTTGACAGCCCCTTAAGGCCTGTACCAGAACAAACCCCGTGGAGTGAAAGGCATGGAATGCCAATATACATTCAGACCCATGTGAAAGGAATACTAAGCGAGGACGAACAGAACAGTGTGCAGCGAAGGACAGTCACCCTCAGTTTCCTGGATGAGGAATATCTACAAGATATATGGGTCAGAGTATGCACAAATGGGTCAGCACAGAATGCCGTGAGAAATGGAGGTGCAGTTGTATATATAGAATATCCACACAAGCCTAGAGATAACATCAGAACACCAACAGGAAAATTCTGCAATAATTATGATGCTGAAATCCAGGCAATTAGTGTGGCAGCTAAAAAAACTGCTGAACTCCAACTCTGAGCTACAGCCTGTGGTATTCCTGACAGATGCAAGGTCAGTGCTTCAAGCTCTCCAGTCTGGAAAACTAACAGACTTCAAAAAACTACTTAGCGAATTGTCTTACAGGTATAGGGTAACCATGCAGTGGATACCCTCTCACTGTGGAATACCAGGAAATTAAAAAGCAGACCAACTTGATAAGGAAGGTGCTGCGGAAGACTAACCAGATATACCAATCACCTACCATCAGAAAAAACAGATGATCAAGTCAATAAGAAAGCCACAAACACCAACACAAGATGACTATCATATTATGAACAGACCAGAACAAGTTATAATTCTACGTCTCAGAACAGGACACAACCGACTCCGCAGTCACATGTATACAAAGTTCAAGATTGGCAACACGGCCATGTGTACATGTGGACAGGCAGCACAGAGTGCCAAACATATACTTCAAGAGTGTTCTGAGCATGAAACGCTGAGGCAGACATATTGGCCAGAGGAAACAACACTGGAATCAAAACTCTATGGGACACTGTATGAACTACAAAAGACAGTGAGTTTTATTAAGGAGACAGAATTACAGATATAGACATATTTCAAGTGAACGAAAGAAGAAGAAAAATTAAGGAGACAGAATTACAGATATAGACATGTTTCAAGTGAACGAAAGAAGAAGAAGAAGATATTACACATAAAAAAAACATACGGCAATGGTCATCACATTCAATAGCTCCCGGTTTTTTAGGTAATATTATGAATATGGGGTTTAATAAATCAACCAGTGTTGTAAATATCATTCAATAGCTATGTTATTACTGCTGTGCAAAAGTAACCTATTGCATCAATCTCTTCAGTTGTTATATTATCTTGTCCGTGTGAGTTTTCCTTTTTCATTGGTTGAATTGTTAACTCTACCTCCGATTTTTAAAATATCGAGGGTAAGAGAGACAGAGAAAGAAAACGTGAGGAAATTTGGGATGGCTTGAAAGCCTGGCATAATGCAGAATCAGCAGAAACTATATTTAAATGTATAACCAACAGAGGACTATGGAGAGACATGATCACCTATGCCGGAAGGCATGGTACCAATGAATAAAGGAGTCGGAAATTTGGAACAAGGGAAACAAATGAACTGAGACTATTGGATTTTACCAATAAATTTTAACTCACTCTTGAAAATACACTATTTCCACACAAGATTTCCAGAAGAACAGGGTGACATGTTCCACAAGTAGACATATATAATCAAATTGCTTTGATTCCTTCACCGAAAAAGATCAACTCCAGTATAAACAAAACACAAAGAAGAACTTTTCCAAGAAGCAGACATCGGTAGCGACCATGATATGGTTCAATTGACGATCAAAATTAAATTTTAAAATAATCATACCCAAAACAAATGCACACGATTAAGATTTAATCCAGCAATATTGAAAGATCCAGAAATAGCAAAGATATTTGAGGCAACGGAGGGAGGAAAATTTGTATTTACAAAATTTGTAAATGAAGATATTACCACTCTCACAGAAGCTATGAAAGGAACTTTAATCAGCAACAGAAACATTATGGACAAGAAGGATAAAACGCTGACATTTAAAAATTCCTGAAATTGTGCGACTAACGAAGGTAAATGGAAAAGATTAAGAAAGATGTCCCTGAAATGGCAGGGCAAAATAGCAAAATAAATAAAAACATCAGAAGGAAAATTAAACAAACGTAAGAAGTGTAGCTAGAGGAACAATGTGAAACCATCAATGCAGGTTTAAACACGAAAAAAGTAAAGCAGCATACGACACTATTTATAAAGATAACAATTAAAACAAAACACACAAAGATAATCACGATAGAAGACACACACGGAATAGCCAAAAGATGAACAGAGTATTGTCAGGAGCTGTATAATTTCGAATGTAATCATGACTACACCTTGTCATTAGAGGTGAGAAAGAGAGTTCTGCAGTGCTATATAACCCCTATACTAACATATGGGTGCGAGTCTTGGACAATAAACAAACTGGAAAAAAGGAAATTATAGGCAATAGAGATGTGGTTCTACAGAAGAATGCTGAGATTACCATGGACTGCCAGAAAAACTAATGTAGAGGTGTTGAAAGAGTCAAATGCAAAACGGACCTTAATCAACAATATAAGGAAAAGTCAATCATCTATTTTTTTGTGGCCACTTCATGAGACAGGCGGGTTTGGAGAACATAGTATCACTGGCAAAATTTAAGGCAACATAGAAAGAGGGCGACAACGTGAGAAAGTATTAGACAGTTTGACAACCTGGCACGGCAAGGAAACAACAACGACTTTATACATAATACTGTGGACAGAGAGCTGTGGCGAGCCATGACCGCCTACGCCAGCCGGTATGACACCTGATGATGATAATGAATCATTACACTAAATTAGAGAATTCTGAACTATTCAGCATAGAATACAACACTAATAATAAGGATAACACAATCAAAAAGACCAAAGATAATCAAGATAGAAGGCAAACACGGAAAGATACTCAATGAGATATAGCCAAAAGATTAACAGAGTTTATACAGCCAGGAGCTGTATAATTGCAAGTTTAATCATGACTACACTTAATTAGAGAATTCTGAACTAAGCAGCAGAAAAATAGAAAATAAAAGAGGCCAATGAAAGAAGGGAAGTCACCTGCTGTAGGCAACATTCCAGTAGAACTCATGAAGTATGGGGGAATTAATGTTATAACTATTATGACTAAAATCTGGTAGAATATATGAGTAGTATATAATGCGGTTTTGAATGTATTTTTTTCCTGTCATCAATGGGAGAGAAGAAAAAAAACCTGACACTAAAGAAAACAAAAGGATTAATTCCAAGGAACACAAGGCATGGCTGAGCGTTTCTGTGGATTTTCTTGAGGTATTTATCCAGAATATTTTAATTTTTTCAAATTTTGATCTTAGTTTTATGGTTAATTTTGTTTATTTTCTAGAGTTTTCTTGTTGTTTGTTACCCTTTGCTGTATTGTTGGGTGTTTTTTGTTATCTACTCGCGCTAGCACAGAATTAGTTTTCTTTGTGTTGTCTTGAGAAATCTTCCTCTATTGTGTAGGAACATGTCTAGACGACTTCGGTGTTCACCACTACCGGTAGTTCCGCAATCTGGGCATATTTTATCGACGTACTTTTTTCTTTATATTGTATCACTACGCCAACTAGACTATAAAAACAACAATTTCTAAAAGAGTCAAGTATAGAAACCAATAGAAAGTACTTTAAGTCCTTTTAAGGACTACCACCTTATAATCCAGACCGACACAGCGAAGGAACATCACAGCAAATAGCAGAAGCAAGAGCTCCAACCAATCCAACAAATAGTCCTTATAAGGACTATCACCTTATAGTCTCATCGGAGACAGGCAGAGCCACGCCATAGTCCATATAAGGACTGCCGCTAGGAGGCCCAACAGCGAACCCGGCTAACAGAGCCACATCCTAGCAACAACCAGGCAAACAAGCCACAAAAACCACAGGTCCCCAACCGCCGCGATATAACCAACATGGACACTAGTCCTAGGTTGAAAGCGGCGGGCCTCGGCCAAATGAGGCATAAATCCCTACTTAAAAAACAAACAAACAAGAGTCAAGTATAGAAACTGACACTCGCTGGAAACATCTCTTGATTGCACTAGTTTCTATAATAAGCAGGAGTTTAAGTTATACATCTGCCGGCATCAGTACAATCCATAAGTATATTACAGCGATTTATTGACAACTCTATGGTTGGAACGATTTATTTTATTTTTATCTATGGTCACTTAACATTAGTTGTTATACAGTTAGAATACTTTTCGACATAAATACGTGCATATTCAACACTAAGATTTGTATCCCATAATTAGGTTCAGGTTTAACGGACCGCGAATTTATTTAAGTATTGATAACAGGTTTCTCGGTAGCTAAAAGAAAGATTGTCATATAGCGCTACGACATAATGTGAATCTCCGTAATTAGAATAGTGTATATTATTTTTGAATTACATGTATACCTTACTGAATAGAAGTTGAATGATAAGTAGCTATGAGTGTGAACTAGATCATATATTCTGTTGACTAATGTCTTTAATTTATATCGGTGCAGATGGCTTCATTTATCGATAGGAAACAGCCAAAAATTCCAAAAAAACAAAAGCCACACAAGTGTCATATCTTCACCCAATCAGGTACTCTCACTAGAAACATTGATGGCGCCCATAAGGGACACAAGAACGAATGTTCTCCCTGCCATCGGGTATTTACCGGAGTTGGTAATTCAGAGATAAAGAATTAATTAGGTAATTAATTAATAAAGAGAAGATCAAGGACGAACATGGCACTGATTATGATACTCCGCGTGATATACCCGTAACAGATACACAACCGACGACCTTAAATTCACCAACTGCTAAGCTTTCACCAGCTCAGGAGTCTGGTGCTATGACAGAAACAGCAGACCCATCACAGGTAACCGCTGCACCGATTTCCGATACTTCAGCTCAAATCACAACCTCTTCAACATTATTAATCAATAGAAGGTGGTACTGCTAGTAGAACATAATGGAAAATAATACTCACGTGTGAGACAGGTAATGAAGTCCTACTGAATGACGACTAAAACACTACACACTATCACTAACGGATGTAAATATGGTACATAAAACAAAACACAGAATATAATCTACAGATCACAATATACAGGGCAAAGTCGACGTTTCGGAACAATAGGCCTTTTTCAAGATACGGACATAACATACAAACATTAAAAAACCACAAGTAAAAATGAATGCGTATCCAGTGAAATGTGATAGTAAAAATGTGTAACGGTGATATGAGAAAGGTTTAAGGTTAGGGTTATCGTCCACAAGATACCATTTGGGACTCCACTGCAGCTTATGTGATAGAGGTGGACACACAGTTTGTATACCCGTATCGTTCAACATATGATTACGAGTGTTACTTCTATCAGACAAATTTACCAGTTAGGGGAAAATGTTACCTCATTTTTAGCAAAACACGTCCTTCTATCGTCTTCTGTAACCTCAAATGTTCTCAGAGGACAATTTTTAAAAACTCGTGATAATGTGTTATAAACTGGTAATGTGTTATAGTGTCATATTCTGAGCCCACTCTGGGTCGTTTGTTAAAACCAGAGGCAGTGGTCATGCTTGGTCGTTTGCCTATGCTTGATACTGTTGAAGAGGTTGTCATTTGGGCTGAAGCTCCGGGTATCGGTGAAGCGGGCACCAGTGATGGCTCTGCTGTATCTGTCATAGCACTAGACACCTGAGCTGGTGAGAGCTTAGCAGTTGGTGAAAGTGAGGTCGTGGGTTGTGTGTCTGTTACGGGTATATCACGCACAGTATCATAATCAGTGCCATGTTCGTCCTTGTGTGCTGTTTCAATTACCAACTCTGGTAAATACCAGATGGCAAAGAGGACATTCGTTCTTGTGTCCCCTATGGGCGCTATCCATGTGTCTGGTGAGATTACCAGATTAGGTGAAGAGATGAACCACGTGTGTGGCTTTTGTTTCTTGGAATATTTGGCTGTTTCATATTGATAAATTAAATCATATGCAACGATATAAATAAAATATATTAATCAGTAGAATATTTGATCTAGTTCACACTCATAGCTACTTATCATTCAACTTCTATTCAGTTAAGTATGCATGTAATTCAAAAATAATACACACTAATCTAATTACGGAGATTCACAGTATGTCGAAGCGCTATAGAACAATTTTCCTTAGTGCAGCTACTGAGAAACCTGTTATCAATATTTAAATAAATTTGCGGTCCGTTAAATCTGAACCTCCTTATGGGATACACCTCTTAGTGTTGAATATGCACGTGTCTATGTCGAATATTATTCTAACTGTATAGCAACTAACGTAAAATGACCTCAGATGAAAATAAAAGAAATCGTTATTACCTTAGAGTTGTCAATAAATCGCCGTAGTCCTAGCTGGCGTAGTGATACAATAGAAAGAAAACAAGTCCGTCGATAAAATAGTCCTGGCTCACGGAAGTTTCTTGTAGTGGTGAACACCGAAAAAGTCTAGATACGTTCTAACACCATAGAGAAAGATAACTCGAGACAATACAGGTGGAACTAATTCTGTGCTAGCGCGAGTAGATACCAAAAACGCCAAAAAATAAGCAGCAAGGGATAACAAACAACAAGAAAACTATAGAATATAAACAAAATTAACCATAAAACTAATATGAAAATTAAAAAATTAAAAATATGTTTTTTTAATTAAATTCCTCAAAAAAATCCCGAAAAGCTCAGCCAAGCCTTGTGTTCCTTGGTGCCAGGTTTTTCCTTCTTTGTCATTGATTTGGTAGCATATCCTTTACATGACGTAGCTATGAACCCAGAATGTGTTGGCTGTGGTGATTTTCTAGGCAATTTAAATACGTTCAGTGGTTTGCCATTGCTTTCTAAACAGTCTTGGTGCACAATTGCCTGTAGCGGGAATCGATTTCGGTACCTTGGCCGTCACAGACGCACTCTGTACCACAGAGCCGGTCATTGTCGCCAGAAAAAATTACATCAAAACCCGCAGTATATTCTACTTATTGTGTCATGTGACGTATTCCTTCCAGAACGTTGTCTTCCCAATGAACTCTCTGAACCTCTCTCTGTCTTGGGCGATGTGGCTTGCATTTTCTAGCGATGTATTCATGTTATCTTTAATGTCGTCAGTCCATCGTCTTCTTGGTCTGCCCCTTCTCCTCTTCTCAGGTACTCTTCCCTCCATTATTTGTCTTTCTAAACAGTTATGTCTCTTTATATGACCAAACAGGCGTAGTTTTCTTTTTGTTATTGTATTTAGTAACTAACACTCTGGAATATTCAGTGTGTTTATAATAACTGAGTTTCTGATTTTACCCTTCCATGATATTCTAAGTATCTTCCTGTAGCATTTCAGCTCGAAGGCGTTGATCCTCTTTGTCGCTGTTTTACTTAGAGTCCATGTTTCACAGCCGTATGTTGCAACCGGAAAAATAAAAGTTCGTAACATTAGCACTTTCGTTTCTATTTTGTTGTTTTTCCATATGTTTTTCAGCCGTGTTATTTTGCAATATGCCATTGCCAATCTCTTCCTTATTTCTGCCATGCAGTCTCCTGCACCGTTGATGTTTGCTCCTAAGTATTCAAATTTATCAATACATTCTATCTCGGTATTGTCTATTCTGATTTTTGGTTGTTGTGTTTATCTGTTGACATGATTTTTATTTTCTGCGTGTTTAAATACAAATTTTGTGCTTCGCTATATTTCTTTGTGTTCTTGATTAGTTGTTCCAATCCCTTTATATCGTTTGAAAGAAGTACTGTGTCGTCTGCGTAGCGTAGTTCCGGGATTAGGAATCCACCTATGTTTAAAGCGTGGTACTCAGTGTTGTGTATGTCTTCTCTCACGTTCCTCATTATACTTTCAGCGTAGATGTTGAACAGGTATGGGGAGAGTGTGCACCCTTGCCTTACTCCACTCTGAGAGATCGTCCTCTAACTTCACTGCAGCCTTTTGATCTTGTTAAAATCTACTTATATGGAGCATAAATCAATGGCCCGCTGGATTGACGCAATCACTAATAATACCAATTCCCAAGAAAGTTAATTTAAAGTTTGTACGAATTACGGAACCATTAGCCTTATAACACACCAGACTAACCTGATGTTCAAAATACTGCTGAACAGAATAAAACACAAGTCGGAAGAAGTAATTTCTGAAGAACAACCTGGCTTCAGAGCACACAGATGCACTGGTGAACAAATATTTAACATCCGAACATTAAATGAAAAACATAATCAGCAACAACGAGATCTATACTACAATTTTATTGAATTTATAAAGGCAAACCGTGTTTAGCATGATGGTTTGTGGCACATGCTGAGGCAATTTAATTATGACACCACAATCATAGACATCACTGTAAGCAATGGTTACAGTGAAAGCATCACTGTTGAATCACTGTACAAAAATGCAAATAGTACTATCGTATCGAACAATACAATTGTGGGGTTCTTTAAAACAAATGTGGGAGTTCGGCAAAAATGCACAATGTCTCCAGTACTTATCAAAATATATATAGAACACATCAAACAGGAGACACCACATAACTAAAACACGTCTATTTCGATCAGAGGTCGCTAACGGTGATTTGGAAATGCAACATCAGTGTTGGAGTGAAAGTCAAACTGTATAAACCACTGGTGTTTTCTTTTGTGCTGTATGGTTGTTAGCTTGACACCCACCGCGGACATGGAGAGAGATACAGGCTTTCGAATACAAATTCTACAGACGAATTTCCTATAGAGATCATAAAACAAATATGTACGGAAAAAATAAAATAGAGAAGTATGCATGTGAAAAAAAACCATTGCTTTCAATAGTGAAACGACGAAAACTAGCATGGTTTGGACATGTATGCAGACATGATTCCTTGTCAAAAACAATACTACAGGGACCGCCGAAGGGGGGAGATCCAGAGGAGAGAAAATAAAGACAAGGGCAGACAACATCAAGGAATGGACAGGACAAAAATTTTTCTCACTACTCCGCATTGTTGAAGATATAAATCGCTGGAAGACACTGTGTGCTGAAGCATCCAATGTGGTACCCCTTCTACCTAGAAGGGTTATTGATATTGATTGCTATCCAGATGGGTCAGCCTTCGCAGTCACAATCAATGCACGATATGACTCTCTCATACTCCTCCCTGGCAAAACTATAGTTCCCAGTGGAGAGTTCTCCAGCAACTGTGATGCAGAAGTGAAAGTACTATATGCAGAGATGTCCCAACCACATCCACACGACAAGATAAATAGGCGACACAGCGACGATCGAACCACAACATTTAGGTTGCGAACAACAAATCTTTAACTTAACAAACACCTACACTGAATTACTGCAGACCATACGCGATACTGCAACCACAGCAACAGACAAGAGGAGGAAGTAGTAAAACACCACCTCATTTGAATGCCCTGCTCAATGAACGACCTGCGAAAACAACTGTTACCACCAAACCCCTTCATCACTGATACCGGTAATACAGACACAACACAGCTGAAGAATACATGCATCTACCACCATCTGGTACAGATAAAAAGAGTGAAAGTTCACTACCCCGGGGAGTAAGTAACTAACATTGTCATCGTTGTTGCCGTTCAATCATTATTATTATTATTATTATTATTATTATTAATACATAATAAGCAATAACAAATACCTCACCTGAAACGATCTTCAGGTATAGTGTTTGTCCACATCACTTTACTGTCACAGTAAACACCGCCGTATTTCAGCAGAATGTTCACTCGTATTATCCCTGGAAACAAAAAGAGTAGGCCTATTGAAACGATCCTTTACATGATCTATCTCAACTACATTTTTCTTTATATTTAGGTCGTGCTGGATGACGGTCACTCATTTTGGATGATCCGTGCTTCTAATTGGCTAGCGAAACGAAGTATGTGCAAAGTGACCAATGAAAAGGCAGATCAGCCAAGATAAATGACGCTGTGTGTCAGCAAACAGCAGCCCTATATATAGAGAACGGGTGTGGCTCAACTAACATAAAGCTAGAATAATACACACAAAATGTATGGTATACACGGAAATAACAACTACCACCAAGCGCAGTCTACAATGCAGCAGAACTATCCTTACTTCTTTATGTCCGTGACACACGGACCAGAACAGTGTGGTAGTTTTTCTCAGTATGATGCAAGTCTTCAAAATGTTGCGCCCCTCAAAAGGGTTTTCTTTGAAATGCCGCCACTTAAATGTATTTTTGATTTGTGCGCCGGTGCAGTTCTGTATCATAGCACTGCGCTGCCCTGACACAACATTATATGACAGTATAAGGAAATCAACCATTTCCACCAAAGGTGACCGCATTGTGTACTCAAAATCCGCTCATGTTCATTAAGTATCGTCTCCGCAACTAAGGTTTGCTGCAACAGACCTCCAACATCCCTTAACTCTTGCCGTGGTGGTAAGGATGTTAAACTGTAATCTGTCCATCTCGTGATATTCCTCGCCCAATTGTGTCTCTGTCTACCTCTCCCCTCAACTTTAGTTAGTTAGTTAACTAACTAACTAAAGTTAGTTAGTTAGTCGTCGGATCATCATCACTGCAAACTGGACACATCCATAGTTGCTCCGATCTCTCCTTGAGTGTATCCGCCATCACACTTCTGCTGACAGTACCGGTCCTATGCTGGTTGACCATCATTCTTCTGCGCCCTCCAAAATGTTCACCTCTAGCAACACCGCATCTCAATCCCTGATCTTTAATCCTAGCCATAGAAAAGGAATCATCATCCACATTCGTCTCACTCTCGCGTGTTATATCTCTTAAGGAGTTCAAAACGTCAGCGCGATCCATTGCCCCATCGCCCTTTGCCACAATCGCACACGATGCCAGTTGATCCGCTCTTTCATTGCCTCGAACGCCCACATGTCCCGGCACGAAAATAAATGTAACCGCCTTCAAGCTCGCATTTCTCAAGGCCTCAATCCACTGTTCGCGAACGAGACCCACTTGTACCTTCTTAATCATACTCATAGAGTCACTCAAGATGCAGACCTGCGTTACTTTCTGTGTGCGTAGCCACTCAAATGCCTTGGTCACCTCAACTTTACCCTCAAGTAAGGTGTCATCTCCTTTAATATGTCCAAAATACTTAGTTTATGTATTTAGTTTTTAATAGTTCTTATTTCATACAAAATAATATAATTCTGGTAGACCCTGTCTCTGCTTGCTCTTGTCCCACTGAGCGCATATACAATTTGATTTATAGTAGTTCCTAACACTTAGAAGAGCAACAGTCTTCATTCTTAAAAGATACTAAGCATGCTTTAATTATATTTTCTTCTGTTCAGTTGTCTTCCTATCGCGCTTATCGTCTGTTCTTACTTGATGTTTGTTCTTGATATACATTTTACGCCACTTTGATGTTATTAGGGTTTTGCAGTTTTTTCTTGATAAGAGTTCCCATCCCTCTGTGACCACACGAACCCTTATCCGCCTTGCTGAACTAATGCTTAAACTCAACTCTTTTGAAATATATGGGCTTTTCTTCGATCAGGTCAGTGGTGTTGCTATGGGCACTAAGATGGGACCCAGTTATGTGTGTGTTTTCATGGGGCACATTGAACATCAGATTTAGAAGACATATGGAGTTATTTTTCAATTTCTATTTCATAAATACATTGACGATGGTATAGGTATTACTGACATGTCTGAGACAGAATTGTGTCGCTTCATCAACTGTATCAACAATTTAACTTTGTTATTCAATTCACATCTAACATTTCTACTACTTCTGTCAACTTTCTTTACATTATTGGCACTATTCATCCCCTTACCTCAGCACATCTGTTTATTACAAACCTACTGATGCACATGGTTTTCTGCTCTACACTTCTTCTCATTCTCCTGCTTGTCGCAACACTCTGTCATTCTCCAAGCTTCTTCACCGTCGTCGCTTATGTAGTGATGATGACGACTTTCGAGATGATTGATTTCTCTCGTAGAAGTTCATTCCCTGACAGTGTCCTTTCATCGGCACATCTTCGTGTCCGTAAGTTATCTCGACGACTTAAGTAATACTCAAGGTACTTCGTCCTCCTCTGATAGACGGAAACTTATCCTTTTTCATCCACATAACTTAGTGTTTTTGAAAGTCAACAAAGTTTATAATTAGTTGTGATTGGTCTATTATCTATTTTCTTTCCCAAGGTGAATGATTATTGATCGCATTCACACTTGCCGTTAAACGTAGTGGTGGGAGCTTAAGCTGTCGTTCCAAGGCCAGATGTGTCGCCAAGGTTGCATTTAGTCCATGTTTGATCAAGGCTATATTGATGTTTTCTATCCACTGTTTTCTTTGTCTACCTTTGGCCTTACGCCCGGATATTCTTGTGTCTTTCCTTGATCTTACGCCCAGATTTTCCTTGAGTGTATACGCCATTACACGTTGACTGACGGTCCTAGTACGTCGTTGATTGACCATCATTCTTTCTAGCCCACGAAACTGATAATTTCTAGCGACACCACATTTCAAACAAAGTTCCTTTATTTTAATCATGGAACGAGTCATCGCCACTTGTACAGTCATTTTTTCGTGCGTTTTCCCGTAGGGAATTCACAATGTCCGATCCATCGCTCCACCAACAGCCGTTGAGCATCCAGCCACTGTTCCCGAACGTACCCCGACTGAACTTTCTCAGTCATGTTCATGGAGTCAACTGAGTATACAGGCATGCTCGCAGACATTCTGTGAGAACACACATTTCAAAGCTTTTGTTACTGCCAGAATCTCCCTTGTCATGCTGCTTGTCGTCTGAGCGAATGCATCACTTTTCTCTCTGATGGTCTCCCCCCACCTTTGAGCCGTGAAGGCACAGACACTCCTGATGTGTCTCTCAACCAACCGGTGAGAAAGATAGTTCTGCAGTGCTATATAACTCCTATACTAACATATGGATGCATGTCTTGGACAATAAACAAACAAGAAAGTGGAAAATTAAAGGCAATAGAGATATAGTTCTACAGAAGAATGCAGAGAATACCGTGGACTAATGTGGAGGCGTTAAAAGGGTGCAATGTGAAAATGACCTTAATACAATAATATAAGAAAAATACAATTTTAATTTTTTTGGCCACTTTCATGAGATAGAGAGGTTTAGAGAACATAGTCACAACATGCAAGATTGAGGGCAACAGAAACAGAGGGCGGCAACAGGAGAAAATAATATACAGTTTAACAGCCTCGCACGGTAGAGTAACAATAATGATCTTGATGCATGATGCTGGAAATAGAGAGCTGTGCAGAACTATGATTGTCTACACCAGTCGGCATGGCACCTGATGATGATATAACTTCTTTAGATGTCAATATGTTTTTCATGTCATTGAAAGTACTGTACCATTAGCCATTTATTTTCATTTTAACTTGTTTCACATCTACCATCATTTCTATTCATGTGTCCGAGATATTGATAATGCTGTAGCTTAGTTGTAATATCTCTCCGTGTATTTTTATGTTTAGCACTTGTTCTTCTGAGATTTTGCTGATTATTACGGTTTATGTTTTTGTATAAGGTATTTCTTGTATAAGGTTTTTCCTTAAGGTTGTTTTCAAGAAAATACGAAACAAACAGTGAATAAGCAATAAAAATAACCAACGAAGCCACAATTGCATGCGGACTCACAAGTCATAGTCAGGTAATACGTGATCTTCGGTTCTCTTCAAAAAAAAAAACGTACATTTTCTTTCTTTACGTCTAATAACTCCCATTTCTGTCATACTTTGTAAGTGTATGATTTTAGTCTCATTGTCATTATCTTCAATTTGCAATGAAGTTAAAACTGCTTTAATGAAGACAACTTTATTTCATCTCAGTGTTGTGCAGTATATCGCAGCATTCCCTGCCAACGAGTCAGCATTTTCGTTTCCTCTCCATGACTCGGGAAGAACAGCCATATCATGCTCTGAACAATTGACTTGTTCAATAATTCAGCCAATTCTTTTCGCAACACAATCCTTTCTATTTTGCACATCATGCTTTTAGAGTCCGTAAGTATTAGCGTACTGGCTTCGCATATTAGTGGTACTGGGTTATACATCTATGTTGTTTCTGATGATTCTGTACTCCAATATGTCTATTGTTTATGATTATACCCTATTGTGTAATTGTTTTCCTCAATCTATTTATGTACATAACTGTTCTACAGATTGGTGCGCTCGCACGCACACACACACACAGACAGATATATATATATTTGTATATGCATATTATTTTACATGGTTCTATGTATTCATATAGTTACTTTGGGTCACACATTTGTATATGTACATAATCTTGTGTTATAGTAATACATGTGAATATCTTCATGTGCACCAATGTGTATAGCAATACATGTATATATCACTATGTGTGCGAATGTTTATGTTATATGTTTTTATGTGAGAAAATGTTTATGTGAATGCATGTATACGTTTTTATGTTCATGCTTATTTTGTGTCATTATGTACACCTATTCTTGTACGAACCTATATTTTTGTTATATCTATGCATACAGTGATATATAGTAAAGTAACCCATATCATTTATTAATGCCGTAGGGGTGTGAGATGTTAGCGATCTCACATTTCACAGGCTCTGCAAATGAGGGCGGTAGCCATCTCCTCTCCCTCGCAGTCTTTACTTCCCGGATTAATCCGGTACCCATTTAAGGCTGGGTCGACCTGGGAGCCGTTGCGATCTGAAAACATTTCCGCCACAGCTGGGGAATGAACCCATGACCACTCATATGCGAAGCCAGTGCGCTAACCACTGCACTAACGCGGCTCCTAGTGATATATATATATATATATATATGTATGTTGATGTGTATAGCTTTTCATGTAAATCCATCCCATATGCTATCTAGTGCTATTCTTCATTACACATCTGTATGTTCTCTGTATCTATTTGTAGTCTCCCCCCCCCCTGTGTACTAATTTCTTCCTCTATAATTTCTATCTCTAATTTTTCCGTTTTATTACCCGCCCCCTACCCTCCCCCTCCCCCCATTCTTGATACTTTGCATTTCAATCTCAATTTTTTTCCAAAACCCATCCATTTCTGTCTGTCGATGTTGAACGCACATAATTTTGCATCTGATGATGTTCGTCCGTCGTGATCGACGATGACCAAAAACTCAACCATAATAATAATAACAATAGATAATAAAATAATAAAGTTAATAGTGCGTTTTTAAATGACTAGCAAGTCCAATGCGCGCACAAAATGTTCTTTTACAGAATTGACAACAATAGAAGGTATCTGTGTGAGGTTGAGATGTTTTTTCTTTTCTACGTGTCCGCTTCTGTCTTGCAGTTTCTTGTCTGAATTCTTCTGCCGCTAGTGCTCCCGTTCTAATGCTGTACCGCCATGCTGCTCTATCCTGAGCGAGGCTCTCCCAAGCGCCTACGTCAATGTTAAGATGTTTCAAGGATGACTTGAGCGTGTCTTTGAAACGCTTTTTCTGTCCACCAGCTTTTCGAAATCCTGCCTTGAGTTCTCCATAATATATTTGTTTTGGCAATCGCGAGTTCTCCATACGCACAAGATGGCCTGCCCAGCGTGCCTGCGCCTTCATAAGTATTGTGTGGATGCTTATTGAGGTTGATTTTTCCAAGACCTCGTAGTCTGGTACTTTGTCCCACCAATGGATGTTTAGTAATTTACGTAGGCAGGTAAGATGGAAATGATTTAACTTTCTTGCATGTCTAGCATACACTGTCCACGTTTCGCAGGCGTATAGTAAGGTTGGTATAACAGCAGCATGATATACTTGTAGTTTGGTGGTTGTTCTTATACCTCTTCTGTCCCATACATTGTTCCGTAATCTGCCAAATACAGCACTAGCTTTTGCCAGTCTATTGTTAATTTCCACATCAATGTTGACATCGCGAGAGAGAGAGTGCTTCCAAGGTAAGTAAAATTGTCGACTACCTGCAGTTTTTCCTTATTGACGATGATGGAAGTAGCAGTATGTTGGCTATTTGATGTTGCTTGGTGCATGACTTCTATTGTTTTTTTGGTGGTAATAGTGAGACCAAAGTTGTTGCAGGCCTTTGAGAAGCGGTCTATGGTGCTCTGCATGTTTACGACAGAGTCAGCATACAATGCACAGTCGTCAGCATAAAGTAATTCTCTAACAGTACTAGATTTAGTTTTCGTGTTTGCTTTTAGACGACGTAAATTGAAAAGACCACCATCCGTTCTGTAATTGATCATTATGCCTGCTGTTTCATTACTATGGTGTGTTTCCGTTAACATGGCTGTAAATAACAGGAGGAAAAGAGTAGGGGCCAGCACACATCCCTGCTTTACACCATTTGTGAAAGGGAATGCAGGAGATACTCCTCCGTCGCAGATAACACTAGCCATCATACCGTCATGAAATTGTCGTATCACAGTGATAAGTTTTGGGGGGCATCCGAACTTTGTAAGCACCTTCCACAGTCCTTCTCTGTTAACGGTATCGAATGCTTTAGTTAAGTCCACAAATGTTGCTAAGAGTTCACTATGTTGCTCTTGTGACTTTTCCTGAATTTGTCGTGCAGAGAATATCATATCAACCGTACCACGACCTGCACGAAAACCGCACTGACTCTCTGGGAGTAGCTCGTTTAGTAGAGAATTATTTAATCTGTTGAGTATGACACGAGCGAGAATTTTACCAGCTATAGACAAAAGTGATATGCCCCTATGATTATCGCAAGACTGTTTGGTACCTTTGCCTTTATATAGGTGCACTATAGAAGCATCTTTTAGATCTTGAGGCAATGTACCTGAGTTCCAGAAAATACCAAAAATGTCAGTTAGTTTTTTAATCAGCAGTGGTCCGCCATTTTTATAAATTTCAGCAGGTAAGGCATCCAAACCTGGAGTTTTATCATTTGACATTTGTTTAATCGCTATAATAACCTCTTTACTGCTTGGAGGTATATCGAGTTCTTCTCTTATCCTAAGTTGTGGTATTCTGTTTATGACTTCTTCATTTATTACTGATGGTTTGTTTAGGATTTCTTCAAAATGTTCAGCCCAACGATTTAAGATGTCATTTTTATCAGTGAGAAGCTTCGACGAATCGGCATTTAATAGAGGTGGTGATCCCGATGAGTGTGGACCATAGATAGTTCTTAAAGCCTCATAGAATCGCTTATAGTCCTTTCTGTCTGCAAACATTTGAATTTCTTCAGCTTTTCGACTCAGCCATTTATCCTTTATCTCTCTAAGCTTCTTTTGACAAGTGTTACGGATCTTGTTATAGGCTACTTTCTTGGACGGTGAAGATGCTGCCCCTTGTAGTTTCTTGAAAGCTTTGTGTTTCTCTTCTAACAAGGATGTTATTTCAAAATTATTATCATCAAACCAGTCTTGGTGTCTATGTACCTTCACCCCCAAATGTTCCTTCGCTTTGGCGTAAATAATTCCTTTAAACGAAGCCCAGCTATCTTCAGATGTGGTATTAAGAAGATCTAAGTCTCCCAAGGCTACGTCGAGATCCTTGGAGAGATTATTTTTTATATCGTCAACCGATCAGTGTTTAGGCGTTTTTCTATCTTTTGTCCCTGTGGACGTCTTTTTCTTGCAATGGTGAAATTTAGTTTGGATACTATAAGCCGGTGATCAGTCCAGCATTCAGCTCCACACATTGCTTTTGTGACACGAACATCCTTGATGTCCCTTTTTCTGGTTATGATATAGTCTATAAGATGCCACTGCTTGGAGCGTGGATGCATCCAAGAGGTCTTTTTGCGCGTTGGCAAACGAAACATAGTGTTGGTGATAGTGAGTTCGTGCACAGAACATAGCTTTAAAAGAAGGGAACCATTGCTGTTACATTTACCGATCCCATGACGTCCAAGAACACCTTGCCATGTCTGGGAGTCTTTGCCAACTCGGGCATTGAAATCACCCAGGATGATGAGTTTATCAGTTCTCGGTGTACCAGATATAGCGGCATCTAACTCTTCATAGAATTTATCCTTTTCCTCATCAGGATTTGTCATTGTCGGCGCATATGCAGAAAGTAATGTGGCAAAGTTATTTTTGCTAACTTGCAATCGCAACGACATCAAGCGATCGCTAATTCCTCGAGGCAGACCTGGAAGTTTCTGCACCAGAGATGATTTTATAGCAAAACCAACACCTGATTCACGCCTCTCTGTGTTTTTACGTCCTATCCAGAAGAATGTATACCCTCCACCTCTCTCTGTCAACTGACCCTCATCTGCAAACCGCGTTTCACTAAGTGCAACAATATCCAGATTATAACGGGCCAATTCTTTAGCAATTAGTGCTGTTCTTCTTTCTGGTCTGTTTACATCTGAGATATCCGTTAGTGTCCGAACATTCCATGAACCAACTAGGATTGATTCACACTTTGTTCTCTTCATATTTAATTAATAAAGATAAATAAATGAATGGGTTGAGAAATGACTAGCGCTGAAGTTGGTTTATAGTGTGGAAGAGTTGCGCTAATCGTCAACCACACTCTCTCTCCTGAGTTTTATCTTGGTCCAGTGGCAAGACAAAGTCGAGACAACTGGGAGAAAATCAGGTGCAGTGGATGGCCAGAGCATACTATGTGTCTAACTGTGCCCTATGCTGTCCACACAGCTCTGCTGTTAGCGCCTATGTACCCGTTGAGTTACCTGCCAACTTCTTCCGAGTATTTCGCCGCAAACAGACTTTTTAAGCCTAGGTAGACAAAGCCTTTGTTAACAATGCTAGGTTGAATTTTGCATCTAATCTCAGGGCCGCAACAAAATGGCTACTTTTGCAATGGTTTTGTAGGGAGACCATTGTACAAGTCTTGACATTGTTGTATTTTTATAGTTGTGTTGACTTGGTTGGTTTTTGTTTCTTGACAAAGGTCCCAATAGGACCGACACGTTCAAAAGTGTCTTTGTTCTTTGTTTTATTGTTATTTCGTATTTATTTATATTGATAGTTAGGCTATATTCAGTAACCTTTAATAATTTACTTCGTATTTACCTCTTACTTTAGATGAGTGTTGTTTAAAGTGATGTTTGTTGATACTGTAGATCCATGAGACTTTGACACAGTTTTAGTCATTGTCATAGATAACAGCTCGCAGTCCTTTGCCATGTTGTCAATTTGAGATTGCACGGTGGAATCACTGTGTGCCACTAGTGTAGCATCATCGGCGAAGAGAAATTCTCTGATGAGTATTTTTATTTTCATCTGCGCTCTGAGACGCGCTAAGTGATCCATCGTAGCGAGTGAGGATGAAAACCATCACATTCTGCATCCACAGGATCATTTTTCAGAAACGCCGCGAAGAAAATTAAATGAGGGTGGGGCTAAAACGAACCCCTGCTTTATTTCAGTCTTTACTGTTAAGCTAACAGACGTATTGCCTTCGAACGATACGTTTGCACGCATATCTTCATGAAAGGATGTAATCAAGTCCAGTAGTTTCGGTGGACTACCACTACATTTTAAAATCCTAAATAGAACAGGGCTATTAACGATGTCAAAAATCTTCGTTAGATCCACGAAAGCAAGAAAGAGTGGCTTGTCCTGTTCACGATATTTTACCTGTAATTTACGAAGGGCAAAGATTATTTTAGAAGCAGAAGCAGAAGAGGGCAGACAAAAACAAAATGAAAAAAATGAAAAATATATTGTGTAATATAATCTTGTCATTAGAGGTGAGAAAGAGAGTTCTGCAGTGCTATATGATGTTCGTCCGTCGTAATCGACGATGACCAAAAACTCAGCGTCCCCGCTTCTGTCTTGCAGTATCTTGCCTGGTCTCTTCCACTGCTAGTGCTCCCGTTCTAAGTCTGTAACGCCATGCTGTTCTATCCTGAGCGAGTCTCTCCCAAGAGCATACCTCAATTTTAAGATGTTTCAGTGATGAGCGTGTCCTTGAAGCGCGTTTTCCGTCCACCAGCTTTTCGAATTCCTGCCTTGAGTGCTTCATAATACATTTGATTTGGCACACGCGAGTCTTCCATACGCACAAGATGACCTTCCCAGAGTGCTTGCGCATTCATTAGTAATGTGTAGATGGTTATTGAGGTTAATTTTTCCAAGACCTCGTAGTCTTTGTCCCACCAATGGCTGTTTAGTAATTTACGTAGTCAGGCAAGAAGGAAGTGATGTAATTTTTTTGCATGTCTAGGATACACTGTCTTCGTTTCACAAGCGTATAGTTGGTATAACAGCCGCATGATATACTTTAAGTTTGGTGGTTGTTCTTATCCCTCTTCTATCCCATACATTGTTGCGTAATCTACCAAATACAGCACTAGCTTTTGCTAATTCTATTGTTAATTTCCACATCGATGTTGGCATCTCGAGAGAGAGTACTTCCAACGTAAGTAAAATTGTCAAATACCTGCAGTTTTTTCTGATTGAGGATGATGAAAGTAGCAATACGTTGACTATTTGATATTGCATTGGTGCATTTCTTCGTCTTCTTCTTTCGTTCACTTGAAACATGTCTATATCTGTAATTCTGTCTCCTTAATAAAACTCACTGTCTTTTGTAGTTCATATAGTGTCCCATAAAGTTTTGATTCCAGTGTTGTTTCCTCTGGCCAATATGTCTGCCTCAGCGTTTCATGCTCAGAACACTCTTGAAGTATATGTTTGGCACTCTGTGCTGCCTGTCCACATGTACACATGGCCGTGTTGCCAATCTTGAACTTTGTATACATGTGACTGCGGAGTCGGCTGTGTCCTGTTCTGAGACGTAAAATTATAATTTTTCGGATCTGTTCATATTGTGATAGTCATCTTGTGCTAGTGTGTGTGGCTTTCTTATTGACTTGATTATAAGTTTTTCTGATGGTAGGTGATTGGTATATCTCGTTGGTCTTCGGCAGCACCTTCCTTAGCCAGTTGGTCTGCTTTTTAAGTTCCTGGTATTCCACATTGAGAAGGTATCCACTGCATGGTTACCCTATACTGGTAAGACAATTCACTAAGTAGTTTTTTTTTCAAGTATATTAGTTTTCCATACTGAAGAGCTTGAAGATTCCTTGCCTCTGTCAGGAATACCACAGGATGTAGGTCAGAGTTGGAGTTCAGCAGTTTTTTAGCTGGCACACTAATTGCCTGGATTTCTGCATCATAATTAATGCAGAATTTCCCTGTCGGTGTTCTGATTGCATCTCTATGCTTGTGTGGATATTCTATATATACACATGCACCTCCATTCTTCACTACTTGGTGCATGACTTCTATTGTTTTTTTGGTGTTAATAGTGAGACCAAAGTTTTTGCAGGCCTGTGAGAAGCGGTCTATGGTGTTCTGCATGTTTACGATAGAGTCAGCATACAATGCACAGTCGTCAGCATAAAGTAATTCCCTAATAGTGCTAGATTTAGTTTTCGCGTTTGATTTTAGACGACGTAAATTGAAAAGACCACCATCTGTTCTGTAATTGATCATTATACCAGCTGTTTCATTACTACGGTGTACATCCGTTAGCATGGCTGTAAATAACAGGCTAAACAGAGTAGGGGCCAGCACACATCCCTGTTTTACACCATTTGTGACAGGTAACGCAGGATATACTCCTCCGTCGCAGATAACACTATCGTCAGGAAATTGTCGTATCACGGTGACAAGTTTTGGAGGCATCCGAACCTTGTAAGCACCTTCTACAGTCCTTTTTTATTAACGGCATCGAATGCTTTAGTTAAGTCTACAAGTGTTGCTAAGAGTTCACTATGTTGCTCTTGAGATTTTTCCTGAATTTGTCGTGAAGCGAATATCATATCAACTGTACCACGACCAGCACGAAAACCGCACTGACTCTCTGGCAGTAGCTCGTTTAATAGTGAGTGATTTAATCTATTGAGTATGACACGAGGAGGTGTTACGAACAATTAACGTCCAGGATCGCTGGCTTCTGAACACTATATTAAAGAAAAAGTTAGTTTTTTCGGTCATATTAAGAGACACGACGGCATGGAGAGAGTGTTAATGGAGAGGATGATAGAAGTCAACAGGGGCAAAGGCCGACCAAGACGCCGTTGGACAAAAGACGTTCAAGAATGCCTGCGCATGTCACTGGAAGATGCAGGGCAACATGCTCAAGACCACGGAGAATTCAAGAGATCCATAGGAAAGACTACGTTCTGGAAAGAATATGTCACTTGATGATGATGACACGAGCTTTACCAGTTATAGACAAAAGTGATATACCCTTGTGATTATCGCAAGATTGTTTGGAACCTTTGCCTTTATATAGGTGCACTATAGAAGCATCTTTTAGATCTTGAGGCAATGTACCTGAGTTCCAGAAAATACCAAAAATGTCTGCCATTTTAATAGATTTCAGCAGGTAAGGCATCCATACCATGAGCTTTATCATTTGACATTTGCTTAATCGATATCATAACCTCTTGACTGATTGGGGGTATATCGAGTTATTCTCTTATCCTAAGTTATGACATTCTGTTTATGACTTCTTCATTTATTACTGATGGTTTATTTAGGATTTCTTCAGAATGTTCAGCCCAACTAAATCGTAAGGTGTAATTTTTATCAGTGAGATGCTTCGACCAATCGGCATTTAATAGAGGTGACTTTGGGCCATATAGTTTTTGAAGCCTCAAAGAATCGCTTATAGTTATTTCTGTCTGCAAACGAGTGCTAAATAACTTCTATACTAACATATGGGTGTGCGTCTTGACAATAAACAAACTGAAAAGTGGGAAATTAGAGGCAATAGAGATGCGGTTGTATAAAAGAATGTTGAATGTATCAAGGACTGCCAGAAAGACTAATGTGGGCGGGGGGGGGGTGTTTTGAAAGAGTCAAATGCGAAAGGAACCTTAATCAATAATATAATAAAAAGAGAATCTTCATTTTTTGGCCACTTCATGAGACAGGGAGGTTTGAAGAACATAGTCACAACAGGCAAAATTGAAGACAACAGAGGGCGAGAACGAAAAATATTAGTTTGACAACCTGGAACGGCAGGGAAACAACAATGAGATTGATACATAATACTGGAGACAGAGAGCTGTAGAGAGCCATGATCGCCTACGCCAGCCGGCATGGCACCTGATGATGATGATGAAAGATCACATAGGTAGTTGATCTTTTGGTTCTAAAACTACACTGTGACTGTGAAAGGACACGTTCGGCGTGCATTTGAAGACGCCTTACGAGCAAAAACCTTCCTGGTGATGCTTCTGTAGTTGTTGCAATCACCTTTGTTCTTGTAATAGTTACTATATTTTTAATTTTGCCTTGCCTCCAGCAGGTTATAAGGAGTTGGTACAGGTGAGAAACGAAGAGTCTCTGTTTTACTTTAGGATTTCAGCGGAAATACCCCGGTTACTTTACCGCTTGCTAGTTTATAGCCTCAAGGAGGTTAACCTCTGTGAGTTCATCATCAAGCTCAGTCATTTTATATTTATTCTCAAGTATTTGATCTAGTTGTGGAGCTGCAAGCCTGTCTTCGGAATACAGAGTTGAGTAATGTTCGACCCATCTTTCAAGCTGTTTAGTTTTGTCTATTATAAGATCTCCTGCTATTGACTTTAGTGGAGCAATTTTTGAGACCGTTGGCTCTAGAGCTACTTTGATGTTTTCATACATCATTTTGGAGTTTTTCCATATCAGCAGCAGTTTTTATTTTAGTGTATAAATATAACCAATATTTGTTTGCACATTTCTTTGATTCTTGCTGCACTAGTTGTTTTGTGTGCTTGATGTCAGCTTTTTGAGGGGTTCTTTTTGAACTTTAAAAATGCTTTTTTATTTCTATAAAGCGGATGATTGTTGCTTCATTTTCTTCAACCCAGTCTTTCTGAGATAATTTGCGTGTTCCGTACGACCTTGCAGCGCTGTCATACATGTGTGTTTACGGGTTGTTCCAAATGTTATCTACTTTTATCTCGATCTTTGTGGATTTTTATTTCTCTCTATCCAACCGCGCAGTGAATTCTTTACAAAACATTTCTTTCATTTTCGGGGTTTGTTTCCGTTTGGATGTATGATGCTTGAGTAATACTGCAGTGAATAAAAACCAAGAACTTACTTTATAATGAAGTCATACAAAAACTACGTTGAATATTTTAATATTTGCCAGCTGCGGGGAAAAAACACCTGCATTAAATTCCTTCATGATGAAAAATTATACAGAAATTCCTGGGCTGGTAGATAAGTAAGGAAACAATATGAAGGAGGGGCTTAACAATTACGTTTTGATATGGAGTGGTGTGGGCGCAAATAAAGGATCAAAACATGGTGTCGGTTTTTTATTACATCAAAAAAAGGCAACATTAGTATCTGAAGTCGAATGCCTATCAGATTGTAATAGTATCGGGGGTGACATGGTTTGTTTGTACTATACTGGATGGCACACGGTTTGTTGTACTAATATTAGCGTGGCAGACGCATTGTTTGTAAGAACACCATACGATATGGCTACAAGCAAAGAAGTATGGTTTGCACAGAAACAAGTCAGACACAAGCTAGTACACTTTAGGTAAGGCAAATATTAGTATCACAAGTGTATACTACATGCTGCTAGTAAACCATACCCAGGGGGGCACGCAAGTACTACAAACCCTACTGGAATAATGCACTGGAAAAGCTGCAAAATGAGATGGAAACATCTAGACAGCAGGCCGAGAACAGACCTAGCCAAGAACATCACAACAAATATCAGCAAGCAAAGGGTACTTTTTAAAGAGCCAAGTTACAAGCCAGACGGAGCAGCTGGAAAGAAAAAACAGAGTCGCTGAACCTAGAAAGAGATACTAGGAAATTATGGAAACTTGTAAAACAACTAAATGATGAAGGTACAGGGAGAAATACCAGGATCACACTTTATAAAGATAGAAACATTTTAACAGGTAAACATACAGCTGATTATTTTGCAGATTCCTTTGCAGAAGACAATAACATCAAAGTCAGCCCAGACAAAAAACAGGAGGTTCGAGAGAACCAGCAAAACATTGGACAAGGAGAACCTATACCTGAAGTCATGGAGGCACCAATCACAATGAGAGAACTGGAGCATGCAATATCCAAATTGGAAATGAAACAGTCCCCTGGAGCTGATGGAGTGTCCAATGAAATGATTAGAAACCTGGGAATTGCAGCAAGAGCAAAGCTACTGCAGATCTTTAACACAAGCTGGTCCACAGGTAATGTACCACAGGCGTGGAGAGAATTATAATGATACCACTCCTCAAATCAGGAAAAGATGGCAACACAGTCTCCAACTACAGGCCCATCAGCCTCACAAGCTGTCTATGCAAAACAATGGAACGCATTATCAATCTTAGGATGCAGTGGTACCTTGAAAGTGAAAACCTTCTGGTATCACAGCAAGCAGGTTTCAGACAGTACTATTCTACTGAAGATCAGGTAACTTACCTCTCCCAAGAGATTGAGGAAGCCTTCCAAGATAAGAAACTGGTACTAGCATCATGGATAGACCTCAGAAAAGCATTTGGTAAGGTCTGGAAAGAAGGGCTCATAAAGTAATTGCGAAATTGCAGGGTTAGCTCAAGAATGTACAAATGGGTAAAAACATACCTGCATAATAGAAGAGCCAGGGTACAATTAGATGGTCGCAAGAGCAAGAAAGTTCTACTGCGTCATGGAGTCCCCCAAGGAGGAGTCCTGTCACGCACACTTTTCTTGGTTTACATCAATGACCTAGTTGCTGAACTACCACATGGGATCAAAGTGGTAATGTATGCTGACGACCTGGTGATCTGGTGCACGGAAGAACATGCGACAGTGGCCACTAAACAAATACAAAGAGCTATCGATGCTCTAACCTTATGGGCTAATAGATGGTTCGTCAGCATTAACACAGATAAGTGCAGCACTACACTCTTTATCCTCTCACCAAAACAAAAAGCCGGTCATATCAAAATAGATGGAGAACTCTTGAAAGAAGACAAACAACCCACATACCTCAGGGTTACTTTTGATGATAAACTGATATGGAAGTAGCACATAAACAAAGCAACAACAAAAGCCTGGAGGAAGTTAGCTATCCTGAGAAAACTAAGTGGAACCACATGGGGAGCCATTGGGAATATACTCAGTAAAGTTTACCAGCAAGGCATAAGACCACACCTGAAATATGGTTCAGCTGCATGGTGTTCTGCATCAAACACCACATTACAAGATCTAGATAAAGTGCAAAACCAGGCACTTAGAATAATGTTGGGAGCAATGAAATCAACACCCATAGCAGAGATGCAGAAAATGGGAAGAATGCAAACACTTGGCGAACGCAGAGACACAAAAGTACTAATTCAGGCAGAAAAGTTTCAGTGTATGCCAAGTCATCCAATGAAGGAAAGATTCCAAAATCTAGCAATGGGGCGACTGAAAAGAAGCAGCTTTATCCATCAAGCTAACCGACTCCACAGACAACTTACAGACCTACCTGAAGTTGACAGCCCCTTAAGGCCTGTACCAGAACAAACCCCGTGGAGTGAAAGGCATGGAATGCCAATATACATTCAGACCCATGTGAAAGGAATACTAAGCGAGGACGAACAGAACAGTGTGCAACGAAGGACAGTCACACTCAGTTTCCTGGATGAGGAATATCCACAAGATATATAGGTCAGAGTATACATAGATGGGTCAGCACAGAATGCCGTGAGGAATGGAGGTGCAGGTGTATATATAGAATATCCACACAAGCCTAGAGATACCATCAGAACACCAACAGGAAAATTCTGCAATAATTATGATGCTGAAATCCAGGCAATTAGTGTGGCAGCTAAAGAAACTGCTGAATTCTAACTCTGACCTACAGCCTGTGGTATTCCTGACAGATGCAAGGTCAGTGCTTCAAGCTCTCCAGTCTGGAAAACTAACAGACTTGCAAAAACTACTTAATGAATTGTCTTACCAGTATAGGGTAACCATGCAGTGGATACCCTCTCACTGTGGAATACCAGGAAATGAAAAAGCAGACCAACTGGCTAAGGATGGTGCTGCCGAAGACCAACCAGATATACCAATCACCTACCATCAGAAAAAACAGATGATCAAGTCAATAAGAAAGCCACAAACACCAACACACGATGACTATCGTATTATGAGCAGATCAGAACAAGTTATAATTCTACGTCTCAGAACAGGAGACAACCGACTCCGCAGTCACATGTATACAAAGTTCAAGATTGGCAACACGGCCATGTGTACATGTGGACAGGCAGCACAGAGTGCCAAACATATACTTCAAGAGTGTTCTGAGTATGAAACGCTGAGGCAGACATATTGGCCAGAGGAAACAACACTGGAATCAAAACTCTATGGGACACTGTATGAACTACAAAAGACAGTGAGTTTTATTAAGGAGACAGATTATTTTACAGATATAGACATGTTTCAAGTGAACGAAAGAAAAGGAAGAAAAAGTATCACAAGTCTGCATCTCACTCGCTCAAATAAAAAGGAAGACGACACAAAGTCTACATTGACGAAGCAGTCAAAAGAATAATTGGTCGCCACCGATGAATACATCTAGGCCTGCATGTGTTATTGACACGTCGATTACGGAGTACCCGATGGTCAGAAGGAATGCAGTGATGAAAAGATTTGTTGACACTCTGTTTTTCTGTGGGAACGAAATATGTTTATCATATCGGCGCAAGGAATAAGTAGGAAGGCGGAGTTTGTATACGACAGAAGTAGGGGCGTATTGCCCACGCAGAGAATGGACAACGTGTGTTGTTGTATGCCCGGAGGGATCACGTCCTCATTGGTTATAGGTTTTCCTCCGGGGGAAACGGAAGAGGATAGGCGGAGACAGAAAACCATAAGTTATGAGGAGGAGAGAGATTGTTAGAAAGTTAGATTGGAGGGTCAGTAGTCCCCGGAGAGTCTCCGCACGGTCAGTCTCGATCAGGCTTCTCTCGGACAGTCAGTGCTTGTCTCCCAGGAGAGACAAGTCCTAGTATAGTCTCGCAGCTGAGAGTCAGTCTTCGGTCTCCCAGGAGAGACGAAGAGTCAGAGCCAGATAGTCAGTCGTTGTATAATCTCTAAGACTTAGCTTATAACCCGAGTGAAGCAATTCCTGGATGTGCTAGCGTAATTTGTAATCGGCGATTATTATATCATTGCCAAGTTGCAGATAATTTAGGATTAGTCTGCAGAGTTGAGGACGGACTCGAATAAGACTAGATTGGGACTAGTGCCTTGTGTTTATTTGCCTCTCTCATGAGTATGAAGCTATTAATTAATGTATATCAACTTGTGTAAATAAACCTCATATTATTGCGGAGTGCTTTGGTTAACTGATTGATGTCGAGCAGTATTACACAGATTTAGACCTGGTCACAGCACCAGTATTCCAGTAAGTCCTAAACGTCATTTCCTTCCGTCGCAAATTATTGTGACGCTGCAGATCTTCTTTCTGTCACACTAGTCTGTCCAGGGCAGACAGTCAACTATATGTTTTCGATAACAAGTTTGTTTCTGTCACACCAAGTGCAGATCCTGTTATTGTTACACATGTCGTAAAAGGTGACTAAGGAGGTTATGGGATAGAGTTGGCTGCCCCATCTCATATAGAGTCAGTGACCCAAAGCCATGCTGAAGTCGGATGTGTCAGACCGAAAGGCGCAGATATGGCAGAAATGATGTAAACCATGACACAACGCATTCCGTTCTCCGGACTACATCCTGCTAATCTGCAGGAGTTTGAGAACGAACGCAGGAGAAGAAAAAATACTATATCATTCACTTTGATTTTTAACACTGTGATATTTTGTTTCGTTGAAATAATCATTATTACTGTGTTTTCTTGATATCTAGAAAGAGACTTTTCTCTTTACTATCACTATTACATTAATTAATTCTTGAAGGTCTTCCTCACTTTTAGCTATCAGTGAATTAATAAACAGTGTAATCCGCATATCTTAAAGTATTCTACACATTAATATCTACACATCAATATCTTTACATTAATATCTACACATTAATATCTACACATTAATATCTACACATTAATATCTACACATTAATATCTACACATTAATATCTACACATTAATATCTACAAATTAATATCTACACATTAATTTCTACACATTAATATCTACACATCAATATCTACACATTAATATCTACACATTAATATCTACACATTAATATCTACACATTAATATCTACACATTAATATCTACACATTAATCTAATGTAGTGTAAATCTGGATACAAAAGCAAAATATGGCGTAGCTTTTATCCTTGACCCCACGTGCAAATAATGATACCATTTTTGTATCATTGTTTGCTATTACCATTTGTTTGTTTTTGTACTATTATTTTTAGACAAGGCGTCTAAAAATATCATAAACAGGCACTTTGTGAGCGAAATGTTGATCGTCATAACCGTTACAATAAATGATGAAAACATATCATTAATTCAAACCTACGCACCCTGTAAATGCACACAACAACGGAACAGAATGAGGAGATTCCAACGCACATTTTGGACCAGAAAGATATAGAATACATTAGACCGCTCGGAGACAAAATAAACAAGACAAATGACAACGGCTACAGATTAATTGAAATGTGCATTCAGCACAATCTATTTGTAACTAACACATTCTTCAAGCACACAAAATCCCAAGTTTACACCTGGCACAAGTTGAACGATTTAAACTGCAAAAGCCAGATTGACTTTATATTAACAAGAAGAACCAACAGAAGGAAAATAGACACAAGAGCGATATCAAACATGTGTGTAGAAATCAACCATAAAACAGTAATAGTAGCAGTAAAAACACACAGGAAGAGAATGAAGAAAGACAACAATAAAGATTTTAAAAAAACCAATACAAATTAATATTCACAAACTTAAGAAAGACATGGCACGGGAGCGATACACAAAAACGATCACAGAAAAATTGGAAAAAACTACCAGTAAATACTAAAACAACAGAAGAGGAATGGAAATTATTCAAAGACGCTATCATACAAGCAGCAGGAGCATCATGCGGATACAAGAACAACAGTGTAAAGAAACCAAAAATAACAGCATGATGGAATGAAGAAGTCTAAAAGGTCACAAGAGAAAAAAACATGCTCAATGCATATTATAAAAATGCACATGAGAAATAAAGAAGATATATAAGAGACAACAGAAATAATAAATGACGACAATGGCATTGCACTAAAATAACCGAAGCAAATAATGGAAAATGGTAACAATATTTCAAAGCACCGGAGTTCAAATATCTCGGTAGTATTTTCACAGAAAATTGAAGCCTTGATGAAGAAATAGAGACGAGATGTCAAAAGGCAAATGCAGTAACATATCAACTGTCACCACTACTTCTCGTCCCAAGATCGAGATGGAAGTTAAAAGAAAAATTATCTTTAGTATATTCCTACCAACACTGTGTTATCAGTGCCAAACCTGGTCTCTCTCATCTTCATATTACAGAAAGATAGTGACATGTGAGATAAAATGCTTGAGGAAATCTACAGGGGTCACCAGACTCGATAGATTACGAAATGAAGACATCAGGGAAAGGATAGGTATAGCACCCTGCACAGAAAACATATAAAGGCAGCAGATCAAGTGGTTTGGCCACATTATGAGAATGCACCACGACAAGGTATCCATGAAGGATATAACCAAATGTGATCAGTGTACAAATGAGGAAGAACACGGAAAAACTGGTTAGAAATCGTCAGGGATATTTTGAACAAACATGGTCATATCACAGCCGAGGTGACACATCTGGCCTTGGAGCAAAAGTTCGAGTTCCAATTATCTCCTACGCTTAACAGCAAGAGTGTATAACAAACCACCTGGGGAAAGGCAGTAGACAATAGTACCCGTGAGACGTTTAATTTGGGTCATGGTGGTTGACGTGGTGCATGGAATTTCTTTAGTTTTATATTTTCTTTCATAGTGCATGTTCTGTATTACAGTCTGTGCTGTGTGCAGTTCGTGTGATTCTTACTTAAAATTTTTTTTAATAGTTAAAATCTTGCCTTCGAGTGAGAATCAGGTCCAGCTGGTGCCAATGCCCTGATCTCGGATGACGTCATGAGACTTTTCGAATGGGCTTAGTGGCAAAGAAACTGGTTGTTACGCAAAGGTGGTTTACGGTGCAGTATTGGATTAGTCTCTGACCATTTTCAATTATATTACCAGTACCATGATGACCCAAACAGGCCGGCCATGTGAGCTTATCTGGACCCACACTGGCGTTTAGATAGTCCAGTATAAACATTTGTTCTTTTGCTGAGGTCGAATCCACGATGTTATTCAGATAGTCATATAATTTGTCTTTGACTTCTAAAATGGTGGTAAGAGTCGTTGCATATACACTAATGATATTGATAAGGACGCTATCTTCACTCAGCTGTAGTGATATTATGCGCGTGGACACTGCTAGTGATGAAGTCTATGAGAATATTTGTAGCGGCGAAATCGACTGCGTACAGTCTAAGCTCTATTTAAACCCTGCCAGAAAAATGTGTAATTTCTTTCTGTAATTGATCCATGATCAGAAAGACGATTATCCTGCAGGGCAACGATGTCGATGTTCGGCCTCATGTACTCTATCAATGAGTGCCGTTTTTATAATGTCAGTTGTTGCTGTGGTGGGTATATTCTGTTACTTTTAGGTATGACTGAGCTTGCGCTGCTTGATGCGATCAACAGAGAGATCAAGCAAAAATCTCATTGCAGTGATGGGTGTATCCCTAGTGCACATCAGTACCGTTCTCATTGCCTTATTTTGGATTTTTTCCCAATCTATCAACTTGTATATGTAACAGTGTCAGTAGGCCAAGGCCATAATCTATGGTAGATAACACTACCATTTATAGAAGCAGAAAGAGTACCCATTGCCGCATGTCGATGGTCGCCATAACCTTGATCCCTCTCTTTGCATTCTGAATAATATATATGATGGGCCTGTTGAATGAGAGACATCTATCAAAGGTTATCTACATAAATTTAAGGGCCTGCTCTCTTTCAATGAAAGAACCCTCGCAACTGACAGCTGGCAGTGTGCTATTGCCTAGATCATTATCCAGATTACCAGACCACTTTTACTTTTAATCACAGGGATTAATCACAGCAGTGTGTGTTATGCACCATATCGCCAATTAATCTCGTCCACTCTGTACATTGTCAGCGACATATGTTCTGTCCCTGTCCATTGTGTATAGTTGGATATCATCAAGCGTATCTTAGATGCCCTCCAAGGTACTGAGGTAGGTTTTGCAAATTGGTAATTTTTAAGGTGTACACAGCAGACATCACCGGAGACAAAGAAGTTCATAGTGGCAGACCGGGTGAAGTTGTTTTGATCTCAGACGTCCAAGTTTCGTGCCTTCGAGTGACCTTTCTACAGATTACCACATTTGCTTTCCAAAGTTGGATTTCGTTTGCTATCCAGGGATGGATGTCGTGATCCCTTAACATATCAATAAGATGAGTGGAACTAACTCTGTTGTACGCATCTTCGAGATCTATCGCTGCAACTGTAGTTTCCCCTTATTCTGAAAACCTTCATAAACTCCAGAACTTTTTCATGTAAATAGTTTTCTATTTTAATGTTCATATAATGAATTACATATGATCATGTTATTCTCCTCACAGAACTGGATGTCTTTCTCCTCTGTCGTATTTTGTCCCTAGTTCAAATTGTCCTACAATATCTTTGTGTCTTCCTTTCCATATGTTTTGCATTCATGTCCCCCATGACTATTAGAATGTATGTTGATCTTACTGGCTTAAATAGGTAGTAGTTTTCGATTTCTTTTTTCAGTGCAGTTTGAAGATGGTGCATATATTTGTATAATTTCTAGATCAAAACAGTTTGCTTTGACCTTTGTTACCATCATTCTATCATTGTTCAGTACCTTCTGATGTGTTTTTAAACATTCTTTCTTACTAAGTATTTTACCCCTCCCCACCCCCCCCCCCCTATTTTTGGATCATAGTAATCTCCTCTGCATGTTAAAAACTAAATTCTTCCTTTCGTGTGTAACGAGCATATTTCCATCTCGTATCTGCTACTCCTAGAATATATACATTTAAAGCGTCTGCTTATAATATTAAATGTTCTAGCTTCCCTTGCCTTGTAGTGTTCTAACATTCCGTGTGCCTATTATAATATGTTTCTTTCTACTCTTCAGGAGTTGTTGGTCCGTTGTTTGTCTTTGTAGTATACGTGGTAAGACAGTCTTTTCCACGGTGGCTAACTAACATTCATTATTATATCAAGAATGTGCCTCTTGTGCGCCACACACTATTTTGCCATTTCAGTCGTTGATCTATTTGGATTCTTCCGCATCGTTCCCCGTCACAGAAAGTTTTGCAACGAAATAGACATTCCCTGCTGTTGTCTATTTATTTATCTATCCTATCCTATCTATCCTATCGTATCTATCCTATCTTCTCTATCCTATCTTATCTATCCTATCTATTCTATCTATCCTATCTTATCAATCCTATCTATTCTATCTATCCTATCTTATCTGTCCTATCTTATCTATGCTATCTTATTTATCCATCATATCTATAAATCCTACCTATTCATCCTATCTTATCTATCCTATCTTATCTATCCTAACTTATCTATCCTATCTTATCTATCCTATCTTATTTATCCTATCTATCTATCTATCTATCTATCTATCTATCTATCTATCTATCTGTCTATCTATCTATCTGTCTGTCTGTCTGTCTGTCTGTCTGTCTGTCTGTCTGTCCGTCTGTCCGTCCGTCCGTCCGTCCGTCCGTCCGTCCGTCCGTCCGTCCGTCCGTCCGTCCGTCCGTCCGTCCGTCCGTCCGTCCGTCCGTCCGTCCGTCCGTCCGTCCGTCCGTCTGTCTGTCTATATATCTATTTATACGCTGTGGCCCTCGATTGTCTTGCTACGTCAGCGGTAGATGTCTCTGGAGATGACCTTCTTGTGTACTGTTTGTAAGATTGTTCCTGTGGCTTCTGCGATTTCTGTGGTCCATTATGTTGTCTCTTTGTGATGCTGTTAAATTATATTCGTTAGCTGGAGTTATCGAGACGACATTTGTATCTGCATCGAAAATAGGTAGTTTGCAAGTCGGAACACATTGGAATGATTTATATAAAGCATTAGATGTACAATTAACATAACGATCTCTTGGTTTCATACAATGTCATTTGCGTGCCAAATTGATTGCACCACTTGAAATTCGGTTTCAAGTGATGCCTCGATAGAGAAATAGAAACAAGATGTCAAAAGGGTCATGCACTAACATACCAACTGTCACCACTACTTCTTCAACCCAAATCAAGATGGAAGTTAAATGACAAATGATCTACAGTATACTCTTACCAACACTGTATAACAGTGCCAAACCTGGTCTCTCTCATCTTAATATTACCGAAAGACGATTGATAAGTGACTCACATATTACATGTGAGATAAAATGCTTGAGAAAATCTGCAGGGGTCATTAGGCTCGATAGATTACGAAATGAAGACATCAGGGAAAGAATAGGTATAATACCGTGTACAGATTTAATAGAAAACCAGCAAATCACGTGGTTTGGCCACATTATGAGAATGCATTACGCCACGTTGCCCGTACAGGCATATAACCAAATTAGATCAGGGTACAAATCCAGAAGAAGACCACGGAAAAAATGGATAGAAAATGTCAGGGACATCAGAACAGACACGATCAAAGCACAGCCACACATCTGGCTTTATTACGCCAGCACAAGCTCCAATCACCCAACGCTTAAAAGCAACAAACCACCTAGGGAAAGACAATAAACATTAGACTGTTCACATTTTTTTAAATGTATACGGTCTGGTCGACACCCTTAGGCTGGATGTAATAAATGGAACCACCATTCCCTGATCTAAATTGGACGGATTTCTTATATTGAACAGGTCATGTTGACAGTTATCTGCAGCACAAACGATATTCACGGGGAGAATGACTACATGTTCATTGATATATGATTATAAAGTTAGCATGACGTCTCCATGCGCCTCACGTACTAGAATCTGTGAGACAGAATGGGCTAGTTTCATTCATATTTTTGAAATAACTGTTAGTTTCAGATCACTCATGTAAAGTTCATTACTTCTGCAATAAGATTGCATGTCGCTAAGATTGAAATTGCCTTTCTTTTAAAGGCACTAGTGCGCTTACATAGCACACATAAGATACAATGCTAGACCCAGTTCAAGTCATAAGAGGCGTACCATCTTGTGAAAAGAGGATAAATGCAGCACCTTACCAGCGGAGAGTAGCTAGAAGGTCATGGATAGACCAAAACCCGTCTACAGTGGTTACACAATGTCCGAACTGTTCAAGGCCAATTACAGCTCGAATAGGACTCATTAGCCATCTAAGAACGTTTAGACATGAACATAATACAAACTGAATTTTCAAATGTGGATGTAAAAAAATGGTCAGCATCACTTGTGATGGACGAACACACTTATCTGCACACCTTCAGCTAACTCTTGTGTCATGGTAGCTCTATTGTGTGAATGCTCTGGATATTCACGGTATACATGAATCACTCTCTGGGTTTCTTCCAGCTTCTTCCACCATATTCCAGTTGGTTCTTTCACTCCATGAACGTAAACCTTAAGTCATTGAAGGATATGCAAACATAATTATTGTAATCGTTCGTACATAAAGTCATTGAATGAAATACACACATAATTATTGTAATAGTTTGCACATACTTGTGCAATGTTGTTTCACTCTGTGAATGCAAACCTGACCTAAATGACATTATATGATTATTGTAATCATTTGTGTCTGTGCAAGATATCTATGGTAGTAGTATTTAAGGAATGAATCAGGGAGTGTCACACAGCTGTGTTGGGGGTAGCTGTGGTATATACCCCATATAATAAAATACTGATTGTGGGTGACTGTGGCAAAGGTCGCGCAATGCCGCGCTATGAGAAGGTACTATAGCTCATATAACAAAGTACTGAGAGCTCATGCAAAGGTGGCGTCATGTGACACAATGTTACTAATCCAGATAATATATAGCTAAAATAACATTAAACTGGTCGTGCAAAAGTCGTGTCATAGTAATAATCTGTATAATATATAGCTCATATAACGATATACTTGCTGTAGAGAGATCGTTCAAAGCTCTGCAGGTTGTACAGAGGTCGTACAGGTTGTACAAAGAGAATGCAGTGAGCGCGTAGGGTTGTGTAGTGGTCGTGTACTGGTTAGACAGTGGGTGGGTAGGATGTATGCATAATAGTGTAGAGATCAAACATATATATATATATATATATATATATATATATATATATATATATATATATATATATATATATATATATATATATATATATATATATATTTATACGTCTAATGTATTACTTTAATTTTACATGCTCAATAACGTACATTTTTTATTGTTCTACCTAGATATATTTCACACAAGAAAACCCTAACCATTCTAAACAGAGATAACGCTTGACCACCATTGATATCTGACACCCATTACCAATGGACACCGAAGTACATTGCACGAACTCGGCCTATCTTATCAGTACATACAAATTTTGATTGTTTCACTCCAAGAACGTAAACATAAAGTCATTGAAGAAAATACACACATAGTTATTGTAATAGTGTTCACATAAAGTCATTGAAGGAAATACACACATAATAATTATAATAGTTTGTACACAACGTCATTGCAGAAAATACACACTTAATTATTGTAATATTTTGTACATAAAGACATTGAAGGAAACACAATTAGACAAACAACTCTACCACTTTTCCATATGACCAAAGTTGCTATTTGTCGCTTTTCTATCCTTGTGGGCTATGAGTTGTTCGGCTTTTATGACCCAACCGCGCATATTTCCACTCACCAAACTTCTTTGTTATCAGATTTCTAGATTAACAGGCCATACTAAAGTGTATTTCAGCTCTTTCTTACTAACAACATAAAGCAATAGACATGTTTTAGTTTTTTTTCGTCGCCAGTTAACACTTTTCACAAATAGACAACTCATGTCCAACCCTTTCCCATATAATCAAACATACTATCTGTCTCATTTCTATACTTGTGTTATGGGTTTCCCGCTTTTATGAGCCAATAGAGGATTTTCCATTCACCAAACGTCTTGCTTATCAGTTTTCTAAATTAGTAGGCCATACGAAAGAGTATTTCAGTATTTTCCTACTAACATAAAGTATTTGGCATGTTTTTTTTTAAATTCCGTGGCCAATCAGCACTTTGCACAATTAGACAACTCACTTTTACTACGTGGCCATATAATTAAAGAAAGTATTTATCTCTTTTTTAGTACTTTTCGATACGGATTTCATCACTTTATGGCCCAATAGAATATATTTTCATTCACCAATCTTCTTGTTTTATCAGGTTTTAAAATTAGCATACCATACGAAAACGAATTTCCTGACCTTTCTTACAAACAATATAATTCATATGGGATTCTTTTATTTGTATTCCTTCGCCAGTTATCACTTTTCACACCGAGACTACGCATTTTTGCCACTTGACCATATAATCAAAGGTAGCATTTGTTACTTGTGTGTACTTGCGTGTATGGGTTTCACAACTTTTACAACCCAATAGAGACTCTTTTCATATGCCAAACAGTTTGTTTTATGTTTTCTAAATTAGCATACCATACAACAGAGCATTTCAGAAGGTTCTTACTAACAACATAAAGCCTTTTACATGTTGTATTTGTGTTCCTTTGTTAGTTATCACTATTTACACACATGCAACACACTTTTAGCACATTTCCATAAGGCAACATTGATGTTTCATAAATTCTCAAAGCAGTCAGCCCACACGAAATACATTTCACTACTTTCTCACTAACACCATAGCGCATTTGATACGTTTGTATTTGTGAGCCTTCGTCGGTTATAACTTTTTACAACTAGGTAACTTGATTTTAGCACTTTTCGATATAATCAAATGCACTGTTTGTTGCTTTCTTATTCTTACAGGGGCACATTTAACTATGTTCATACACCAAAAGATTTTAAATTACGATATTTCCATAGGACAAACTTTGTGTTTTATCAGTTTCTAAATTTTCAGGTGATACGAAACCACATTTCAGTACATTTATACTAACAACATAATGTATTTGACATGTCTTTATTAGTGGGACCTTATCATTTTCACAGCTAGGCAACGGTCATCAGTATATACTTTTTATCAGTATATACTTTTATATATGTCTAAATATGTGTATGTATATGTGCTTAGATTTATATGTATCTATGAATATAAAATATAATGTATATATATTTGTTTAGTTCGTAATTCTTTTTGGATGTTTATGTATTTTGTTATCTATTCTATACTGTCAAATGCTATTCTTCTTTTCACATTTCTATGTATCCTGTATCTATTTGTAACACCCCATCCCCGCTCCTGCGTGTACATATCTTTCTTTATCCTTTACCCGTTTATCTCCCGTCGCCCACTAACCATCGCCCCCTTCTTGGCAATGCTAACTGGTGTCTGCTTTTTTTAGTTTTGCATCTTTCATCTTTTAGTATTTCATAATTTATACATATTGAATGCATCAATATGCACCTACTAATTGTGTTGCGCTGGATCTGTTACTGTGTGATAATTTTCTGGTGAGAGAAATCATTCTCCCTGCCATTCTGGTTATATTTATTATGGTTTTGTTCCTAACTGTTTTTTGGTGTTGTCTCAATTGGACTGACACGTTGACAATTTTATTTCTTTAATTTATTATAATTTTCTATATTTTATTATTTTAAATTGGCAGTTTTCTTCTGTAACATGTCTACCGTATTTAGTATTTACAGCTAGGCAAGTTATTTTAGAACTTTTCCTCATTATCGAAGGTACTATTTGTCCTTATTTGATACTTATAGTTGAGCATGTCACTACATTTATGCATAAATAGGGTTTTAATTACATATTTCCATAGGGAAAACGTCATGATTTATCAGTTATTTAAATTAATTTGCATACGAAAACACATTCCATCACTTTCGCACTACCTACACATCATTTTGACAGGTTTTTGTTTATGAAACATCATCGTTTATTGATATTCGCATAATAAACACTAGCACCGCTTGTCATACATAGACCTTGTCAAATACTCCTGCTGATATTTCCAGTCATGTTCTCCTGCTGATATCCCCTGTCAAGAACGCCGGATGATATCCTCCATCAAGTTCCCTAGCTATTATCCCCGGTGAAAATCCCTGGCTGATATCGTATGTTCAAGATTCCTGCTACTATCCCGTGTGGATATGACATGCTAATATCCCGTGCTGATATCGCTGTTGAATAGCCTGTGCTGATATCCCCTACTGATATCCCCTGCGCTGTTGAACGTGTAAAAACCTTTCCTTCAGGGTACACAATAACACAATGCTTTTAATACATCAAATATTTCATACAATACAGCTTAACACAACACATACACGAACTAGAAAACAACTCGACAACCATATTCTTCTGATATATAATACTTTATTTATGAATACATAGACAATTTCGAATAAAATATAATTAAATATTTTAAGTTTGAAAAAATTAAGATATGAAAAAATATTCAGTATCAAATCGCTTAACGCTTCTTTAGTTCTTAACATAGGACTTGCCAGGCGACCTCTATTGATGGCACTTTGGCATAATCACATTTATGTTTTTATGATTCTTTATCATGGGTGTGAATATGATATTGTCAACAGCTATTAGCGTCTTGCACTATATACTACATTTATAGTCAGTTGTGGGTTTTGCTACGTTTCTAAGATTTCATGTCATATCAACGAACTTTTTCACCATACACCCGTATACATAACTTAGCACCACAACTGACCACCACATAGCACCACACACCAACACGAATTCAAATACCACACTATTATTCAAGCGTTATCTTGTACTTTATCCGACCCTGGCTCGGGTTCTGGTTTAATGTTGCTCGATCTGGAATGTTCTGGTATTTTCGACCAACGGATAACTTCTGCTATCCTCTGTGGTATGGTCTGGACTACTGTGGACTGGAGTTTAGCTGGTTTTCCTAACCTGTAGCTAACTCTGTGTTCTGAGGTTAAGCTGGTATTCTTGACTTGTGGATAAACTTTTTCACCCGTGGATAACCTTATGTCTCTGTAGTTTACAGAAGGGATCTTTGTAACAGGACTAAAACATATAGCGGACAATACAAATATACAACGCTTAAACGAGAACCAAAAAATAATTGACAGACATTTTGTCAGAGATTTAAAACAGGTTTTATTTATAATTTGCGTACATTTTAAAAAATAATTAAAAAGAATGTTCATGGTTTAATTGTCTGTTTATAAAAAAAGGAGACACAGCCCGTTGTATTCTTCGTCTCTTCGCAGGTTTGAGTTTGGTATTTTTCTGTTCTTACGTTATGTTGGTTGGTGTTGACGCAGATATCGCAGGTACGTAGTCAGGTTCATAGTCAGTTGTGAGGTACATCTCTTTATTTACCAGAATACTGATTGTTGCTTGTATCACCATAGTATCGACTAATATGGATAAGTGGTTTCTTGAATGATGATACAGCCACAGCATTAACACCATTGTCTAATGGTTTTATCATATCGTTGGTTCTGGAAAAAGGTAACTTAGGAAGTCATCTTCTTCAGTTATGAAACAACAGTATGTGTACTAGAATGGTAGTGCGTTGTGATGTTTTAGATAGTCAGAAGTTTATTTATACAGAGGCGCACACACAACGTGGAATCACACCACGCGCGCAACCAGTCAAGTACAAGTACAGTTCTTTAAAGACTCAAGATTATTACTTCCTTAGTTACCTATTTTTCCAGAATTAGCAATATGATAAAACCATTAAGCGATGGTGTTAATGCTATGACCGTATGATCATTCAAGAAACCCCTTATCCATATTCGTCGATACTATGCTGATATAAACATAAAGTATCTAACTAGAAAAGGCATAACAATGAATCGTCTTGACATTGTAGACCTCGTATACCTACGAGGGATCATTCTGAAAGAATTTGATCGAGTTTGCGGTGTTTTACCACAAAATTCAATTCCACTGCACCAATTTCAAACACATATGTCGCTTCAAGCACTGGTGCTACCACAACCTACGAAATGTATACAAGCAACGATTAGTATTTTGGTAACCTAGAGATGTATCTCACAACCGACTATGAACCTGACTACGTACCTGGAACGCCTACGTCAACACCAACCACCAACACGCAAATACAGAAAAATACCAAACCCAAACCTGTCAGGAGAAAAAGAATACAACGGACTGTGGCTTTTTTTTATCAACATATAATTATACCTTGAACATTCTATTTTTGTTCTTATTATTTTTGGAAAATGTACGTAAATCATAAATAAAACCTGTTTTATATCTCTGACAAAATATGTATGTCAAGTATTTTCTTGTTCTCGTTTAAGCGTTGTATATTTATATTGTCTGTTTCCTTGTGCTATATGTTTGTGTCTTGTTACAAAGACCCCTTCTGTAAACTACAGAGACCTACGGTTATCCACAGTTGAACTAGTTTATCCACAGGTCAAGAATACCAGCTTAACCCCAGAACATAGAGTTATCTACAGGGTAGGAAAACCAGCTAAACTCCAGGCCAGAGAGGTCCAGACCATACCACAGAGGATAACAGAAGTTAGCCGCGGTAAAAAATACCAGAATATTGCAGATCGAGCAACATTAAACCCGAGCCATGGTCAGATACAGTACAAGATAACGCTTGAAAAATAGTGTGATATTTGAATTCATGTTGGTGTGTAATGCTGAGTGATGTATACGGCTGCATCGTGAAAAAGTACGTTGATATTACATTAAATCTTAGAAATATTGAAAAACCCAGAACTGACCTGTCTATAAAGTGAAGTATATAGTGAAGACGTTAATAGCTGTTGACAAAATCATACTCATACCCACGATTGAGAATCAAACAAACTTGAATGTCATTGTCCTATAGTGTCTTCAATAGAGGTCCACTGACAAGTCCTCTGTTAAGTACTCAAGAAGTGTTAAGCGATGTGATGCTGAATATTTTTTCCTTCTCTTATTTTATTCAGAAATAAAATATTTACGTGCATTGTATTTGAAAATGTCTATGTATTTATAAATAAATTATGTATTATATATCAGAAGAATATGGTTGTGGAGTTGTTTTATGGTTCGTGTCTGTGTTGCGTTAAACTGTGTTGTATTAAATATATTATGTTAAAGTATTTTGTTATTGTTTACACCTGAATGAAAGGTTTTTCCAAGTTCAACCACACAGGGTATTAACATGGTAATCATGATATCAGCACTGGATATTAACATGGGATATCAGCAATGGATACCAGCACAGGCTATCAAAGGCGATATCAGCACGGGATATTAGCACAGAATATCAGCACGGGATATCTGCAGGATATATCAACATAGAATATCAACATGGTTTTTGATAGGGAATATCAGCCGGGGATTTTGACACGGGATATCATATCAGTAGGGGATATCTGCAGGAGATATTGATATTGGATATCAGCAGGGGATCTTGAGAGGATCTATGTATGACAAGCCTTTCTAGTGTTTCTTATGCGAATAACAATAAACGATGATATTTCATAAACAGAAGCCTGTCAAAATGATGAATAAATTTTGTGAGAAAGTGATGGAATGTGTTTTCGCATGGCATGCTAATTTAGATACCTGATAAAATATGACATATGTCGTATGGAAATATGGTAATTAGACCCTGTTTTATGCATAAATGTAGTGAAATGAGGTATTGTAAATTTAGAAAAGGGACAAAAAAGACCTTTGTTTATAGCGAAAAGGGATAAAAATAACTTTCCTAACTGTGAAAATCGATTAATGATGAAATCGCACAAATAAAAACATGTCCAATGCATTATGTTGTTGGTGCAAAAGTAATGAAATGTAGTTTTGTATGACCTGAAAATGTGCATATCTGATAAAACATAAAGTATGTCTTAGGAAATAGGTCAATTTGAAACCTTTTGGTGCAAGGAAGTGGTGTTATGCGTACCTGTAAGAATAGAAAAGCGATAAATAGTGCATTTGATCATATCGAAAAGTGATAAAATCAAGATCCCTGTTTGTAAAAAGTGATAACTGACGAAGGTCAACAAATAAAAAAACTTGTTCAATGCGCTACAGTGTTAGTGAGGTAGGGCGGAAATGATTTTTGTTCAGACTGTTAGTTTAGAGAACAGATAATTAATAAAGTTTGCCATATGAGAATGTGCTAAATGCATGGTTGATTAAGTGTAAATGGTAATAACTGACGAAGAAACACAAATAAAACATGTAAAATGATTTATGTTGTTAGTAAGAACTTGCGGAAATCTTGTTTTGTATGATATGGTAAGTTAAAAAAATTATAAAATAAGAAGTGTGGTGTATAGGAAAACCACGTGTTTGTATCACAAAGTGATGAAACCCGTACCGAAATGTACAGACAATATTCAAATAGTACATTTGATCGTATGTCCCGATCAGTGGGGAAAAGTGGTAAAAGTGAATTGTCTAGTTGTGAAAAGTTCTGACTGGCGACTCAATACAAATAAAACATGTCAAATGCTTTATAATGTTAGTACCCAAAAAGGCTTAAATACACTTTCGTATGGTCAATATATAAACCTGATAAACAAGACTTTTGGTATATGGAAATATCCTCTGTTGGCTCATAAAAGTGTAGAAACCCACAACCTACAAGTATAGAAAAGAGACAAATGGTATCTGTGATCATATTGGAAATGGCTACAAGTTTGTTGTCTAGTTATGACAATTTTTAAGTGGCGACTAAACACAACTAAAATATGTCAAAAGCTTTATGTTGATAGTAAGAAAGAGCTGAAATACACATTCGTATGGTTTGTTAATTTAGAAAACTGATAAACAAGATATTGGATGAGTGAGAATCTGCTCGGTTGGGTCATAACAGCGGGTCAACCCATAGCCCACAATAATAGAAAAGCGACAAATATCATTTTTGTTCATATAGAAAAGTGGTAAAATAAGTTGTCTAGTCTAGTTGTAAAAAGTGATAAACAGACGACGGGACACAAATAAAAACCTGTTAAATGCCTTTATAGCGTTAGTGCAAAAGTTCTGAATTCTGCTTTCTTTTGGTATCATAATTTAGAAAACAATTAAATCAAATGTTTAGGATATTGAAATATATCCTGGTGGTACATAAAAGTAGTTATATGCGCAACTTTAAGAATATAAATAAGACAAAAAGTTCCTTTGATCATAGCACATGGGGTTACACGCAGTGCCTAGTTGTGAAAAAGTGATAAATGATGAAGTCCAAATAAAAAAACTCTGAAATGTGTTATGGTGTTAGTTCTAGTATATTTAAATATAGTGTCGCATGATGTGATAATCTAGAAATATGATATAACATAACGAAAATCACTAATATCCGATTGCATAGTGGTGAAAAATGGTAAAAGATGAGCTCACACAAATAAAAACATTACAAATGTGTTGTAGTGTTACTGCGAATTTGTTGATATGCGCATTAGTATGGCATGTTAATTTAGAAAACTGATAACATGCCATTTGCTATATGGATATGGTAATATGAACCCTATTGATAAATAAAAGTAGTGAAATGTACATCTGTAAAAAAAAGAAAAGCGACAAATAGTGTCTTTGATCATATTGAATAGTGCCAAAATTAAAATTCCTAGTTGTGAAAAATGATAAATGGTGATTATTCAACAATTAAAAATACTTTTTAAATACGCTATGGTGTAGTGGAAAGTGCTGCAATATAATTTCGTGTGACATGCTAGTTGAGAGAAATGATAAAACATGAAGTTTTTCATATGGAAAAGTGCTAAAAAGCAGGTTCCCCAGTTGTGAAAATTTATAAATGCTGAAGCACTACAAATAAAAACTTGTCAAATGTTCTATAGTGTTGGTGAGATAGTGTTGAAAAGTGGTTTCGTGTGGGATGCTAGTTTAAAGAAGTGATTAAACATAAGTGTATCATATGGAAATATGGTGATCTGAACCCTCTTGATACATAAATGCATTAAAATGCACTCCTGCACGTATCAAAATGAGACATAAAGTGTTTTAGCATATCCAAAAGAGCAAAACGCAGGTTGCTAATTGTGATAAATGACGAAGGCCAAGAGATAAAAACATGTCAAATGTCCTATGATATTAGTGTGAAAATGCTGAAATATGGTTTTGTATGGACTGCTAATTTAGAAATATGCTAAACATAATCTTTGCCTTATGGAAATGTTAATATGCGTACTGTTGGTAGAGAAAAATAGCTTAAATAACAAAGGAAAAAAGGGGTGGCGACTGAGAACATAGTTGGAGAACGTAGCAAAAACATACTAAAAATATATTGGAACAAGGTAGAAAATGTTAGAAGCTAGTAAGAACATACAGAGAACATGAAAGAACAGTGTTTTTGAAGACCATTAAAAGAACATAGTGCGACTATAATTAAAGTGGGCGACTGAGAATAAAATTGACGAACCTTGAGCGAACATACTAAGAATATATTACGCATGTCAGAATATGATAAATACTAGTAAGAATATACCGAGAATATATTTTGTTATATAAGATACATTGACATACCAAAGAGATCCAACGCATGTTTTGCTGCACTAGTACTACTTATTTGGTGGATAAAGTACAACATTTGCCAACGTTAAAAATTAATAATCTCCCCTTGACACTCCGGTAATCCACCTACGTGATAAACAGGCAGAGTTCGTGCAATTTAATTTATTTAAAAACCTCAGACGTCAATGGTGGTCAATTGTTATCTCTGATTAGAATGTTTAGAGCTTTCTTGTGTGAGATACAATACACAATAATACACAATGATAGTTTATAAAAATACAAAAATATGGTACGTTATTGAAGCTATAAAATTAAATAAATACTACATTAGACTATATATATATATATATATATATATATATATATATATATATATATATATATATATATATATATATATATATATATATATATATATATATATATATATATGTGTGTGTGTGTGTGTGTATTGGTGCCTACACCATTATGCATTCATCTTACCCAATCACTGCCCAACCAGTACACGACCGCTTCACGACCCTACGCGCTTATTGCATGCTCTATGTACCACCTGCTTGACCAATGTACGATCTGTACGACATGTGCGCGACCTCTCCACTGCCTTTATATGAGCTATATATTATCCAGATACGTACTATGGCACGACCGTTACACGATGTTTGCATGATCAGTTTATTGTTACTTTAGCTATATATTATCTGGATAACAGGGCGCCACCTTTGCAAAACCTCTCCACAGCCAGTATTTTATTATATGGCATATAGTAACTTGTCATAGCGCGGTATGGTGCGACCTTTGCCACAGTCTCCAACAGTCAGTATTTTGTTATATGGAGTATATCCCACAGTTATCCACAGCTGCGGCTGTGCGACACTCCTCGATTCATCCTTGATATACTACTTATGGTTTATACAAATGCGAAATACAAACACTAGGCAGGAAGGTACACATCAAGTGGCGAAGAAAGGAGCACAGCAATAATGTACGATATAACAATGATCGCTTTACTTGCATGAACTTCTTTATAAAACAAAGGGAAGAGGGACTAAATGAGAAGTGTCCTGGAGGACAGAGATAGAGGACGTGTTGCCGAGAGTACAGGAATTGAAGAAGCTAGAAGCAGAAGAAATTTGATTGAAGTGGACACTGAAAAAAAAAAGTATCTGCCAAATGTATTAATACAAGTGAGAGTATCGTAAATGGACTGATGTCACAGTAGATGTGATTATGCATGAAATTATACAGCAGCACTCAAAATCAAAAGACACAGTATTATAAACAGATGGTCCATTCAACAGAGATACAAGCGGATATAATGGATGAATTCTGTTGTCTACAAGAACGGCATTCTTGATTCTTGGTTAGAAACTGGCTTCACAGCACGCGGGACATTTTCATAAGTGCTCCGCCCTCCGCTCCAGCGGCCATCCCAGTGTATGTAGACTCATTGGTCCGGTCAGGTCTTGATTGTGTGATCTTCTGGACTTTCCGAGAAATTTACTTTTCCTCCCCTCACCTCTGAATTATACCATTTCTAACATTCTCTGTATGTGTACGTTCTCAACCTCATTGACATCATCTGCATCTTGAAATGCATTTATTACTGCCTTTATTAAATCTGCTTTATCTCTTCTCAGCAATGTGCCGTCTATCGACGCATTGCCTGTCAATAAGTCGGCTCTCTCGTTTTCTCTGACCCCAGCATGACCAGGGCAGTATATCCATGTAATCCTCTGGACAACTACGTTGTTCAATAAGTCCCACCATTCTTTTCTTAGCATGAACTTTTCTATCTTGCGCAACATGCTTTGAGAGTCTGTGAGTATTACCGCGTCTGTTGATGTATCAGTTATCAACCAATTAAGAGCTGTTGTAACTCCCTCTATCTCCATCCTCATGCTCGATGTGACAGTAGAATATGCTAAAGATTTCTCAACCAACTTCACGCCATTTCTGCAAGCAACAAAACCCCAACCGCTTTTATTTGTGTTTCTGCTAACAGAGCCATCTGTGTATATAATTATGTCTTGTGGTTTCGAGTGTAATTGGGCAAGTTCATGCACAGTATCCTGAGCCCTGACTGCCGTCCATTTTCGACACGATTTATCTAGATGTATTATTACTTTAGTCAGTGATTTCTTCTCAGTGTCTACCTCCACCCATTCACTGCCCTTTCCTATTTCTTCCAATTCACATACTATTCGCAGTGTGTCTTAGCCTCTGCCATCCATGATCTTCCACGTTAGATTCGTTTTCCCTTTGACTCATCTAGACGATGGTATAATGGGTGGAGGTTGTATTTTGTCACTTTAAGGTACGACTTAACTTGTGCTACCCGAACGACATGAAAGAGTTTAATGAATGTTTTTTTTTTTTTCAAATTCACAATCACATATAGCGTGAGAATTGTGACAAGTGGTATTTGATAAGTTGGTGACGTACATATTTACACCCATAGTGATACTCTCAGCCGTCCATGCTGTTAAATAAAGAAATGTGAATTCTATGAAAGGAGTAGCACTCGCGCTCGAACAAGAACAGAGTTAAACACACCAGAAGCAACGTGAGAACATGGTTTAGCATTACTCTAGCGTGTTTCCCTGGTTGTGAGGTAAGTAAGACCATGAAAGCACCTCTTTGTAGTGTATAACTGTAACATGTTGGTTAGAAACTTTCACGTTAAAACTAGCTAACCATTTATGAATGTTGTGGTCGCAAGCACCATTGTATAACAATCTATAGATGTCGAAAACTGCCTTAGTATTTATTCTACGTCAATGAACGTAACCAATACAAAATGTGGTAATAAACGAATAAGAATACAAAATAATTTTAAAAAGGAAATTACTCTTGGAGAAGTCAAGTCAACAAAACAATATATAACTACAAGTGCATGAGAGAGATACAACTGTCATACATAACAAATGACATAAATAAATATAGAAACAAACAATAACCCCTGCAGATAGTCCGGAATGTAGTAGCACTCGCGCTATGTAGGATGTAGGATGTAGTCCGGAATTAAACGTTACGTCGTAGTTTAGCTGCGATATAACCGTTTTCGGTCTAAAAAAATTATCAAGGCTTCTGGACCAATATGAACCTCTATGGGACGAACATCTAAACCACACCTCTTGAACTTCCACAGTCGTGACCTAATATATACAAGAAAGATCACATCATCGCTATCATTTGCTCCCCATTTGGGCCCCCAACGATATAGAAGTTTTGTGACTTACATTTTGTTGTATTTCTCAAACTGCCATTATTGTAAAAGAATGTGAGGCTTGCCAGGCAAGAAAAATAAAACAATAGGTAGGCTGGTTAGTCAAATGCAGACAGAATGTCTAACATAACCAAATGGAGGAGTAACGTGTAGTAATAATACTATCACAAAACTGTCTTCAGGGCACATTAAACCGTATTTAAGAACGACAGTCTTAACATAGCTAGCAAAGCAGACGCCATAAGACATTATGACGGCTGATGTCCGACGGGCCTAACAATGGGCATTGTTCGTCTCCGTCAGTCGAGAGAGACTCATTCGACCAGATATTGACATAGCAGATAAAAGGTATCGTTCACCTTGCCTATGTATCAAGTAAACAAAGTGGTAAATTGTAGAGGCGTGTCGGTCACCTCTGGTGAGAAACGATACATGCCAGTAGCTAGAACAAAAGAGTTGCAGACCAACAAGTCTGGCAAGTGCGAACCCCGACGTTAAATTCACCAGGGAGAATTGTTTTCATGTACATAACTTGCTGTCTTCAATTACATGACGAAGAGGGCGAGGCTTTAAAACGGATATGAGAAGTTTTTCTCAAATACTGGAGAACTCTGCATTTTCAGGAGAATCGGACCAGGACCAAGAGGTCAGACGAAGTCCTGAGAATAGGACGAAGGACTAGGTTCGGGGCGCAGGTTGAGACCGGAGCTAGGAAGTGTGGTTAGAAGTAATAGTTTAGCAACTTCAGTGTCAAAGTGTAGTTAAGAAGTATTAGGGAGAGTTTGAAAAACTACCAGTTGAGAGACTGATTTAATCTCTCCAGGAAAGCTTGTAAACTAAGAAATGTTTCCTTCTGTACATTGAATTATTGATGTCATAACCCTGTACATTGTAAACTGGATGCTGTCACTTGGATGTTGTGTTCAAGCAATAAACAGATTATATATATATATATATATATATATATATATATATATATATATATATATATATATATATATATATATATATATATATATATATATATATATATATATATATATATATATATATATATATATATATATATATATATATATATATATATATATATATATATATATATATATATATATATATTGGAACTTCTATGGGGTTCAATATCAATCAATAAACCTGTAACCCTTCAGGGTCGTAGGGGTACCACATTGGATGCTTCAGCACACAGAGTCCTCCAGCTAATTCTATCCTCAGCGATACGGATGAGTGTGGAAATATCTTTCCCTGTCCATTCCTTGATGTTGTCTGTCCATGCCTTTATTTGTGCTCCTCTGCTTCTTTCACCCTCGACAGTTACCTGTAGTATTGTTTTTAACAAGGAATCGTGCCTGCATACATGTCCAAAAATACTAGTTTTCATCGTTTCACTATTGAAAGCAATGGCTCCTGAACACATGCACTAATCTCTACTTTATTTCATACGTACTCATTGGTTTTTATGTTCCCTATAGGAAATTCGTAGAATTCGTGTGTATCATTTTTACTCGAAAGTCTGTAATCTTCTCTCCATGTCCGCAGTGAATGTCTACCTCTCACAACTATACAGCACAACAGAAAGGACCAGCGACAGATACAGTTCGATTTTCACTCTAGTTTCACTCACTGCGGACATGGAGAGAAGATTACAGACTTTCGAGTAAAAATGATACACACGAATTCTTCGAATTTCCTATAGGGAAATATATATATATATATTCGAACTCTGGTTGTCACTACATATTGCTATCATTATCAACAGAACACTTTCATAACTTTCAATGACTCGATTAGCATGATTGTTAAAGGTCAGGCGGGGTACATTCGGAAACAGTGGCTGGATGCAGTAAAGAATTCATTGGAGTGGTTTCGGGACATGCGGGAATCCGGGGTAATGAGAGAACAGATAGGTTGGCTGCATACGCTGCTACTACGGCTATCGGTGGAGCGATGAATGGAGCTGATATTTTGAACGCCCTACGGGAAAAAGAATGAACAAATGACAGTATAAGTGACGATGACTCTTGTTCCATGACTAGAATAATGGAATTTGGTAGGAAATGTGTCGTTAGAAAGGAGCAGTTTCGTGGGCAGGAAAGAATGATGGCCAATCAACTGCGTATTGGGACCGTCAGTCAACGTGATAGCGGCTACACTCAAGAGGAGATGTGAGCACCTACGGACTTGTCCGGAGTGCAGTGACGATGATCCAGCGACTAACTAACTTACTAACTTTCATAACTAGAAGGCTTGACTCCGTCACCAAATTAAATACTTTCATATTACCAAATTATAGTTAGCATATTCAACATTCAGTAGGTTCTTCAACGATGTGATTGTGACAGCTTACCTTCGTCAAACCAGCAACATTTAAGGCACTTAGTACACTGAGGTATGTGCTGAACTTCACTTCACAATCCCAGCAAATGTAATGAGCAATTCGGGGAATACTGATCCTCTGACTGAATCTTGGTCGAACATCAGCAACACCATAACTGGCCAATCGACTGAGAATTTCAAATCTAGACTGACCATCCCAGATATCAGATGGGAAGATTTCGCTGTCTACCTTCACACAAATGCACTCTCCTTGTTCCTCTGTATTGAAGTGATGGATACTACCACATGGCTCTATTGTTCCTTGAGCTACCGATCTACCTGACGCCAGTACCACGTTAAGGTCAGTTTGACTGGTCGGGCTAATAAAGCCATTTTTCTTTGCAACAATGATTCCGTCTTGATAGTCTGTCAGCGTTTTGGCAACAACTCCAGACACAAACTGAGCAGCTCGCAGATGAACTGGGAAATCCACTAGAATAGCATCTTCGGGAATAAAAATTCCACCGAAGTATTCCAGCAAACTCATGACTAGCATGTATCTTTCCGCCCCAGACTCCGGACAAGTTGACAAGTTAAGGTGCTTTAAGACGATGTGGTCATTGATAGTAATAGTTTGATTAAACCAGGTGTAATACTGCTCAGTGTCCATTTTTGGAAAATTATGATAGTGGAAAAATATCTTATCAGGTTTAATTATGTTGTTTGCCCTTCTTATGCTCAAGTAATGTCTGTACTCAAAATGTTTGTGTCCGCACCAGATATAATGAATTATAGGTGGCGCTAAATCTGGTAACAAATCAGCTCTACTGTCATCATCCTCGTCACCGAGGCTGCTACTGCCTTTTTTGTTTTCGTTGCTTTTATCAATATTATTCAAAAGTTTTATATCTGGACCCCGACGAGCAACGTCCACGTCTATAGCTTTTAGCGCATCAATCTTGTGCTCGTCTTGGAAATGTGGTTGCGAGAGAGTGAAGATTGATGAGCGCTGCACATACACGAAGAAAAAGATGACAATGGATAAGAATAAAATCCAAGTGTAGATGCGCCTGTGGTTTGATCTTGTCCTAGTACGATGAAGAAACCGGAAAATTCTTTGGGGCATAGCTTCTGTGAATTGACAGATAAAATAAAATATATAATAGACTAACGTGAGATTTATAAAAATGATAAACTCATAAGCAATTATGGTCGTATGGTTGTCATATCGAAGGCATCAGCAAAAAAGCTCGGAAAACACTACTGTCTTCAGCCATGCGGGTTGGTGTAGGAAAAGAATCATGGAGACAATTTATTTATTTTGGCAATCCAAGATGATCTTTAACCAACTCATCTCTTTCACTCGTAACTGTGAAAAATAGTTTAAGAAAGTAAATCGTGTCTCATTACATGGCCAAATCACGACAAAGTCGTTTGATATCGCCAAGAGTGATTCTTGACAATATCCACGTTTTTCTATTTGTTTCCGAACAATATATTCCTTGTCTCATACACAAGCGAATTGAACGTTATGACAGCTGAACTTGTTTTCAAGCAGACAGATACTGGAAATTGATGCGTAGGATGATGACCCCACCCTCAAGTATAAACATAGCAAGTGATATTGGTGAACGGATATAAAGCCATAGGTGTTTTTCGTACTGTGACTTTTTACCTGTGATTTTTTTCTTTTGTGAATGTTTCTCCTGTGACTATTTCCTACGGCGGGATTTGAACCCAGTACTTTCCATGTCACAGACGCACACTGTAACTAGTCGCTGCAGAGCAGGGCACCATAGGCTAGCACAAGTGGAAATACAAATATAGCAAAAAAAGACAAAAAATGTAAGTATGTGTAGTTACAATACAGGGGTCATACAAGGAGACAGAGGATATTTTTAAATAAAAATTTAAAAAATTTTTTTGGAGATTACAGTTATAATGAAATTGTTATATGAATAACAATAATATAATAAATAATAGGAGTTATGTCTGTCTGCTAGCAATTTCGTATGTAGCAATAATTTCCAACAAAATGTCTACCAGTCTTCACACATTCAATTCTATATATCTCTGCGACGTGTCCTTTACAGAACGTTTTTCCTCACTGTCACTCTGCCATCCTCCCTGTTCTGTGCAAGCTGCCCAGCTTCTTTTAGTGTCATGTTCAAATGGTATTCAATATCATTTGTTCATCGTAGTCTTGGTCTGCTTCTTGTTCTCGTATTTGATTGTTCTCCATGATTAATCTTTCTAAATCATTGTCTCTTTATATATCCGAAATATGTTAGCTTGCGTTTTCTTCATAGTTGTTATGGGTCAGCCTTCTATGTTCAGGTATTTGCGAATATCTGTGTTGGTTCGCCTTTCTGTTCATGATATTGTTTGGACCTTTCTATAACATTTCATTTTGAATGGCGATATTTTATTTTACACTTTGGATGGCAGTGCCCACGTCTCATAATGAAAAGTTGCCACTGTTTGCCACTTGTCATATATTTTTAATTTGTCATATTTTCTGCAGGGCCATTGATAATATATTTCTGATCTCTGCTGAACCCCTCTTGTATTGATGGTTAACTCGATGTATTCAAAGCTGCTGGTATTTTCTAGTGTTCTTTTTTATGACAGTTTATTCAAGTCGTATAAACAATAGTCAACGAAAGGAAATTCAAGAAGGAAGCCAGAGGATAAATTAAAAATTCTTGAGTATAATGGGAATTGAACTAGTCTGTTCAACGGCACCAAATCGCCAAGTATTTTAGGAAGATACAATTATTTGCCTGAGTTTCAGAGTCCCGTGAAATGCTTTGAATGGTTAATTATTCACATTCTGATATTGTTATTATGGTATGTATTTGACAAAGTGAATGGATGTATTGTTATTGAGCAGATGTTTGTGAAGTGTTACTGAGATATTTGTAAAAAGTTACTGGGTAGATATTGGTCGGATTCCTTGTCAAAATAATATTTGGTTTAGAATGACACAAACAAATCAGGAACGTGTCTAGTGCAACTGATGGTCATGATAGGAAACGCAATTAGAAACACAGATGTAATAGTTCGCCATAAAGGAATTCCTGTTAGTATCCTATTAATACATTCCAAAAAATATATATTATTGAAATCTCTGCAACCAGATCCATATTTTATAGAAGATCATGTATCAATGTATATATGTTGAATTTCAGTAGAACAATTTTGTCGGTGGGAGTAAGAGAGACAGAAGTTGTGTTATTTGAATATCTTCATAGTGTGCGACAACACCGAATGAACATGTTGTTAAGCTTGGTGTCACACCCGTGTCCAATAAAAATTATATTGCTGAGTTAATGTTACTGCATGCGATATCTTGAGCAGCAGAATATATGACGCATTATTTAGCCCAGGGATTAAGATGTCTTGGAGGTTTAGATGGGGCACAACAAGCATGGATAATAGCAATGGTCCTGCAAAATAAAGAGTACAGATGAAAAATCTTTGGCAAATGTCAAACAGAAACATAGTTACAACTATTAAGAAGCTATATCTTCTCTATGGCAACATATTATTGTGTGACCTGGGCAAGGACAATGGAAAAGAAAATATCGGTATTCAAAATTAAATGTCATAACAAGGTCCTGGTAGAAAACATGGACAGAAATGTGAACCAACAAAAGACTTCCACGAAGACATGATTACAAAAGAAGACTTACTCATCAAAACTATCAAAAACTGCAAACTGGCATTTTTTGAATATATCAATAAATCAATAAACCCATAACCTTCAGGGTCGTAGGGGTACCACATTGGATGCCTCAGCACACAGTGTCCTCCAGCGAATTATGTCCTCATCAATGCGGATGAGTGTGGAAATATCTTGCCCTGTCCATTCCTTGATGTTGTCTGTCTATGCCTTTATTTGTCCTCCTCTGTTTCTTCCACCCTCGACAGTTCCCTGCAGTATTGTTTTTGACAAGGAATCGTGCCTGCATATATGTCCGATCCATGCTAGTTTACGTCGTTTCACTATTGAAAGAAATTGCTCCTGCACACATTTCTACTTTATTTCTTACGTACACATTGGTCTTATATAAGATTTCATTATAGGAAATTCGTAGAATTCGTGTGCAGCATTTGTACTCGAAAGCTGTAATCTTCTTTCCATATCCGCAGTGAGTGTCCAACTCTCACATTCATACAACACAACAGAAAGCACCAGTGACTTATACAGTTTGATTTTCACTCCAACACTGATGTTGCTTTTCCAAATCACAGTTAGCCTTGACAAGGACGCTAAAGCCATCTCCAGCCTTATTTTTAGTTCTGCTTTGCATTTACCATCGCTGCATATCCTTCACCGAGCCTATATCAATCGCAGCCGCCGAAAAACAAAATGGCCGCGCGCGCTGATGGCGGGCCGTCCCACCCAGCGAGATTATCGTGAGATTTACACGTACCACAGCCCGTGCACATAGCTGGGGACATGCGCAATCGAAGCCGGTACATCCCCCACTTCCGAAATGATCGTTTTTGAAAATGGCTAGCTATTCGTAAAAGTTTAAGAGCAATTAATCTGACCACATCTGTACACCGGTACGATGCCATGATGATGGATCGGTTTTATAGACCTTTATTTCATCGTATTTCGAATAAAATAACATTGAATCGTGGCGTGAATCATGGATTATTAGGTTATTTAGTTTCACAGCAGTGAATATACAGAATGCCGTGTTGGTTTGGGGACTTGTACGTTTGATATCGAATATTTTGAAGTGGCAGAAAAAATAACTCTAGGCCTAAGCTCAAAGAACGATTTTACTGCAAATCTACATGTTTTATACAGTTCCCCCAGCTATATTTTGATAATTTCGCAGTGAAAGAACATAAATACAACAGATTTGCGTGATTTAGTTTACAGTGTTGCCAAGGAATTCGATATGTAAGGTAAGTTATTTTTTTTTCTTATTTTTTTCCTCTTTATTTGTTATAAAATATATGTTTTTTGTGAAAAACGTCTTTACCACTTTCTCATACGTCTGGTATCACACACACACGTACATAAATTACACAAATATATGCATAATTCAATTCTTTATTTATATGTGCAAATATTATTTAAATATCTCTAACAACCAAAAAATTATCACATTTTCAAAACAGTCACCATCAATAATGCAAATTTTCAAAAAAGAATCCGGTGGCAGGGATACGTTTCGTATTTTTTAATCTGGCTTGCTAAAGGATATACTGGATCCGAGGTATTTGAAGGTATTTAACACCTCAAGCTTATGTCCATTCATCATGATATCAGTCTGGTTTTCTGTGTCTCTGCTGTTTACCAAGATTTAGCTCTTATGTGTGATTATCCATTGTAGTATTTCATTTATATTTAAACATATAAAGAGACACAATGGTTTGGAAAGACTGGACATGTAGGGAAAAGTTAGAGGAAAGACAGAAGGAGGCAGACCAAGACTACAATGGACGCATGACACCATATGACGGATATCGTGTAGTTTAAGTATCCTTAAATAGCTGTGAATGATAAGTAGCAATAACTAACTAATAAAATAAAATATGATTAAATAATTAATACAATTAAGTTTTAAAGTATCATTAAAAAGTAATACAGTAAAGTTTAAGTATTGTTAAAACGTAATATAGTAACTTTTCAGCACCATTAAATAAGTAATACAATATAGTTTAAGTATCATTGAATATTTGATACAATAATGTTTAAGTATCGTATCAATGCTGATACATTAAGTTTAAGTTGTATATCAATGCGAATACAGTGAAGTGTAAGTATCATATTGTGACATGATATAACAGATACATTGAAGTTTAAATATGAGAATATAACTGGTACAGTGAAGTTTAGTTATCATTAGATAACCAATACACTAACGTTTAAATATTATTATATAACTGATACAGTAATGTTTAGGAACCTTTAAATTAACATTACTAATATAGTAAAGTTAGTACGTACTTATTTATTACGTATTCTTATTTATACCCACATCTCAAAGGCATCAATTCTGTCTTCTAATTGTTTGTTTAGTGCCCATGTTTCTGAGCCATACATTAATATATATAATCGATGTAGCATTTTGTAAATCTCATTTTTAACTTGTTTGTAATTTGTTTAGATGTTAATATTTTCCTCATGTCATTGAAGGTACTTTTAGCCATTCCTAGTTTCCTTTTAACGTCTGTTTCACATCTGCCGTCATTGGTGACTATGTGTCAAATCAATCAATCAAACAATCAATCAATCAAGTGGCATGACGAATGGCGTAGGCGATCATTTCTTTGCGACTCTCTGTCTCTTGTGTTGTCAATAAGTATGGTTAGTGAACTTCTACAGTGCCACAATACTAGTCCATCTAGCAACATTTCTCTTTGTTGTTCCCTATCTTCCCCCCATAATCTTTCCAGTACTGATTAAGTATTCAAGCTATGGTCGTCTAAGCACTTGCGCTAGAAACCTTGACTGTCTGTCCCTAATGTTTGATATGATTGATCTTTTTTACGCCCGCATCAATAACCTCTTCATTAGTTTTCTTGGCTGTCCATGGTATTTTCATCATTTTTCTCAGAAACCACATTTCTGTAGCCTCTAATTAGCTTTGAATTTATTTTTGGTTATCATGCTTCACATCCATAAAAATTAATTGGTTCGATGTTTGATTGGCATCTCAGCACTCGAATTCGGGTCTTCACTGATAGTGTTCCATTGCACAAAATGGTTCTCATTTTTTGGAATGCTGATTTATCTTGTGCTGTTCGGCTCATTATCTCACTTGAACATCTGATGTTAACAGGGTACCAATATATTTCACCTTTTCATCTTGTGTTAATTTTCTGTCATTAATCATTATGTTGCATCTTGATGTGTATGTCTCTTCGAGAAAACCATTATTTCTGTTCTCTTCTTGTTTAAACTGAGACCTTTGTTTTCACTTTCTTTCACTACATTTTCCAACAGAGCTTATAGTTCTTATTCGTCACAGCAAGCTATGATACAAAGATACATTGAAGGCAAACATATAGGTCGACCACGAAAACGGTGGACCACCGAAATAGAAAAGGCGACAAATTCCACAATATACTCAACTCGCAAGCGGGTCGTATCAAGAAAACTTCTCTACCCCTGATGCTGAAAGGCAACAAAGGGTTTAGCGAATAGATATATATAGTTAGTTAGTCTTTGGATCATAGTCACTGCACTCCCCGGACAAGTCTATAGGTGCTCAGATATCTCCTTAAGTGTATCCGCCGTTACACGTTGACTGACAGTCCCATTGCGCTGTTGATTGACCGTCAGTTTTCCTCACAAAGGAAACTGCTCCTATTTAGCGATATCACATTTCAAACTAAGCTCCCTTATTCTAGTCATGGTGAAAGAGTCATCGTCACATATAAAGTCATTTGTTCTTGAGTTTTCCGGTAAGCCGTTCCAAATGTCTGCCCGATTGATTGCTTCGCTAACAGCCGTAGTAGCCGCATGTGCGGTCAAACTATCAGCTCTTTCATTACCCCGAACTCCCGCATGTTGCGGCACAAAAATAAAAGTCATATTCCGCACGCAGGAATTCTTCACCGTTTCCAGCCATTGTTCCCGAATGTACCCCGCCTGCACTTTCACAATCATGCTAATCGAGTCACTGAGTATAGAGTCATGTGTCGCAGTCTGCGAATACACCCATTTCAAAGCTTCACACACTATAAAATCCATCCATACAACTCCTTAACGGGAAACATGCAGTATTTGAAAGTTTGACAGTTTCTGCCAAAATCACCATTGTCGTGCTGCTTGTCGTCTAAGAAACCGTACCATGTTCCTCTCTGATGGTCTCCCCCGACCTTTGTTTCGTGAAGACCCATGCACTTCTGAAGTGTCACAACTGATCCATCTGTATATTTAATCATATCACTTCCCTAGAATTCTCGCAGATCATAGCCTATAACTCCGACTCCACGACTGTCGGACACCATTCCTTACATTATTCATTGAGTGTTATTGTTACTTTTATGGCTGTCGGTTACACTACGGGCGCCCGACTCCATTCCGCACTAGGTAGCATATTTTCTAATCTGAATACATTTTATATAATGTCCTCCGCGTGTCTCATCCACGACATTCCTCTCTTAAGTCGACCGCGTTTCACATTGAGAATTCTCGAGAGTGCTCTTTATCAGTATCTTTATTATGTAAGTATCATTATACAACTTTTGCAGTTAAGGTTAACTAACAAATTTCACGTATAACTGATATAGTGATGTTTACGTATCATTTCTATAACTGAAAAAGTGAAGTTTAAGTTTTATTATATAAATGATACTGTTAAGTTCAAGTATCATTATACGAATATAGTTGATAGAGTGAAGTTTAATTCTTATTTTATAACTGATCACTGACATATAAGTATCATATTGAAACTGAAACATGGAAGGTATATGATGTAACACTAATAACTTAATTAAGAAGCGCCATATACAATATCATAACAACTGTATACTACCTAATAAAATGTTAACGTGCTGATGATAACAATTCGTCCTCTCTAGAAACGACGAATATTTTCATCTGCTCCAAATACAGGTTCGCTGTAAGCTTTCTAAACTCGATTACACCAAACGTTTGAGTATTGTTATATAGTATTAATACAACAGATGGCGCTGGAATAGCCAGTTAATGACAAAATGTATTTTGCATATTTGCATATACAAGAGTAGTATTCAAAAGCCAATGAAAAACAGAGGAGGGACAATGTGCCACTCGTGCGAGAGCAAACAATCAGTACAGTGATAGGCATAGTTAACGTAGATATTTGTCGTATTGTTGGAGGGAAGGTTTGCGTTGTTTTTTTTTAACCATTATTTCAAAGAGATGTACCCAGATCACAGGCTTTTCTTTTACCAGTTCGGTGTGTCAAGTTCAGGGATATACAAGAGCAAATTGTGCTTTTTATGTTTAATAGAATTCTGTCTTAACAGAATGCGCCCCGCAGTGGAGCTTAGGTTCAACTAACGAAACCGAGAATAAAAAGCCTATATTGTGTTATGAGCTACGAGGCTGTAAGTCAGTCAAAAATGTTAACTGAATAGCCAGACTCGAACATTGTACTGTCTTGTAACTAAAACCGGATTAGAACATTTAACTCAAACCACGTTCCAATATTGTGGTAATGTATTGTCGTTTAACTCAAGCTAGGCTTCAATATTGGGGTATCTTTTAACTTAAACCAGACTAGAACATTGTACTATCTTTTAATTCAAGCCAGACTAGAAAATCGTATTGTCTTTTAACTCAAACGGGACTTTAAAAGTTGTTATTCGACAAGCAACCTAATCCTTCTGTTTTTACCTCTATTCTCACCCGTCTTGCTGCGATGGTACTCACTCTTAACTCCTTTGAGTTCGATGGGCATGTCTTCGACCAGATTAGTGGTGTCGTCGTCATGGACACCTAGATGGAACGTCACTATGCCTGCTTGTTCATGGGCTACTTTGAGAACCAGGTATTGGAGTCCTATTGTGGGTCCTTCCCATTGATGTTCCACGGGTATATCAGTAATGGAATCGGTCTCATTGGCATGGCTGATACTGATCTGTCACGCTTCATACACTTCATGAAAAGCTTTCACCCTGCCATCAAATTTACATCCGAGATCTTTACCGCCGATGTGCACTTCCTGGACATGTCCATCACTATCCAACACTCCTGTCTCAGCACAACCGTACACTACGAACCAATTGATGCCCATAGCTTTCTCCTATTCACTTCCTCTCATCCCTCTGACGCGATTTCCTTCCATTTAAATTTCCTCGTCAACGGTGTCTGTGTAGTGGTGAGGACTTTCTCGAAAAGCCCACGAGACGGTGGATTTATCCCGCTATCACCTATACAACAACATGGTTCCCAAGAATGCCTTGTCTCTGATGTGCAACCTCTCCCGCCAGGATACCCTCTTGAACACTTGGAGTTCTTCCTCTTCTGACAGGGTCAAACTTGTTTTCACTTTCCACTCTCATAGTACTGCTGGTTGTCATGTCCTAATCCGACACCTTCTTCTTCTCCAGTCAGATCCTACGACGCGTAAATTGTTCTGTGACCCCTTCTTCTTGCGTACATACGTGATAAGAACATCAGGGATTTACTGATCCGGAGTGATCTCAATCATGAAGCCCCTAATCATTTTGACATCATCAACTGCAAACGCCCTAAATGTGGATATGTCACCCAGACCCGGTCTGTCACATTCCCCAGAGTCACCTTCACCATTGAAGAGAGTTTCTCATGTGTGTCCCGTAACGTCATATATGCCATTATATCCAAGCATAATCACTAGTAGGAGGCTTGCTGACCGATTCTTCGAACACCTACACTGCATAAAATTCATTTGGGTTATCATGACGTCCACTTCAATGGCACAGGAAATCGGAACGCTCGGGATATTCTGATGATGGCCATTTAGACATGCTTCTCTGACGACCGGACCCGTTACGCGCTTGAAAACATCTACATATATGAATTTAGCACTCATAAACCTTTCGGGATCAATGAGCGTCAGTCGTATGGATTATATTATGTTGTTACTTCATTTCCATAATTTCTCTGTTTGTCTCGTTTTTACATGTATTTGGGTCCTTTTTTGTATATTTTGTGTTTGTGTTATCTCGGACCTAGTTTCTGTCCCCAATCTTCTCGTCATTTTGCGAGACCATGTTAACGACAGTGGTGTCGTTCCTGCTCGTTGATTTTTATGTATACGTGTACGCAATCTTGATAGAGGTCTTTTGATCGAAACGTTTATTTGAGTGTGTGATTATGTGTGCCTCCAGTGATTAGCAAAACTTCATAAACCTATTTCACGCTCTACCTTTTAACTCAAGCCAGGCTCCAATATTGTGGTTGTATACTGTCTTTTAACTGAAGCCAGACTTGAATACTGTGGTATCTTTTAATTTAAACCAAATTCGACAATTATGGTATCTTTTAATTCAAACTAGAATTCAACATTGTGCTGACTTTTAACTTCATGATTAAGCAAATGGCCTGTGAAGCAGAAAGAACGGCAGCTCAGATCGAGACACAGACATATGTGCAAACTGCATGTACTCATGCACTTAAGTACCGTTTCCACAACGGAGGTGCACTGAACGGACGTCCAACATTCTGTCTCTTGCCTTGTAATGCACTCTGCTAGATGGTAACCTATCCATCTCGTGATGTTACTCTCTCACTTGTATCTCTGCCCTACCTCTTGCTCGCATCCCCTTGACTATACCACAAGTAAGGCCTTAAAAATGTGTCATGTCTGTAATATGTCCAAAATATTTTAATTGTTTGATTTTATATTTCCTTTAATCATTCTTTATTTATGAGAAGTGTTGTTAAAACCCCATTGTTTTCTTCTCTTTACATGATGTTACCCTATTCTATATATCCACATCTCAAAGGCATCAATTCTGTCTTCTAATTGTGTGTTTATTTCCATGTTTCTGGGTCACACAGTAATATAGAATATATATCATCATAATCAGGTACCATGCCGACTGGCGTAAGCGATCATGGCTCTCCACAGGTGTCTATCTCGAGCATTATGTATCAAATTCGGTGTTGCTTCCCTGCCGTACCAGCTGGTCAAACTGTCTAATATTTTCAAACGTTGCCGCCCTCTGTCTCAGTTGCCTTCAATTTTGTCTGTTGTGACTATGTTCTCCAAACCCCCCCCCCCCCCCATCTCATGAAGTTACCAGAACAAACACATATGGGTAAATTTGAGCCAGACGCAATGCTGTAGAAAATGTCAGGCCAAAATGCGCAGATATCGCAGCAAAACCGTAAACTATTTATCGGCGCAGTCCTTTCTCCGGACTACATTCTGCTGATCTGCAGGAGTTTGAGAAGGAACACAGAAGAAGGAGAAAAATAATGATAAAGAAGGTTATGTCAGTCGAGCGCCATGCCAAGTGGCGTAGGCGATCATGTTTCCTCGTGACTCTGTCTCTTGTCTTGTTAATAAGTTGAGTTGGTGACTTATTTTTTGCTGCAGTGGTAACTCATCTGGAAATTTCTCATTGTGTTCCCCTTTCTCTACTCCCCTTGATCTTTCCGGTGGTTACTTAATGTTCAAGTTCTACTTTCTTTATCACATACCCTAAAAATTGTGATGGTCTGCTTCTAATTTTAGGTTATTTTGTCACATTTATTCTTGGGTAGCGAAAATGTAATTTTTAATTTTTTTAAACTTGCATGTCTCTATATTTCCTATATGAAGCATTACCAATATGTAAATTTCATTAATTCTATTTGTGTCTTTTACAAGTTCACAATTCAATATCATTTTTCAACTTTTTATTGGAGCACATTTACTAAATTTGATTGCATCTGCCATCTTGAAAGCTATTTCTATGAAAAATAGTAGGTATAATGCCATAATTAGAAAATTCAAGAAACAGATAATGATCACCTTATTGTACGAAAAAACTGTTCAAATTATGTTGTCTAGAAAACTGTACCATCAGTTTACTGTTGACATGTATGCACAGAGTCAAATGGTTAAAGTACATTAAATCTTATGAAACTGAATTTAGAAGCTAATTCTATATACGCCTGAGAGATGCCATAAAAAAGGATGTTGCTTCTGCTGATAGTGACCAAGTTTGCATTCTTCCAGAAGTTTCATAGGAGGACTACGTTACATGCATGAAAGGGCACATGATCTTTGCAATGACATATAGTAGCAATTTTGGTAGACATGACATATTCATGACATTTACATGTAATGCAAAATGGAAAGAAATAGTGGATGAATTACTATTAGGGAATACATACATTAAGACACATGTCTTAAATAACTGCTAATTGGTACTATTACTTGAAGTTGGATGCTGTTTTCTATGAAACGTTTTATTACCATTATTTTGCAATTGTCTATGAGAATATAGACCACTGTTGATGGGTACTTTTATTTGAAGTTGGATGATGTCTTCTATGAAACGTATATTATTATTATTGCTGCTATTGTCTATGAGAATTTAGACCAGAGTTTATTGGTACTATTTGTGCCTGAAGTTGATGTCGCTTATTTGATATTAAATTGTTGTACGTTTTTACTCAAATTGTCAGTCTGTTATATTAAAGAACTGTGTGGACTATTTGTGTGTAACGCCGCAACATACAGAGTAACAACCCAGACATTTCTCAGAAATAGAACACGGAAACACATCCCGCGCCTTCTTGACCATTGATCTTGTGACATTACCAATCACCAACAATCAGACCAACCATCACATATCACATACGATGAAAAGAGCTTTTTATAATTATGCCACATACATACATATTAATCCATTGAAAATTTCTAGGCACAATATTCCCGTAGGTTGCCATTACTTTCGGGAAGGAACAACCGTTAATCGAGCACCGTATAGAGAACACATTCGTTCTAGTCGGTCATTTTGGCGGAAGCCAAAACAGATATAACAACACAACAACCAAAAATCAGAATAGACAATACCGAGATAGAATGTGTGGATAAATTTGAATACTTAGGAGCAAACATCAACGGTGCAGGAGACTGCATGGCAGAAATAAGGAAGAGATTGGCAATGGCATATTGCAAAATAGCACGGCTGAAAAACATATGGAAAAACAACAAAATAGAAACGAAAGTGCTAATGTTACGAACTTTTATTTTTCCGGTTGCAACATACGGCTGTGAAAATGGACTCTAAGTAAAACAGCGGCAAAGAGGATCAACGCCTTCGAGCTGAAATGCTACAGGAAGATACTTAGAATATCATGGAAGGATAAAATCAGAAACTCAGATATTATAAACACATTGAATATTCCAGAGTGTTGGTTATTAAACACAATAACAAAAAGAAAACTACGCCTGTTTGGTCATATAAAGAGACATAACTGTTTAGAAAGACAAATAATGGAGGGAAGAGTACCTGGAAAGAGGAGAAAGGGCAGACCAAGAAGACGATGGACTGACGACATTAAAGATAACATGAATACATCGCTAGAAAATGCAAGCCACATCGCCCAAGACAGAGAGAGGTTCAGAGAGTTCATTGGGAAGACAACGTTCTGGAAGGAATACGTTACATGACACATACATATATGTATAAGTAAAGTTAACCCATATCATTTATTAACACCGTAGGGGTGTGAGATGTTAGCGATCTCACATTTCAGTGGATCTGCCAAATGAGGGCGGTAGCCATCTCCTCTCCCTTGTAGTTAATTCCTGGAATAATCCGGTACCCAATTGAGGCTGGATCGACCCGAGAGCCGTTGCGATCTGAAAATCATTAATTACACTACACCGTCCCCAATACGCTATATATGTACGCTATATATGAACAAGTAATGAACTAAGATTACTGCACGATCCAAAAATTGCATAGTAGGCAATAATAGATATGATATCACATAAGAATAGTGGCATTTTATTTTCGGACGCACCTGGTGGTAATGGGGAAAAAAACCATTTGTCATCAATTGATTGTAGGCAGCGGACCGCAACATATGGAGAATCAATGTCTATGTCCTATTTCATGTCTGCAGCACGAAAAGAAAATACAAACTAACTAACTAATGTTCACAAGCAACTAAAAATTTTTGTTGCGACAGCGCCATCTGCCATAGCGTCAATAATGTTACATGGCTGTCGTACAGTTCATTCTACTGTCGAACTACCACTGCATCAAGCTACTTTTGATGAAGCTGTGTGCAAAATTACCAAACATTCTGGAATGGGAGAGGATTTTAGAAGATGTGTTCTTATAGAATGGGATGAATGTACAGTGGTCCTTAAAATAGCATTGGACGCACTTAACAAGAGACTTCCTTTAATATCATTTGTCCGCAACGTCTAAACTATATATGTACATAAGAATAAACCCAAATCACTACACAATCACATGATTTCTTATTCTGCAATAATACATAATACATTTCACCAGACTGCATTAACATAATTCTGCATTTTGATTATCATACAATTTAGCTCTCATATTAGATGTTAATTTAAAGTACACAACATGGTTGCACATAGATGATGATCAAATAACGGGGAAAAGGGATCGTCATTTAGAGAGTATCCGGACAACGAATTAAGAAGTTTTGAGTTAGGCTAGGTTTTGAAATTGTAATGTAATGCGAAACGGATCTATAAATCAATTACGGTTTTCAGGCATAGTAGTCATGATATAATTACAGAAATCAACAAACGTACATAGAGAACCAATTATTAGTATGAGGATAACGAAAAGAACAAGACTGCTAGATTTAAAATAGATTGAAAATTATGGTACAGATTCGAAAGAAATAAAGAAACTTGAGATTAAGATGAACACCAAACAGAAGAGAAGTGTATAAAACGTTATTCAGCATATAGCATCAGAAAACGGGAAAATATGAATAAAGAAAACTGATCCATATCGACGGTATAGAACGTAGACGTTGCAGAAGTAAAATCCCGTAGTTGCGAAACTGGTGACAGAGAAGTTGTTGAGGTGAATATCAAACAGCTAGCCATATGAACAGAGCGAAGAATCAACTTATATGATTGAGAGAAGATAGCAAGAAAAAAAAACCGGACCGAGTAATTGTAACACACTGGTAGCCAAGGAGTAATATATTGTATTATAGGAAACCTAATCAGGTAAGATGATCAAGTATTGAAACTTATTTATCTTTTCTTTATAACAACATATTTGTAAACCATTTACACAAACAAAACACGTAGACTTCATTCCTAAAGATGTTCTATGAATCTGGGAAAATTATGCAATTTCCATGCGACATATATTTTGAATTGTCTTCTCAATCATAAAAGGATCACATGTTCATGAACTCTCCGTTTACAAGTATTTATTTTATAACAAAGGAACTCTGTCATTTCGGAGTGTACATATACATTTTCCATAACTAAGAAAAATGCAAGTGTGTTAATGTAAGAATGAACCCATAGGTTGCCAACGTGCAACGTGGGCGCTGAATTCGTTTAGAGATGGGGGGGTGGATTCAGAGAAAAATTGGGGATGGGGCGTTCACGCAGTATAGGCGGGGAAGGGGGGGGGGGGTGGTTCCTCGATTAAATATCTCCATATAGATGTATCATTTCCACTATTTTGAAATGAAATTGGTATTCAATCATTTAAATTAGTTAAAGGCCCTATCATCACTTCTCTTTTGTGTCACAGAGATATTGACAGCTCCAGTATAAGCAACCAGCATAAAAAATATCTAAAGCTAATATAGAATTACAAGTGATACACATTTACAAATAATGCAATTAACAGACAGAGGGCAGGTTCACAAGACTGGGTGGCTGAAATCTAAGCAGGGGCACATACTAATGGAAGAAAATTAAATCATGCACACATGGGAAGAATATATTAAAGAACTGTACGAAGATAACAGAAATGATACTAATTTCAATTATAACAATGAAGGTCTAAGTATAATCAATCAATCAATAAACCCATAACCCTTCAGGGTCGTATGGGTACCACATTGGATGCTTCAGCACACAGAGTCCTCCAGCGAATTTTATCCTCAGCGATGCGGATGAGTGTGGAAATATCTTGCCCTGTCCATTCCTTGATGTTGTCTGTCCATGTCTTTACTTGTCCTCCTCTGCTTCTTCTACCCTCGACAGTTCCCTGCAGTATTGTTTTTGACAAGGAATCGTGCCTGCATACATGTCCGAACCATGCTAGTTTTCGTCGTTTTACTATTGAAAGCAATGGCTCCTGAATACCTTTATTATTAAGTATAATAAAGGCAGAGGTAAAGGAAGCTATACAACACTTGAAAAACAACTCATCGGGTCCGGATAAGATTGCAAAAGAAGAATTAGAAGCTCTGGAAGAGTATGGCATTGAAGTTATCACAAAAGTTTTTAAATGACATCTGCAACAGTTTTTTTATGTGGTCACCAAAGAGCAAGAGAAAATGAGGAAGACTAAAAGAAACTTTATGTAGAACTATTACAAGAGAACGTTTCACCAACGGTATCAGAAATAATGAAGATCTAAAGAAAATTGCAATGAAACAAGAGACATGGAAATCTATGACATCCGCACTATGTGCCGTCATTTGTCCTAGAGGAATATGATTTTCCTCCTTCGCAAGCGAAGATGAGCATGGCATGAAAAACAATAAATGTGATGAAAGAAAAATTCCTAGAGAAATAACTAACTAACAACAGTGGTTATAATCCATCTGATTTTCTACAATCAATGTTCATAGCTCTACCAAAGAAATATACGTGAGCATTATAAAAAGCATTTCACGGTGACTCACGATGCTGTGTAAGAACAGAAGCTGGCAATTCTGAACGGTTTCCAGTAAATACAGATGTGAATAATATGTCATGTCACCGATGTTATTTAGTAGTACAATAGGTTGGGTCATTCAAAATTGCACAGCCAATAAAAATCGTAGTATTGAATGGTCTGCCGACGAAGACGCATGTGTCGGGCCATTTGTGCAAATAAAACGGCAGCCCAACGCATTTCCATTTTCTGGACTACTTCCTGCTGGAAATCTAGTTGGACCATTGTCCTGCTACAAGAGAGATCCAGTGGGAGTTTGAGAATGAACGCTCAAGAAGAAGAAGAATGGCTTGAAATAAAAATCTTGAAGATCTCGACCTCGCAGACTTAGCTCAACTTATGAAGATGCCAAAGAAAAAACAAATTGCTTTCAACTATTCTCTGCATAAGTAGGGCTTGAAATAAACACATCCAAAACAATAATATTTGACCATACCAACAGATTAACGGACATCAAACTAAACGACAATACTCTTGAAAAAGTCAAGAACTTCAGATACCTTGGCAACAAGATATAAACAACAGGAGATTCATCAACATAAATATCAAACCGTATTGCATTTGCTGTAAACGCATTCAATAAAAAATCAAATATCTGACATTAAAAAACGCTAAGAAACAGCACAAAACTCAAAATCTTCATCTCCTGCATAATTCCATTAACATATGGATGCGAAAGTTGGAAACAACATCAAATTTAGAACTAAAACTAAACACCTTTGAAAACAAATGTCTTAGACGACTACTGAAGATACTTTGGTCGGACTTTATAAAGCAAACACAATCATCAGACAAGAATCAAAACAAGAATATGTATCCACATATATTAGAAAGCATCGCTGGAATTATATCGGACGCCGCTGCGAATGGATACCAAAAGGCTTCCATGTTAAGCTGTGATGTGGTGACAATGACAGGAGAAAACGAGGAAGACCAAGAGAGACATTACGTAGAACTATTACAATAGAGCGCTTCAACATCGGTATCAGAAACAATGAAGACCTAACACAAATTGCAATAAAACGCAAGACATGGAAATCTATGACATCCGTCCTATGTGCCACTTTGGCCTGGAGAAATAACTAACAAACCTTGAAACCTGGTGCAGTAGATTGCGAAGACCACAAATCAGCCTTATGAGTCAGATGACCAAGATTCTACTGCGCATATTAATGAGGCGTATAAGAGAAAAAATAAAACCAGAGATAGCACAAAAACAATGCATATTCGTAGAAGGAAAAGGCATAATGAATGCCCTATATATAGTAAAGTAATAGTTAGTGACGGAATCGTAGATGCAGCAACGTAAACAAAGAGCCATAGGGCTAGTTTCTACACTTTGGTTTGTACTAACACCAGACAAATTGGCTACAAAACGGGTACTGAGAAAATACCTACAATGGAAGTGGAAAAAGTCGTTTAGACAGGCCAGCCATACTGTCTGAGAATAAATACGTGTAAGGCAAATATTAGTACCACATGTCTGCATCTTACTCGCTCAAACAAAAGGAAGACGACATGAAATCTACATTCTCGAAGCAGTCAAAAGAATATTGGTCTCCACCTATGAAGACATATTCAGCCCGGCAACGTGCTAAAACAACATCATATCGCACGCAGACCAGTTGTCTACACTCCCGATTAATTTAAGTTCTCTGGGAAGATGACAATTGCAATTAACCGCGGGGCAGTCATTGTTACTGACAGTATAGAAGCTAGCTCTAGTTTGTAAGCAGTACAAATAAACCATAAAATATTAAACAAGCCATGTCGGGAGGAAAAAGACAGATAGTCAATAGGATGGTTGGTTGCTGATCCAGCGGCTCATGCCATTTGACCCAATGCCATTAAATGGCATTATATTGCTGGGAAGTCTGTGGATTTTCAGTCCACCCCGGAACAGAGCCAAAGAATAACTATCACACCTCCAGGAAGGTAGGTTTCAACCTATGCACTGCTCCTAGCCACTGTAGCAAGATAAGGTTTACTGTGCTCATTCCCCGCCACCAATTGACTACTGGTTATGCCGAACGTCTCTATTGCTCCAGGCATGCAACCAAATGTTCAAGTCAAAAGGATTGCCACGTCCTGAGTCACTATGCCTCTATGATGGGTTTCAGCCATAAGAAAAAACAGCGCTGTCAGTTTCCTCATCCCCAGTGCTGCACAGTACATCTCTGGCTCCCTCCCAACCACAGAGGGTGCAAATATATATATTCAGGTAAAATGAAAGAAATTTCAACAGCAAAATAAAAACAAACAAAGCATAATTCTATAGATGACGTGCCAGAAGCGTGTACTCTATGTATCAGGAAGACTTTAAAATATTGTACCATATACCATATATTGTTATATCTAGACTAGTATAATCACAATATGTATCGAATGAAGAATAGAGATATAGATAATACCATTGTATGTATATATTTTGTCTTGTAATTTTAATATATATAAAAAAATATTTAAAAAAACAAAATCAGAAAAAAGGAAGATAATATGTACGTAGATATATATACGTATGTGTGTGTATATGTATGTGTATGTGTGTATATATATATATGTGTGTATATGTATATAGGTAAGACTATGTATGTATATTTGTATATGTGTAGGTATATATATAGGTGGGTATGTGCATATGTATGAGTATGTAGACTCATTTGTGTGTGTACATATATATGGTATGCATATAGTTATAGAACTATAGGAGAATTCAAAACTTTATATATGTATGAATATACATGCTTTTTTTAAAAAAAATTTAAAAAATCCACAGGTAACACCAGCAGACAAGCAATACATCATATAGTCAACAGCCAACCAAGACAGGAACAACACAGAGATGACACAACACAACAAAGAGACCGACCAGACAGAATAAAGTCCTTATAAGGGCTACCAACTGCATTTCATATTTTTTTTAAAAATCTTTCTCCACATGTACAATCAGCAGCCGATACTGCACAACCAATGTCAATCTACACAACTACAGGCAACATGTGATCCAGACCCATTCAGCGAATGAACAACACAGGAAATAGCAGAAGAACTGAACTCCAACCAAACCAATAGAAAGTCCTTTAAGTCCTTTTAAGGACTACCACCTTATAATCCAGACCGACACAGCGAAGGAACAACACAGCAAATAGCAGAAGAAAGAGCTCCAACCAATCCAACAAAAAGTCCTTTTAAGGACTACCACCTTATAGTCGCATCAATAATACCGGAGACAGGCAGAGCCACACCAGTCTATATAAGGACTGCCGCTAGGAGTCTCAGCAGCGAACCCGGCTAAAAGAGCCACATCCTAGCACCAACCAGACAGACAAGCCACAAACAACACAGGTCCCCAAACGCCTTGATATAACTGACATGGACACCAGTCCTAGGTTGACAGAAGCGGGCCTCGACCAAATGAGGCGAACCCACTACTTAACAAACAAACAATTACAGTAGTTGGAGTTTAGGAGTTGGAGTTTAGTTTTAGACTCAGTTTTGAAGTCAGCCGTCTCCCCGGTGAGACTCGGTCAGTTTTTAGACTCAGCTTTAGAGTCCAGGAAATCCAAGACGACACAGGTCCCAGAGGGAAAAAGCAAACCATAGGGTTTGTGTATCTTAGAACGCAGTCAGTTGATAAGTTAGCTGAGAATCAGTCAGATAGCAAGTTAGCTTAGAACTCGCACAGAATTCACACAGGATTCTATCATCGGCTACCGAGCCAAAAGAAAGTCATTCGATTACCTAATTCCAGGACTTAGCTCAGTGTTGGTCCCTAGGGAGGACTAGTTTTAGTTAGAAGTGATGCTAGTGAAGTACCAAGGAGATATTGCCAAGTATAAGTGAGGATAGTAATAGTCTGTAGAGAGACAGTCAATGTCTTTAGTTAGTTGGCGAACGTAGGTTGTTCGTATTTCCTGGATGTGATAGGATCATTGTCTAACTGTTGTATGCCATTGATGTTTTAGAATGAAATGTGGAGGCCACGGCTCCAGATGTTAATTGCTGAGATTGTATACATGAACATTGAATAACATATTAAATGACTACATACCTATGACACGAAGTGTCTGTATATTTTATTGAAGTATAAAGGTAACCACAAGAATAAAGCTGGTCGACGGCACCAGAGTTGCCAGAGTTCGCTCTGAACGCAAGCCATCTACTAAATCGTCACAAGCACCAGAGAACCTTACTTCTGTCAGTCAACCTTATTGACTATATTGTGACGTATCTGCAGATCTTTCATCTGTCATACTTGTCTGTCAAGGACAGACAGTCAAACCTTATTCATTCTGTCACAACTACGTGCAGATCCAATATCTGTCACAGTAAGAACATTAATGGAGAGGACCATAGAAGTACAACAAGACCTTTATATGTGCTTCATATATTACAGAAAAGCATTTGACATCGACAAGCATTCATAGATTATAAAACTGCTAGAAATTCTCAACATTGATGGGAAAGATCTAGGAATAGTAAGAAATATGTAATGGAAACCAACGGCTGCGATGAGAATTAACAACACTATAGGTAGATTTCAAAAGATAGAAATTGGAGTCACGCAAGGTTATTTAATGTCACTGGATCGTTTCTCTCTGTATAAAGAATACATAATGCGAAGATAGTTTTGTGAAGCACAATGTACACAAATCTAGGTTTCGGATAAAAGCCATGTATATCAATCACAAAAGACATGGTTACCAATTAGAACCATACCAACGAATAAAACAATGTATTAGTGTTATATGATGACAGTATTATAAGAAGATACCATAAAAAAATATAGGAATAAAATGGGTAAACAACAGGACCCTGGAAGATCTCACCTTCGAAGATGATATTGCTCTTCTTAGTTTTACATACCAAGATCTCCAAGAAAAAAACAGAATGACTCACATTTTTGGCGTAACAGATACAGCTTCAAAAAAACACACATAAAACGAAAATCATGAACTTTACCGGCCTGACATAATCAATTAAAAGAGACGATAATATACTAGACAACGTTTCAAATTTCGTATATTTCGGAAGCAAGATAACAGCAGACGGGAATACCAACTCAGAAATCAAGACTCTTGCTTTAACACATTTTCAATCATCTGAAGATCGAAGATCGCGAGTAAACACATCAAATTGCGACTATTCAATGCAAGTGTGATTCCATTATTGATATATGGATGTGAAAGTTGGAAATCTACCACAACAATGGATAAGAAGTTAGTTGCTTTCGAGAATAGATGCCTCAGAAAGATCACAAATACTAATTGGAAAGACTTCAAATCAAACAGTATATTAAGAGAGGAGACAAAACAAGAATATGTGACGAACATCATCAGAAAACGCCGCTGCACATACATCGATCACATACTTAGAATGAAGGAAGCCATAATTCCACAACAAGTTTTCATGTGGACACCAGACGGGTAAAGAAAACAGGAAAGACTAAAAACAACGATCAGAAGAATACTTATGAATGCATTAAAATCAACAGGCATAAATGCACAAGACCTGCAATCCTTGGCAACTGACCGACAGGCATGGAGAACTAAGACATCCACCCATGTGGCAAACTTGGCAAAAAAGGAACTGACTGGCGACAGTCATATTGTTTAACAAGCCTATTCGAATCTGGAAAGAAATACAACGTACAATCATTACCATGAAAAGAAATTTCGATTAAAAATCCCTCTGAAGAGTTGAGAAGTAAAAGGAATGGAAACAAAATAAATTAAAATGTGAAGGTAGTTGAAATCGGTGCTCTCTCTGGATTACCTAATATGCAGAGAGCGCAATGTTCTATGTGTCTACACCTTTTAGGAACACTAGGCAATGAATCAATATACAATTTTAAAAGTTTCTTTAATATGTTGTATTATTATTTCTGAGAGTCCCTTGAAATTTCCATGGATTAGATGATTTCATAAATTTTCACCCGGAACTTGTGGGAATACTATTTTTTAAAATATTGAACCAAGGAATGTAATGTGTTGTGTCACGAAAAAGCTGAAATGTGTTGTATTAAGATACTTTACAATTTTCGATAGCAAATAGGTTCCTATCAATAACTAAACTGCTGGCACTGACCTGAATAACTAGGCCTTCGGATGGTCAGAGATGTTATAGGTGAACACATGGATAAATGATCAATGTCACATGTCTTAAAAGGTTTATAAGAAACAATCATAAACTATATAGCCCTTATGATTATTTGCGGTATATCACACCGTTTCTGAATAATATTTTTCTTCTGCCATTTTTCTCAAACCATCCAAGTTTATCAGGCGTTAATCCAAAACAATAAATGGGTTATGTCATGGTTTTACAGCTTGACTTAGACATCTGTACCTTCCGTTCTGATTTATCCGACTTCATCCTGGCTTTAGATCACTTTGACCCACTGTTATTAGAGACAGCCAACTCTACCAAGAATAAATTTCATTGATATTTACAACATGCAGTGTAGGTAATAGTGTCGTTATTATTTGCTTCCCTTTCAGTCCCGGCAACAAATCGGAGGAACGATTCTAATTGATAGTATAGAATATAAGATAACCTTAATAATTATAGATAACCTTTATAAGTGAACCTTTCAGCGTTATCTATACTATAGATAACGTTGAAAGGTTCACTTATAAAGGTTATCTTCAATACCATACATGACTTCAAAAAGTAGACAGGTCTGTATCGCACAATCACATGTATTACATTGCCGGCGGCTACGACTGATTGCGCAGGTGTACCCGAACAGTGGCTTTGAGACAACCGTGATTCAAGAAGATCTTAAGATTAATGTTTCGTCTATGGGTCATGGTAAATTGTTGATAACTGTGCATCTCTCTAGGTCACACTGAATATATAAGAATTGCTAGAACATGATGTAGTTAGACAAAGAAGAAATGAATATGACCTGACACGTTTTACTCTGTCAAAGGAGGAAACTCTACATTCATTTTTAAGCACATCGTGGCGAGATATGCTTTGGACCTTATGCAGTGTATATATAAGTAAATTGTCAAGGTATGCAACGTCATGCGAACCATTTTTTGCAATGGAAGTCTATCAATGCAGACTCAAATTCGAGTGCTGAGATGTTATATAGAAGCAATTCTTTTTTATGGATGTGAAGCATGGACTTTAAATATGAACATTCAAAGCGAATTAGAGGCTACAGAAATGTGGTTTATGAGAAGAATGATGAAAATACCATGAACAGCCAGGGAAACTAATGCAGATGTTCTCACTGATGCTGGAGTAAAAAAGATCAATCATATCAAACATTAGAGGCAGACAGTCAAGGTTTCTAGGGCATGTGCTGAGAAGAACACTTAATAACCACTGGAAAGATCAAAGGGAGAAGAGATAATGGACGACAAAGAGAAAAGTTACTAGATGGGTTTGTATCGTGGCACGATAGAAGCTCACCAACCGAGCTTATTGCCAGCACAAAAGACAGAGAGTCGAGGAGAAACATGATCGCCTACGCCAGTCGGCATGGCACTTGATTGATTGATTGATGTAACGTCATCACAAGACAACGTCATTTCCTGGACCCTGTTAATAAGGTCAATTGTATTTACGTAAAACACAGGTTTTTTTTAACAGTTTCACTGTTAAACACAGTTTTATAACAGATTTACAAGATTCTGCAACAACCTAAGTTTGTTTAAGTTAACGCAATGCACATTTTATTTAATGAAGTCCAACTTTACTTGTATCAGTGACAAGATATCTGATACCAAGATTTGTATTCTTGATTAATGGTGTCAGTCAGTTCCTCTTTTGCCAAGTTTGGCATTTAGGGCGATGTCATAGATCTCCATGCCTGTAGGTAGTTGCTAGGGATTACAGGTCTTGTGCATTTATGACTGTTGATTTTAATGCATTCATAAATGTTCAACAGTTCAACACGTTCAACAGTTCCGAGCGTTGTTTTTGGTTTTCCCTGTTTTCTTTACCCGTCTGGTGTCCACATGAAGACTTGTCGTGGAATTATGTCTTCCTTCATTCTAAGTACGTGGCCGTTGTATGTCCAGCGGCGTTTTCTGATGATGTTCGTCACATATTCTTGTTTTGTCTCATCTCTTAGTGTGTCGTTTAATTTAAAGTCTTTCCAATTAGTATTTGTAATTTTTCTGAGGCATCTATTCTCGAAGCCAACTAACTGCTTATCCATTATTGCGGTAGATTTCCAACTTTCACATTCATATGTCAATGACGGAATCACACTTGCATTGAATAGTCACAGTTTGATGTGCTTACTCTCGATCTTCGATCTCCAGATGTTTGAGAGTTAGTTAAAGGCGTTGGAGGCGAGAGCGATTCGAGTCTTGATTTCTAAGTTGGTATCCCCTTCCGCTGTTATCTTGTTTCACAAATATACGAAATTTGAAACGTTGTTTAGTATATTATCATCTAGTTTAATTGATTCTGTCAGACCGGTAAAATTCGTGATTTTCGTTTTATGTGGGTTTATTTAAAGGCCAATCTGTTGTGCAAAAAATGTGAGTCTTTCTGTTTTTTCTTGTCGATCTTGGTGTGTTGAAATAAGTAGAACAATATCATCTGCAAAGGTGAGATCTACCAGGGTCCTGTTGTTTACCCATTTCATTCCTATCTGTATTTGGTCTGTGCATTTAATGGTGGGAGACCATTAAATCCATTTTTCGTTACGTCATGGTAGGACTATACTTTAAAAAAAATGAATGTAAGTTGTGAATTTATGAAGATCAGGTTTATTAACGAGGAAATACGTAGAGATAGAATAGAATCAAAGAAAATGTGTTTATCGTCATGAATAAAAATATTAATGAGATGGAATGCAGCGGACTACATTTACTGCTAGTATGTAAACAAATGAACTCTACAATTAAGAGAACTCAAAATGTATTTGTCCAGTCGTAATTAACAATTGTTGTACGACAACAATTGAGAGATTGCTAGAATTAATTGAAATATAATTGATTTGCAATGTTTTTATTGATCCAATTTGTATATCACCACAATTTATTCAGTTGTTGTTGAGAAGATTGTCGATCTCATCAACAAACTAAAATACGGGAGAAAGTTGCCAAACTTACCCCAGCGACGAATAAAAGTGATCGACAATCATCACTGAATACTATAAATTGTCTGCATCTATATTTGCTGCCAAGAAAGACATGAAGTATTTACACCAACAAGATATATTTCTTGAGAGTAACAATGGGTGCAAGTTGTAAATTAAATATATTGATTAGTAGTTTATTCCTACTATCTGATGAGTTAGATAACTTCTGATGGGTTCAGTTTTATCTCTCATCAATCGTCCAATATATTAATTTGGTAAAATTATGCAATAAATTTAGCAAGTGTGATGTATGGAATTAGAAATAATTAAAGTTATAGAAAATTCATAAAATTATCAACGAATCATGGCTGTAGTGCGAACGACTGACCAATCGTCTTTACCTCAGCTCTATGATGACTTAGCCAACACTGGAAAAAAGATAGGAAAATCTAGAGAAGATAATTTCTGATCTAATGAGAGGATATCATACAAGAACCAACTATATTTGAAACCAACGTTTGCTCAACAACAATTCCATCTACTTATGTCCAGAAAGTAACTTAGACTTAACATAAGTATCTACATCGAAATCAACGACTATAATTATCCTAGATCCAGAACTTAGGCAATAATTCAATTGCTCTTGGTTGCAATCAAAAATAACTAATTTTATCCTACTAGGAATTGGCCGGGGCTTAAGTTAAGGAAAGTACAAGTTGATATTTTGGTTATAGCCTAACTATTATTTTTAATTTGTATTAATTTTTTCTGAGATTGAATTAATTAGCTAGAAGTTGGGGTTTATTTCCAAAAGCTAAATAGTAGGATAACTTCTCTGTTAAGACAGAATGTGTTTATGAAGAGATAATGTGAGAAAGGCTATTTTGGACCAAATTATTTACTGTGTGAAAGTGCAGGCCATGTGCCCTGGGGTGGAAAATTCCAGATGAAATGAGGCTCATATCAATGTGAAAACAACCGTACACCGCAACCCGTTTGTAGGCGTTACTCGTACTGCACGCTACTCGGACAAAGTGACCTATAATAACAGACATAAGAAAGAAAAGGAAGTAAAGAGAAGGAAGGAGAGAAAATAGATTAAAGAAGGAGGCGAGAAAGAAGAAGAGATGTGAATTTAAGATCAGAAGTCGCAAAGCGGTGTGAGCCCCAAATTACAACAAAGAGACGTCGCAAAAGGAAGAAATTGTACAGAGAGGTCACGGCTGAAGACGAGGAGAACCAACACGGAAAAGCGCGTCGAAGGAAGATATCAATGTGTGAATGGCAAAGAGGCTGATATAGAAAGACAGAGTAAAGACGGAGATGAGGAGGCAGACGGTGTCGAACAAAGGGGACAAGTGTGGATTGAGGATAAGGGACAAGGAACTACCCTAAGGCCATGGCGGAGGGGAACAGATCCAGAACTAAAACCACGACATGATTTCATGGCGCACGTGTGGTTGTCAGATCATCGTTAGTGGCTCGTCAGTTCCATGGGACCAACATGTCGTGGTCAGTGAAAGTCAGTGTAGCAGAAGTCATAATGTCGTATAACAGAAGATGGACCGAGGACACAGCCACAACGCCAAGTATCTTTTTAGGCCGAGGTTGGAAAATGTGACCCATCGCATAGACTGAAGATGATATAATCTGGATGAGCCAGCCGAACTCTGGAAATCCTTGTGTGGGTATTGCTCGAATTGTACACTTCCTCATCTATAAGGAACACCGATCAACGGACAAAACCTCGAACAACCGTCACAAGATACCGTAGGGAGGACCACATACTGTGGCAAGGAAAATTTCAAATGAAATGAGGTTCTTGTCAATGTGAAAATAACCGTACGCCTCAAACCGTTTGTAGACATTGCTCGTACTGCACGCTGACTCCATATAAAAATATAAGTGGGATCACTGCCCACGAGCCATCAGGTTGTCCGCGTCTAGCAGACCGTCTCGCCTGTTGAGGCTGCAGACATAACATAGCCGTAAAAAAGGGAGGGACGGAAAGAATAGGTCGCACTCGGTCATACAACCATCTCGTCATCGGTTACTGTAGAGTAACTAACTCAACCTAACCAAGAAAAAAAAAACAAGCCTGAAAGTGGCCCAGAACAATGATAATCCACAACCTAGAATTTTAGATAAAATGGGCGCTCAAGGATCACTGTGAGTGGTAAAGGGGAAAGAAAATCAAAGGTATGCATAATTGATGAGACTAGATGGAGTAGAGAAGCAGAGACAAATCATAAGGAGAAGAGATAAGGGAGGCGTGGATGGATAAAACCATGCGAAGAGGGAGAACGTGATGATGAGGGATACAGATGAGCCAAACAAACGACGAGGAAAACCACAACGGACCCACCCCGGATTCAAACGAGTCTCGCTAAACTACACAGCGTGACCACCTACCTACGCACCAATCCAAAGTAGAGAGTCGCCATAACCCCAACCTGCTGATGACGGCCCAGACCAAACCAGCCACAACAGTGAATAGTGGACAGTGAAATGGCTATGAGGAAGAGGGGAGCAATAGGGAAGAAGAAGAACAGGATGATGAAATGTGGTAGGAGATTATTGTAGTATAGCTTATTGTTGATACCATGGGACCTCAGAGTACCAAGACTAAGAATCAGTCTATTCTCTAAAGTAAGCCTTGTCGGTCACCAGAATGGCAGGAGACCAAGTCAGTGTCCCAAATGTCAAGTGCACCACGGTGAGCGTTACTGTTGAAGTGGAGAGCCACCGGAGAGGAGTCATGGTTGCGGATATCACGCAAATGTTCGGCGAACCTATCGGCTAGAACTATACTCATTTCGCCAATATACATTAGCTTGCATCATTTGCAAGGGATAGCTTACATGACGTTCAGGAAGACATAGGAAAATGAGTGCTTGATGTGAAACACTGACTTGGGAACTTGGATTGATGAAGAGAGGAAGACGACGTACGGGCACGTGAAACAGGGGCAATTGCATGAAGAAGTGCCAAGGAGAGTCTTGGCAGGACGTAGGTACTAGGTAGGAGAACACCAGGATGTCACGTAAGTTCTTATCTCTGCAAAATTAGTTACAAGGGGCGGGGCGGAGAACACATCTTTAGTGAGGATCAGACGAGATGGAGGCGTAGGAGGTGAGAAAAGGGAAGGAGGTCACGGCATGACCGTGTGTGAGAAGAGGATTAGAGAAGTAAGCTATGGAAGTTGGTAGGTTTATAGTAGACAGAGGTATGGACAGAAACTGGACCAATAGAGACAGAGATGTCCAAGAAAGCGATAGAGAAGGATGAGATGAAAGTAGTGAATTTTATAACTGGTTGAAAATCGCTGACGAATGCGATGAAAGCGGAAAGGTCATCTACAAGCAAATCCGTGAGCCTAAAACTGTCGTAAATGCAACGGAGGAAGAATTGGGGAATCAGATCCTGGAAGTTGGAGAAGAAAAGGTGCTCAAGATGGCCCATGAACAGACAAGCATAACTGGGACCCATTTTGTTGCCTATGGCTACACCGCTGATCTGGTTAAAGATAAATCGAACTCAAAGGAGTTAAAGGTAAGGACACGTTCAGTCAGGCGGCCAGAGTGGAGGAAGATATGGGTGGGTGAGAGTGTCGATAAGAAAAAATTGGTGAGTAGTAAGGCGTCGTTATGTGGAAAAGAATTGTAAAGGGAGACAACATCAAGGAGGAAGAAATAATATGTATGTTGAGGAAGCAGCTCGAACAATGCGAAGGTAGTTAACGCATGATTGGTGTGGTGACCAGCAACGATTATCTTTAGAGAAGAGACAGATTTTTAGTCTTGTTACTCTGAAGCCCCTTGGTATCAACAATTAACTATACTAGCAATAACCTCTAACCACATTGCATCCTCCTGCTCTCCTTCTTCCCTGTTGCTTCCCTCTTCCTCACCACCCCATTCACTTTCCACTGTTGCACTCCGTAGTGGCTGGTTTGATTTGGGCTATCATCAGAGAGATGGAGTTACAGCGACTCGCTACTCTGAGTTGGTGTATTGGTGGGTGGCTACGTGTAGCTTCGCGAGACTCGTGTGGATCTCGGGTGGCGTCCGTTGTGGTTTTCCGCGTAGTTTGATTGGTTCATCTGTATCCCTCATCATCACACTCTAACTCTTCCCTTGGGTTTATCCATCCACGCCTCCCTTATCTCTTCCCCTTATGACTCGTCTCAACAAATGAGTCTGCGTAAGAATACAGTAGATAATCAGGGTGCCTTTCTATCTCACTAGCATTCCTCGTCACAAAGGAGTTTGCCACAAAAGAACAGAGATACAATGCCAGCTGACCTGCATCACTTTATCATCCATCTTCTTCTTTCGCTTTCATCCGTTATGTCCTGCAGCGTAGCTGGAGACGACCTTGTGGTGTGCTTCATATATTCGTGTTTTCATGACCACTTTTATTTCTGCAATCCAACTTTCCATGTTGTCTACGAGCACTTTAGTTCTACACTATCATTTTACTGGACAAGTCACATCGTCGTTTCAGAGTCTTCAGATGGACTAAAATCGTGTTCTTGGTCTTCATCGTTTTCAGTCAGATATCAGGTTACAGCGCCAATAGCTTCAATGAATTGTGTGATTCGCTTCAGGTCATCCATGGAACCCATCAATTCAGGAAGTAGTGCCGTCTCAGTAGGCCATATTTTCTCCATCTCTTCTTGGTAGAGTTGAGAGGCATGAAGAATGTGTTCTACGGTCTATGGGCTAAGTTCACAGTTGCACAGGTCTGCCTCGCGAATGTTCACCTTTCGAAACATGTGGTGGCTTCTCAGTCTGTTTTGGGCAGTTCGTAGTCTGAAGATGATAGCTTGTTCCTTGCGTGGCATTTGATTGAAGGGGTCATTTGGTTCTGCAGTTGGGTGCATCTGCTTCCGTTTGTTTTTATATTCTGCTTTTATCATAGTCTTACATTCATAGTACGCATTATCATTTCCTATTTGTTCTAGTGATTCCCTTTTCTTGCCAGGAGATCAGCTTTTTCATTTCCAAGAATATCCACAGTGACCAGGGATCCACTGCAGTACTATTTATGTTGTATTACTGCTGAGGTGTAGCAAGCAGGCCATAAGTTCATTCATGCTCGTGTTGTTTGGATCTTTCACTGCTTTTCCTGCAATACTGACTTTGCATCAGTTAGAAAGACTACATGTCTGTTGTGACTCGGCAAGAAATTTATGAGAATTTTTGCTACCTCTATTATGGCTTCCATTTCTGCTTTGAAATTTGTGGAATGTTTGCCTGTAGGTATGACTTTTTCTATTTCTTGTCCATCTGGTGTTACTATTATATATTCCTCCATCTAATACTGCTTATTTCGCTTATCCATCTGTTTATACATGTGTCCATATATCTTTTGGGTATGCTTCATGTATGTGATTCTTAGTTGTCTCTTTTATTACTTGTATAGTAGTTTCTGTTTTCGAAATAATGCTTGGTATATTGTCCATAATTCTTGGGAAGTTTTTCCAGTCCCAGATTGGATATGTGTTAAAGGTGTTTAGTTGTTTTAGGTTTTGTAGATCTGTATCTATGAGTCATTTCTAGTTAGTTAGTTAGTCGTTGGATCATCGTCAATGCACTCCGGACAAGTCCATAGGTGCTCAGATCTCACCTTGAGTGTAGCCGTCATTACACGTTGACTGACGGTTCCAGTACGCAGTTGATTGACCATCATTCTTTCTTGCCCACGAAACCGCTCTGTTCTAACGACACCACATTTCAAACCAAATTCCTTTATTCTAGTCATGGAATAAGAGTCATCGTCGCTTATAAAGTCATTTGCTCGTGCGTTTTCCTGTAGGGCGTTCAAAATGTCTGCTCGATCTATCGCGCCACCAACAACCGTAGTAGCAGCGTGTGCGGCCAACCTATTTGCGCTCTCATTACCCCGGACTCCCGCATGTCCCGGCCAAAAAATTAAAGTCACTTTACGCATACAGGAATTCTTCACTGCATCAAGCCACTGTTCCCGAATGTATCCCGCCTGAACTTTCACAATCATGCTCATCGAGTCACTAAGTATGCAGGCATGCTCGCTGATAGTCTGCGAGCAGACCCATTGAAAAGCTTTCGTTATTGCCAAAACCTCCATTGTCATGCTGCTTGTCGCCTGAGCAAAAGCACCACTTTCCTCTCTGATGGTTTCCCACCACCTTTGAGCCGTGAAGGCCGATGCACTTCTGATGTGTCTCTCAACCGACCCATCTGTACATACAATCATATCACCTTCCCTGGAATTTTCAGCGATTAGAACGAGTACCTCCGACTCCATCACTGTCGGACACCATTTCCTGCATTCTCTACTGAGTGTTATTACTTTGAAAACAGTCAGACAATCTAATGGCGCACGACTCTATTCTACACTAGGTAGCACATTCTCCAATCTGCACACACTCTGTATAATATCCTCTGCGAGCCCCATCCACAACTTTACTCTCTTAAGTCGACTGCCTTTCACTTTGAGAATTTCAGAGTGTAGGGGATGTTCTTTATCAGCGGTGATTTGTAGGTAATCCCGCGCCCTGCAGGCTTGTATTCTTTTCTCTGCAGTTGGGCAATACAGTAAGCGTCGCATAGCTCGTGCCGACGTATCTCTTGCACACCCCAAAATAATTCACCACTGCCTCATTCTAGACTCATGTTAGAATCGTCAGTGAACTCCTAGACGTTCTGATTTCTGCTGTCTTTGGGGTACTACAGCAATGGTACGGGCACGTCGTGGAAATGCTCCTGTGTTCTTGAAACTGGAGCTCTTGTACCCGACCGCGAACCTTGGTCCGTGCAACCATGATCAAATCCCTTGGCGTTCACGCTTTGATAAACCTATTCCAATAGAAGCGTCCTGGAAGAGCTTGTTTCCATATTCGAACTATTCTCCAAAACCGAAAGCACGAAAGTCACATACTGGGACATATATTCGGGTTTGGCGAACTAGGCACCGTGTTCCTTTGGCGCGTACAGCTGCTCACCCTTGTCATGAGACTGAGCCGGTCCAACACTCAATGCTGGTTCGCATACCATGCAGTCTGCTTTGACACTTACGTCTATCGCATTCATATAGGGCAGGTGAATGCCACATACACGAACAGTAACAGGGCGCATTTACGAGTGTACCCGCCACGTATGCCTCGACCCCCTGCAAACGACGCCGTGCTGATTTCTTGATATATAAATGCCGTCAATCGCAACCCGGACGGCCTCTGTGGCACTGAATCTGGCAAACATTGAGACGAGGTTGATATGGGTGTAGGCTAACATGATGGCGCACAAATGGGCGTATTGGGGCCGACTGCCATCGTAATATGTCAGTATCCACCCGAGAGGACACTTTTCTGAATCCCGATCAAAGTCTCGCTTGCGAGGGTGTCACAGGCCAGGTGGTAGTCGAGCTCCCCTTGGTCACAGACCAGCCTTTGGGTCATATCTTGCAGTCAGTATTTTTGCCTTGCGTGAATTTGCCGATGATCGCACACCCGACGTCACGACCTTCTGGCAACCAGACTTCTTGTTTTTCGAAAACCAACAGAGCTTCGCGAACCCGGAGATGGACAAGTAGACTAGTCTCTACGAAGAAGGCTAGCAGCTGTGTAGGGACCTTTTCTTTTCATAGAAATGTCTTCCAAACCAGGCTGGGATTACAGTGTTACAGTTCCAGGCCCATTCCTTTAATTCTGCGAATTCGGTCCATATGTCTTAGGGAGTGGACGAATGATGCTAACCCTGATGCATCGGTGACCGGGATGACCGAACTGTCGGAACCATGGCGCTGCCTGACCCTTTCCTATGAGGGATGACCCTTTCCTATGAGGCAAGCCTTCATGTTGGTGCAGACGACGTCCTCAGGGGTATATTCCATCGACTTCCACAGTCCCCCGTGGCCATGTTCGACGCAAGCTCTGTGCACATCCTCCAGGACGCTGGCTGGGGTCGGCTTCCAACCATTCTTTTTATGTGTGTCGATGCCAGCAGAAAACTCCGCTCAGCGAGCAATTCTGGATCGTCGAGGCTGTATTCCTCCAACAAAACCTCATCGGCCAGGCAATTGCAGTCCGTCTGCATGTGTTCGTGATGTGTACGCTTCCGAAATGTTCGACCAACTTTGAGGACAAACTGATCAACGGTTAGCTTCCTTTCGTTGTCGGAGCCCCCTAGCAGCCAGACAGCCAATGGTGAACCTTGGGTGGCTTCATGGATGGCGTCCCAAACTTCACCCTCGTAGAAGTGCACCTCTCTGAATAGAGGAAAATGTAGTTTCTTAACCCATGCGTGGCTTTTGTGGACGATGAGCTATATCTTACCTCTAAAGCGATTTCCGACATTCTGATATTTGCCGCTGCAGAAGACGATCTCACTTACAATGTCTCGCAGGATAATAGCACGTATCAGGATCTTCTCCAGCGTAGCCACATCAGCAATCGTTGCCCCAGGACCACGGACACGTTCCTCCCACTCTTGTGTTTTCTGCCGTATAGTGGGTGTTATCTCCTTGCCTCAGAGAGCGCCTTCAAAGTGTCCAACCACTCTCTTGGCGACACAGTTGAATTCTCCGTCTCGAATCGGTGCTAGATTTGCTGGATCTTGGTAGAAACCATACACAAACGCGGTATGTGGGTATGCAGTGTCTATCTATCTCTGTCAATACACCAGGTTTAATGCCCAGAGAGAACTCCACAATACCGCACCCTTCTTGCACTTTAGTCTGATCGGGTTCATCTTGTCTTCGATGACCCACATACCCTTGTCGACGTCGTCAGAGTCTTAATATCTGACAAACTGCATCCTGCCGAGTAGTGTACCTTATGGAAAGGCATGGGGGAGTCGCCAGAAAACATATTTGTTTTCTTCTTCGTTGTTCGTATATTCGGTTTCAAGGGTATTGGTTGCCATCCGTTGAGCCTTTTCAGCTGCCCTCTGTTCCCGGTGTCATAGTTTTGTCGATTCGTTCTTGTAACCACACTTCCAACATAGAGAGATCGCATTCGTCACTCCCCGATCACGAACAATATAAGGCCGTGTGTCTTTTGATCCCTTGCGCAGTCGGACTAGATGTGTGATAGATAACAAAGAACAGCATGTGGCGCAGCGTCACAATATAGTGTGACAGATATACGATAATGATGCGTCTGTCAAGAACAGACAAGTGTGACAGAGTTAATAAGTTTGACTGATAGATGATGGGTCGTAACGTCACAATAGTGTGGCAGTGAAACGTTGATGCGTCACCGAGTGACTGGAAAACAACTGTGTCACAAGGTGTGTGACGTTGAAAAGCCTCGTAGGAAACTTACTGAAATACTGGTGCCGTGCCCAGCTTAGTACCCGTGGTTGACCTGTGAACTACTGCAACCAAATAGTACTCTCGTGGTGTACGTATAATTTCATTCAAAGCACGAAACCAAGTCTCATAGTATATTTGTATGCCTCTCTTCTCGAGCCACATCCACACAGTTTATTAGCAACGACAAAGACTTAGTTACCAGCAATCTGGATCATATCAGCCTGATCTAGCAAATATACACATTAAACGCATGAAATCACAGAGACGTCAATTGTCTCTCTAATTCTACGCTAACTTGCTATCGGTCTCCGCGAGACCTGTGTCTCCTTTATCCTTTATGTGTCTCCTGTGTTCCTTTATGACCCTTCCTGACTGAGTCCTAAAACTGACTTGCTTTTTCGGACTCTCTGGCAAGACTGATCTCAGACTGATATGCGAACTCTTCGGAGAGATTGATCTCGACTCTGCGATCGCTCCCAGGGAGACTGATGGATCAAAAACGTGAGTCTAAACTCCACTCCAACCTCTCCTTCGTTCCTCTTATTTTATTCTAGCTCACGCGAGTTACTATTAAGACTTGCTTAATATAATAATATTATACCTTAGGCGTGTGAATACTTTTTCTACAGACAGTCTGTCTGGCATATGTACCAACACTTCTTACGTTCCCAGTCATTCGTGCAATTACGTTCCCCGTGCGAGTATTTATCTTCAGACCTATGTCTGACCTGTCCAAACAACTTAATATACCCATTTTTATGTATTTGTTCTTACTACCAGTTTTGTAGCTATTTTGACTGGTGTTATTACAAACAAACCGTCTTCCATACTAGATCCTCTTACAGATGCAGCTTACAGTACGTTCCGACACAGAGCCGGTCGCAGAGATCTGTTGAGCTTAAAACTAGCCATTAACAAGTATTTTGGGCCATAGGCATGATAACCGGTATATACCAAAGGGTTTCCGTTGTCTACGTTGCTGAGTATATCCATTAACGCCCAATGAGCTAAATAGCAGGCACTACCGGGATTTTTCCTGAGGCTCGCGGGCTGGAGCCTTTCCAGACGCTCGCAAACGCTGATCCATGGTTAGCGGATTCGCGCGACCCCTACGTGGAAACATGCCTTTCTGACCCTCTCAAGTTCAATGTAGCACAAAATAGTCGTCGAAGGATGAGGCCCAGGTGGGGGGCCTCTATACCTGCTGTGCCTAATGCATTCAGCTCCCTGCTGACCAAGCACCAACCATATAACATGAATGTGTCATCAACAAATGAGACCGATAGGCCAACTGGAAGGCATTATCGGAGTGAAACAACCTCTCTATAAAAAGTAAATTGGCCCTGCCTGCTGCGAGTGAAATCGAAACTGATAGAACAGTGAAGTATGGTCGGCCACCCACCGTGTAGCACGGATGCGCCGTCGAAGGATGGAACCCAGAGTCGAGATGGGAGGCTTATCGAAGTGAAAACATATATAGGCAGTACGTTATCACAAAATGTCAACGTTGATGATGAAGTGTATACAAGGATCACCAAAGCAAGCATTACTTTCGGCAGATTGTACGCAAATGTTTGGCGTAGAAATGCCATTAACCTACAGACTAAGCTGAAAGTTTACAGAGCAGTGGTTCTTCCAGTGCTGCTATACGCTAGTGAAACATGGACTGTGTATAGACGTCATGTGAAAAAACTCAATCATTTTCATATAATCATTTACATATCGTGTAGATGTCGTGCAGGTTGTACAGTGGGCGTGGAGTGAACGCGTAGGATCGGACATTCATATCGGCTCATAATGTCTGAGATAATGGCATAAAGTCATAATCTCATAAATTCATAATGGGTCGGACCCATTAACAATGAACACCGAGATAATTAAATTCCTTGAACGCGGTCTATCTTATCACCATGGGGGGAACACCGGGAATTGTTGCTAGTTATCCACCAAATAAGTGGTACCACGCCAGCAAAAACTTTGGGACATGCATCGGTTAATATACATCATACAACAAAAATACTTTCGGTTTATTCGCACTAGCTTCTATCACATTCTACCATGTTTAATATATTCTTAGTATGTTCTCGCTAGGTTCATCAACTATGTTCTCACTAACTGCCTCATCCATGTTCGCATTAGGCTCTCTGTACGTTCTGTAACTATGTTCTAACATATTATCAGTAGTATCTAACATGTTCTACCTCGTGCCAATATATTCTTAGCATGTTCTCTCTAGGTTCTTCAAATATGTTATCAGTTGCCGTCGCTTTTAATGATTTTCGTTATGTTTTATCAGTTTTCTAAATTAGCATAACACACAAAATCATATTTCAGTACCTTTGCACTAACAACAGAACAAATTTTGGCGTGTATTATTTGTGTGACCTCGTTATTTAGCACTTTTCACAACTAGACAAGTCACTTTCAGTAATTTTCGTTATGTCTTATAAGTTTCTAAATTATAACACTATACACAACCATACTTCAGGACTTTTGCACTCACAACAAAAACATTTTAACATGTTTTTATTTTTGTTCAGCATTTATAACTTATTCACGACTAGGCAAGCCGCTTTTAGTGATTTTTGTTATGTTTTATTAGTTCTCTAAATTATCGGGTCATAAGAAACTACATTACAGTACTTTTACACTAAACCAGAACGCATTTGACATGTTTTTATTTGTGAAACGGCGTCATTTATCACTTTTCACAGCTAGGCAGTCGTTTTAGTGATTTTTTGTTATGTTTCTCACAGTTTACTAAATTATCGAGTCATATGAAACCACATTACAGTACTTTTACCTTAAACCATAACACATTCATTTGACATGTTTTGTATTTGTGATTCGGTATAATTTATCCATTTTCACATCAACGTCAAAGCTTTTAGCTCTTTTTTCTATGATCAAAGGCATTATTTGACGCTTCTCTAGACTTACAATGACACATTATCAAACTTTTATGTAGCAACATTGTTCATACATATTGCCATATTAAAAACTTTTTTTATCACGTTTCATAACTACAAATATTGCTTTTAGCACTTTTATGGTGGAGGTTTTTAGACTAACAAGGCAAATTTTATTATTTGTATGTACCAACATAGTTCATATTCATCATCATCATCATTAAGTGCCGTCTCCACAACGAAGGTTGGCTGCAACATATCTCCAACATCTCCTGTCTTGTGTCTTGGTTGGTGCACTCTGCTAGACTGTAACCTGTCCATCTTGTGGTGTTACTCTCCCAATTATATCTCTGCCTACCTCTTGCTCGCTTCCCTTTGACTTTACCCTCAAGTAAGGTCTTCAATAAGGTGTCATGTCTTTTAATGTGTCCAAAGTATTTTATTTGCATGATCTTTGTTTCTCTAAGTAGTTCCTTCTTCATATTAAGAGTTTTTAGTACCTCTTTATTTGTTTTCTCATATTCCCATAATGTTCTCCTTATTCTTCTATATACCCACTTCTCAAAGGCATCAATACTGTCTTATAATTGCGTATTTAGTGTCCATGTTTATGAGCCATACATTAATATAGAATAGATGTAACATTTTATAATTCTTATTTTTAACTTGTTTGTAATTTGTTTAGATATTAATAATTTCTTCATGTCATTGAAGGTACTTTTAGCCATTCCTATTTTCATTTTAACTTCTGTTTTACATCTGCCATCATTTGTGACTATGTGTCCAAGATATTGATACTGTTTTACTTGTTGTAGTTTATCTCCCTGTATGTTTATGTTTACCTCCTGTTCTTCTGTGTCTTTGCTGATTATTATGGTTTTGTTTTTTGGATATTTATATCCAGTCCATATTCATTACTTGATTTATTGACTTCATCTACTAGTCTTTGTAGTTCATGTTCTCTATCTGCCAAAGAACAGTGTCATCTGCATATCTCAGGTTGTTTATTATATTCCCATTGATCTTGAGTCCTGGTATTTCTTCTATATTTTAAAGATATTCTCTGTGTAGATATTTAATAGGTTTGGTGATAAAATGCATCCTTGTCTTACCCCTCTTCTTATTTCTATGTATGGAGAGTAGCTGTTTTCACACCTTATTGATGCAGTTTGTTCCCAATATATATTTCTAATCAGTCTGATGTCATTTCCATCTATGCCTATTTCTTGAATACATTTGATTCATTTTTCATGTTGGACTCTGTCAAAGGCCTTGCTGTAGTCTGTGAAGCAAATATAGATACTTTTTTGGACTTCTATATATTTATCTATCACTAGCCGGATATTCAGTATATCTCCTTTGGTTCCTTTGTTTTTCCTAAAACCGAATTGTTCTTCACCGACCTCCATGTCTATCTTGTTCCTAATTCTTTCATGTATTATCGTGAGGAGTATTATAGTTAGATGGCTCATTAGACTTATTGTTCTATATTCTGAACAGTCCGCAGCCCGCATTCTTAGGTAGTAGTATGAATATTGATGATGTTAGGTCTTTAATATATGGCCTGTTTCGTATATGCCATTGCAAATTTCTGTGATAGTATGTATCATGTGATATTTTGAGGAGTATTTTAATTATTATTGATTGGAAACTGGCCTCACAGCACGTGGGGCATTCCCATAAGTGCTCAGCCCTCTGTTACAGCAGCCATCCGACTCAATTGTATTTCGAGTATAATGCTTCCAAAACAGACGTCGACATCGGGGCACAATTCTAACCCTTGCGACAAGGTACTGTGTTGTTGCACGCTCCCTCGTCGTGTCCGTCTTAGTTCAAAATTACGTCGTCCTATCGGAACAACATGGTAACTGTTATTTTAGTTATGTTGAGTATGTTAGTTAAATGCCTCATAAGACTTATTTTTCTATATTCTGTACAGTCCACAGCACTAGGCTTCGTGAGTAGTGGCATGAATATTGATGATGTTATTTCCTTAGGTCTGTTTTATATATGCCATTGCAAAGTTATGTTATAATATCCACACAAAAATCATTTATAGTTGTTATTATGTCTGCTGTTGTGTTGTCAGAGCCTGCAGCCTTTCCCCATCTTATTGATTTTATTGCATGTTCTACTTCTTCTTTTAGTATTGCTGGTCCATAGATGCTGTGTATTGTTGAATGACCTTGTATACGCATTAGGCTTTAACGAATTCAAACACAAATCAAACATACAACAGCTGTGACCCAGATTTCAACCATAATGTCTAGGTGTGAGGTAAGCCTACAGCTGGTTTGTGTCATCATCAATCAAGTCTCCTAATCACTAGTCAAGCACCTGTGACCTATGTGAAAAATTCACGCTCGCGTAGAGTCATGTACCAGTTGTAACAAATAGGATCGCAGTCGCCGATAGCAGCGCGCGTGGTTCGACCCGGACACCACGTTGTGTGTGTGTCTCTGTATAAATAAGATTCTCACTATCTAAAACTTCACAAAATACTACCAATCTAGTACACGTACTTTGTTTCAAGACTCAAGAAGATGACTTCCTCAGCTACTTAATTTTCAGAACCAACGATATGATAAAACCGTCAAGATATGATGCTAATTCTGTAGCCGTATGCTAATTTACGAAGACGCTTATTTAGATTTGTCGATACTATGGTGATACAAACATAAAGCTCTTAACTATTAAAGACATGACAATGAGTCGTCAATATGTTGTAGACTTTATAGACCTACGATAGATCATTCTGAAAGAATTTAATAGAGTATGCTTAACAAATTCTTTCAGAATGACCTCTATTAAGTCTACACGTTCTACAAATTTGATAGAGTTTGCCCCTACAACAACTACTCAAACCAGTAAAATCAATAGACATTTTAATTGTCATGGGAGACATGAATGCAAAAATAGAGAAAGGAAGACACAAGATTATTGTAGGGCAATTTGGACTAGGGACAAGAAATGAGAGAGAAAAAAGACTTACACAGTTCTGTGAGAAGAACAAAATAATCATATGTAATAAATTCTTTGAACATGAAAATGGAACATTATATACATGGTAAAGTCCTGGAGACAGAAAGAGGAACAAAATGGACTATATTATGATCAACAACAGATTTATAAATAGTGTCAAGAACACTAAAACATATCCAGGTGCAGATATCAACTCGGACCATAATCCAGTGCTGTGCAAAATACATGTCAAACTTCTGTGAGGAGGTTTGATAGTACAGATAGTAAAAAGATAGTACAGAGAAGAGTTAAAGAACCACAGATAGAAGCATTAGCACTAAAACAACCAGACATACACAAAAAGACCTTGTAGTTGTAAGGAATAGATTGAACATTTAATGATATAATCCATAGCGAAAATCCAGAAGAGAAAATAGACAATAAATGGGACAGCCTAAGGAGAAGTATTCAAACATTAAATAAAGATTTACCAATAAGAAAAGCCAAGAACAAACAAACATGGATGACAGATGAAATATTAGAGAAAATGTCAGAAAGAAAGCTAAACATACTCAATTATAGACAAGGAGATACGTAACATGTGCAGAGCAGCGAAAAAACAATGGCTAGAAACAAAATGCAGTGAAATAGAGGAGATATCCATACAACAGAAGACAAAATTAATGCATAAGGAGATATAGCTGATCATAGATAAGAAAGATCCAATAAATGGGGGTGGCTGCATTAAAGATAAAAATGGAAAAATAATATTTGATAAAACAGAAGTACTTACAAGATGGGCAGATTATGTGACAGAATTGTTTGACGACCAACGGAACAAAAATACCAACAATACACAACAACGGTGAACCAGCAATATTGAAAGCAGAAGTAGAACATGCAATAAAATCAATAAAATGTGGAAAGGCTGCAGACTCCAACAACATAACAGCAAACATAATAAAAAGTCTAAATGATTATTGCGTGGATACTATCATATAACTTTGCAATTACATATATGAATCAGGCCACATACCTAGAGACCTAACATCATCAATATTCATACTACTACCTAAGAAACCCAGTGCCGTGGACGGTACAGAATATAGAACAATAAGTCTAATGAGTCATTTAACTAAAATATTCCTGAAGACCTAATTAAGAACAAGATAGATACGGAGGTCGATGAAGAAAAATTCGGTTTTAGAAAAAACAAATGCACAAGAGAACCTATACTGAGTATACGACTAGTGATAGATAAATATTTATAAGTTCAAAAAAAGTATTTATATTTGCTTCATAGGCTACAGCAAGGCCTTTGACAGAGTTCAACATGAAAAATTGATCAAATGTCTTCAAGAAATAGGCATAGATGGAAATGACATCAGACTGATTAGAAATATATATTGGGAACAAACTGCATCAATAAGGTGTGAAAACAGCTACTCTCCATACATAGAAATAAGAAGAGGGGTAAGACAAGGATGCATTTTATCACCAAGCATATTTAATATCTACACAGAGAATATCTTTAAAAATATAGAAGAAATGAACAGGATTCAAAATCAATGGTAAAATAATAACAACATAGATATGCAGATGACACTGTTCTTTTAGTGAAAGTGAACATGAACTACAGAGAATAATAGTTCCAGTCAATAAATCAAGTAATGAATATGTACTGGATAAAAACATCAAAAAAACAAAATCCATGATAATCAACGAAGACACAGAAACATACATGGACTAAACATAAACATACATGGAGAGAAACTACAACAAGTAAAACAGTATCAATATCTTTGACACATAGTCACAATCTATGGCAGATGTGAAACAGAAGTTAAAAGGAAAATAGGAATGGCTAAAAGCACTTTCACTGACATGAGGCAAAATATTAACATCTAAACAAATTACAAATAAATTAAAAATGAGAATTATAAAATGTTACATCTATTCAATATTAATGTATGGCTCAGAAACATGGACACTAAATACGCATTTAGAAGACATAATTAATGTCTTTGAGAAGTGATTATATAGAAGAATAAGGAGAACATTATGGAAAGAGAAGAGATCAAATAAAGAGGTGTTAAAACACTTAATATGAAGAAATAATTACTAAGAGAAAAACAATTCAGGCAAATAAAATATTTTAGACATATTACAATATGTGGCACATTATTGAAGACATTACCTGAAGGTAAAATCAAAGGGAAGCGAGCAAGTGGTAGGTAGAGATACAAGTGGGAGAGTAACATCACACGATAGACAGGTTACAGTCTAGCAGAGTGCACTAACAAGACAAGAGACAGGGGATGATGGAGCCAACCATTGCAGCCAACCTTCGTTGTGGAGATGGCACTTGATAATGTTTGATAGATATATTTGTCTAATATTTTCTCACGTAATCGCTCTCTGTCTCTATTGCCTTCAATTTTGCCTGTTGTGAATATGCTTTCCAAACCTGCCTGTCTCATGAAGTGGCCAAAAAAAGAAGAATGTCCTTTTCTTATATTATTGATGAAGGTCCGTTTCACATTTGACTCTTTCAACACCGCTACATTAGTTTTTCTGGCAGTTCATGGTGTTCTCAGCATTCTCCTATAGAATCACATCTCTATTGCCTCTAATTTCCCACTTTATATTTTGTTTATTGTCCAAGATTCGAACCCATATGTTATAGTGCGTTTATAAATAAATGTCCACAGATATATACATTTTTCTCTGTAATTACTGAGCGTATAGACTTCATATTTTGCATGAGTGCATCATTTCATAACCTCGTTACAGATTTATGATTATTTATTATCTATATTGAGCGGATTTAATGCAGCAATCGCTACGAATGTCCTTTTTAGGAAGTAACGATTTTATTGTATGTGGAAACATTTTTTTACAGTAATTGCATGTATAGGCGTATCGTACATCTTTCATAGCGTGGGTAAAAAGCAGATATTTCAAGAATAATATTTTTCTTTCGTTGCAATGAGAATATATGGAACGAGATATATAGTTAAAAGTGAAACGTTTATGAAATTGTATTATTATTTACGAACTTGTGAATTTAAATTAAACGACAACGAACACTGTACTTACCGTCTTCATCATCATATTTGTCCTAGTATGATCTATCTCAGTACTAATGTTTTTTTCCGAAATCGTCGATGAACCATTTTCTTAGTGCATTCTACAATTCAGAGAAAATTATACTTGTCCAGCATTTAATATTATCAGTCTAGACCTAGTCATATTCGTTTTTCACCTCTTATCAGAAACCTTTCAGTTTGATTGATCTCAGATTGACTGCATTGTTTTAATATGTGTTCTATTACATTGATGTTATCAAAATTCAATTCTCGTTTATACCCAGTATTCGTTTATAATCATTTTTATTGTCTATCTATATCTCTATCTATATGTTTTGTCCCTTGTTTAACTTTCATTGTTACAAGTAGAAGTGTTCTCTGCAGAATTCCTTCTTATGTGCTGTGAAAAAATCATATCTGTGATTTTTTTGCATGATCTGCCTCCGATTTCATGTATATCCTCTTTCTTTTTAAATTCGATTTTACAGCTACTTTAACTGTTTTATATCGTTGTCTACACACATGGTTGGTATGGCTCTTGAGTATATTATATTACTTCTGTTCTGTTAGTTCTTCTTGTTAATATAAATATTATCGGGCTTCTGCAGTTTAAATAGTTATACTTGTACCAAGCATAAACTTGCGTTTCTACGGGCTTGACGAATGTGTTTGTTTAAATAAGTTTTTCTCAATACACATTTTAATTATTCTGTAGTTGTTGCATGTTTTCTTGTTTATTTCATATCCGAACTATCCAAATCATCCTTATATTGCATTTCTTTCTGGTTCCAATCGTGCGTGGAAATTTTGTAATACACGTAATTATTCTTCTGTGTTCTATCTTTCTGCCAATGTTCTTCTTCCACTTTCAATATATGGTCCTCACATTTAATCCATAATTCTTTGTTAATGTCGGAGAGCATAGAATATGCCATTTTCTGAACATTATTAAGTTTGAAGGCTTTATTTTCAATGGCCGCGGCTCCTTTAATTTTAGCCCAAACAAATTTTATTGGATTTAAATGTGAATGATACGGCGGTAGTCTTATACATCTATTCCATGCTCCTCTATAATTTTATCAATGTGGAAATTTTTCGCTCTGTGTGCATTCTTTACCAATATCAGCAACTCAAGTTTAAAGTGCAGTTCAGAAATGCAGTTCAGTAAATGAAATATTTTCTTTTCTAAGTCATATTTTAATGTCTTCCTTAGTAGACGAGGTTGTAATGATCTTATCTTCCCATTCAACAACATTATCGTACGAAGCGTTGTCCATAACCAGACAGGAGTGGCTATCTAATGACGGAAGTAGAAGAGGCATTGAGAATATAGTGACAACCAGAATGATAGAAGGGAAAAGATCAAGGCAAGACTCAAAGAAAAGATATTGGACAGTTTGACTAAATGGTTTCGATTGACGACACCAACATAGATTATGACATATATGAGAGATTCATGTACATGGAGAAATATGATCGCCAACTCCATTCAACAAGACACTTTGATGATGTTGAAAGCATTTCCGTTATAGACACTTGGACCAGTGTCTGCACAATCATTCAGCGACTGTAAGCTTCAACAATATAGCGTTTCATGTGACACTCCATGGATCAGCAATGGGATCCAGATATATATATATATATATATATATATATATATATATATATATATATATATATATATATATATATATATATATATATATATAAAACTCTCGCCACAATCATTTTACATCTGAACCGTTCAGAAAGCAATGACAAACTACTGAGCGTATTTATATTGCCTAAAAAATTACTATTTTTAAAAGATTCAGAAAATATTTTTTAGGTGGAGACCTAGGCTGGTTGGTTGGGCCGGCTGAGCAGCTGGACCATGTCCAGAATCTTACGTCGTATACTACTATCCTGACGCTCTCGCTTTCACCACTTTATGTACAAGGTGAGTTTTCTAATTATCAACTTCATGTACAAGTGATCTTATGAAAGTTCGCATATTTCTTAACTTAGTACATTGCGTTTCTTTGAAAAGTGCACAAATGCTAGATATTTTGCAAGGTACCAGCAGCACAGTCAAACTATGTATGATTAGAACATGTGTATTTCCAAAGGCAATAAATGATTGTAAAACATGCACATTAAATAAAACAACAGCAAAGAGAACCGCTGCTTTTGAAAAGAGATGCTACAGAAGAATGTTACCTATACTATTCATTTTCCTTTTGCGCTGAAGTTTGCGCATAGGGCAGAGGTCAGATCTCTCAAATTCTGTCCTAAGCTATTCTGTGCAGTTCATGAATAGTATGAATATTGGTTGTTTTACTTTCTCTAAGTACTGTTCTTCTGAGTGTTTCTTTTGGTCTACCTTTTGCCTGTAAGTATCCATTCAAGAGATTGGTGGTGTATTCTGTTGGTGTCTGCGCGTAGGACATGCGCGATGTAGGACCAAAAGCGTTTTCTGATAACATATGTGATTTTATTTTGATGTGTTTCTTCTCTGATTTTATCATTCGATTTAAATTCACTCCAATGGGTATTAGTTATCCTACGAAGACATTTGTTCTCGAAACTCAGTAATTTCTTTTCTGAAGATAAAGAGCTTTTCCAGCCCTCACATCCATATGATAGCACCGGAATAACGCAGGAATTACATAAGCGCAACCTATACTATGGTTGCGCTTATTAATGGAAGATGGAAATACCTTGGCCGCGTTTTACGACTAGATGTAAACAGAATAAACCAACAAGCCCTTATGTGGTCACCTGAGGGTAAAAGAAAAAGAGGAAAACCTAAAACAACCCTTAAAAACACCATTCTTAAAGAAGGGGAATTAATAGGCTGTCCCCATCGAGACCAGCACCGTGCAGAGGTGATGGGGCTTAGTTCAGCCATTAGGGGCTGGAAACTAAGACTGGTCGGGCAGTCCCATTCGAGCAGGACCATAGTCCAGCCCAAGTAAGGAGAGTGCTGAAGACGGAAGCATCCAGCCAAAAGGCACACAGATAATCAGGATGCCACGCACAAAACACAATGGAAACATGTCTACATCTATAAATAGTTATGGTGCCTGCCCTGTGGCGGACGTTCAGGCAGGGACGGTGCCGGGCCCTATACCTCGAAAGGGCCCAACCTCAGTTACTGGAAGTCCTTCTCAATTGCCCCGAGTAGCCAGGAGGCAAGGGAATAGAGCTACTGGCCAAACAAACAAACGACCAATAAAAATAATGCACTGGAATGCTGAGGGTGTCAACAGTAAAAGAGATGGATACAGCAAAAATTTGGAACTTGAAAATGTCCTCAGTGAAGAACAAGTTAGTATATGCTGTATCCAAGAAACACACCTCAGCAGCGACATAGCCTTCAAAATCAGAGGATACCAGTGCTACCGGTCTGACAGAAAGGACAGGCGAAAGGGTGGAATTCTGACACTTGTTAAAAACAATATCAGCGCATGTCATCTGGAAGTATATATGGAAGGGGCAGAATACCAGATGCTCCACCTAAAAACAGACAGTGCAGAATTCCATATCCGGAACTACTACTGCCCAAATGATAAACCATTGGCACTAGACACAATTCCAGACAAAGAGAGACTTATGGTGTGTGGTGACTTCAACAGCCACTCTCAGAGCTGGGGCTACGATCATATCGACAAGAGAGGTGAGGAACTTGAGAGCTGGCAGGATGAAAATAATCTCATCCTTATTAACCAGCCAGCAGACTCGCCAACCTTCTACTCGAGAGCATGGCACACCACCTCTACACTAGACCTGGCATTCCATTCACCAGGCTTGGAATGGAACATCACACGTGTTGTTGGAAAGCACCTTGGAGGTAGTGACCACAGACCAGTATTTCTGGAAGACCACAATGAATTTAACAAGGACAGCAGCACGCTCACTAGGTGGAACTATAAAAGGGCAGACTGGAAAATGTTCCAGCATTTAACCAGTGTTCTAGCTAAGGACATGAACTTGGACAAAGACATCAATAGAGCAGTGAATGCATTTAATAGATGTATACTACATGCTGCTAGTAAAACCATACCCAGGGGGGCACGCAAAAACTACAAACCCTACTGGAATGATGAACTGGAAAAGCTGCAAAATGAGATGGAAACATCTAGACAGCAGGCTGAGAACAGACCTAGCCAAGAACATCACAACAAATATCAGCAAACAAAGGCTAAATTTGAAAGAGCCAAGTTACAAGCCAGACGGAGCAGCTGGAAAGAAAAAACAGAGTCGCTGAACCTAGAAAGAGATACTAGGAAATTATGGAAACTTGTAAAACAACTAAATGATGAAGGTACACGGAGAAATACCAGGATCACACTTTATAAAGATAGAGACATTTTAACAGGTAAACATGCAGCTGATTACTTTGCAGATTCCTATGCAGAAGACAATAACGTCAAAGTCAGCCCAGACAAACAACAGGAGGTTCTAGAGAATCAGAAAAACATTGGACAAGGTGAACCTATACCTGAAGTCATGGAGGCACCAATCACAATGAGAGAACTGGAGCATGCAATATCCAAATTGAAAATGAAAAAGTCCCCTGGAGCTGATGGAGTGTCCAGTGAAATGATTAGAAACCTGGGAATTGCAGCAAGAGCAAAGCTACTGCAGATCTTTAACACAAGCTGGTCCACAGGTAATGTACCACAGGCATGGAGAGAAGCAATAATGATACCACTCCTCAAATCAGGAAAAGATGGCAACACAGTCTCCAACTACAGGCCCATCAGCCTCACAAGCTATGTAAAACAATGGAACGCATTATCAATCTTAGGATGCAGTGGTACCTTGAAAGTGAAAACCTTCTAGTATCACAGCAAGCAGGTTTCAGACAGTGCTACTCTACTAAAGATCAGGCAACCTACCTCTCCCAAGAGATTGAGGATGCCTTCCAAGAAAAGAAACTAGTACTAGCAGCATGGATAGACCTCAGGAAAGCATTTGATAAGGTCTGGAAAGAAGGGCTCCTAAAGAAATTGGGAAATTGCAGGGTTAGCTCAAGAATGTACAAATGGGTAAAAGCATACCTGCATAATAGAAGAGCCAGGGTACAATTAGATGGTCGCAAGAGCAAGAAAGTTCTACTGCGTCATGGAGTCCCCCAGGGAGGAGTCCTGTCACCCACACTTTTCTTGGTTTACAGCAATGACCTAGTTGCTGAACTACCACACGGGATCAAAGTGGCAATGTATGCTGACGACCTGGTGATCTGGTGCACGCAAGAACATGCAACAGTGGCCACTAAACAAATACAAAGAGCTATCGATGCCCTAACATTATGGGCAAATAGATGGTATGTCAGCATTAACACAGATAAGTGCAGCACTACACTCTTTACCCTCTCACCAAAACAAAAAGCTGGTCATATTAAGATAGATGGAGAGCTCTTGAAAGAAGACAAACAACCCACATACCTCGGAGTTACTTTTGATGATAAGCTGACATGGAAGCAGCACATAAACAAAGCAACAACAAAAGCCAGAAGGAAGTTAGCTATCCTGAGAAAACTAAGTGGAACCACATGGGGAGCCAGTGGAAATATACTCAGTAAAGTTTACCAGCAAGGCATAAGACCACACCTGGAATATGGTTCAGCTGCGTAGTGTCCTGCATCAAACACCACATTACAAGATCTAGATAAAGTGCAAAGCCAGGCACTTAGAATAATGTTGGGAGCAATGAAATCAACACCCATAGCAGAGATGCAGAAAATGGGAAGAATGCAAACACTTGGCGAACGAAGAGACACAAAAGTACTAATTCAAGCAGAAAAGTTTCAGTGTATGCCAAGTCATCCAATGAAGGAAAGATTCCAAAATCTAGCAATGGGGCGACTGAAAAGGAGCAGCTTTATCCATCAAGCTAAACGACTCCGTAGACAACTTACAGACCTACCTGAAGTTGACAGCCCCTTAAGGTCTGTACCAGAACAAACCCCGTGGAGTGAAAGCCATGGAATGCCAATATACATTCAGACCCATGTGAAAGGAATACTAAGCGAGGACGAACAGAACAGTGTGCAGCGAATAACAGTCACCCTCAGTTTCCTGGATGAGGAATATCACAAAATATATGGGTCAGAGTGTACACAGATGGGTCAGCACAGAATGCTGTGAGGAATGGAGGTGCAGGTGTATATATAGAATATCCACACAAGCCTAGAGATACAATCAGAACACCGACAGGAAAATTCTGCAATAATTATGATGCAGAAATCCAGGCAATTAGTGTGGCAGCTAAAAAACTGCTGAACTCCAACTCTGGCCTACAGCCTGTGGTATTCCTGACAGATGCAAGGTCAGTGCTTCAAGCTCTCCAGTCTGGAAAACTAACAGACTTAAAAAAACTACTTAGCGAATTGTCTTACCAGTATAGGATAACCATGCAGTGACTACCCTCTCACTGTGGAATACCAGGAAATGAAAAACAGACCAACTGGCTAAGGAAGGTGCTGCCGAAGACCAAACAGATATACCAATCACCTACCATCAGAAAAAACAGATGATAAATTCAATAAGAAAGCCACAAACACCAACACAAGATGACTATCACATTATGAACAGATCAGAACAAGTTATAATTCTACGTCTCAGAACAGGACACAACCGACTCCGCAGTCACATGTATACAAAGTTCAAGATTGGCAACACGGCCATGTGTACATGTGGACAGGCAGCACAGAGTGCCAAACATATACTTCAAGAGTGTTCTGAGCATGAAACGCCGAGGCAGACATATTGGCCAGAGGAAACAACACTGGAATCAAAACTCTATGGGACACTGTATGAACTACAAAAGACTGAGTTTTATTAAGGAGACAGAATTACAGATATAGACATGTTTCAAGTGAACGAAAGAAGAAGAGGAGGAATAGGCTGTAAGACCATCCATGAACTAATGCTGCAGGCAGCGGACCGCATCGTATGAAGAACCAAAACGTCTTCCCTATGTGTTGCTTGCGGCACGAAAGTAACAAACTAATAAACTAACTATACTATGGACAGCTTAAAATACAAATCAAGAATACTTATGATCAATACATTTCCAAGATGGCCATCTCCTTAACAACATCTTAACAAGAAAGCTGTGTTTTTTTAGTATTGTTTTTGTTATATGAAGAGACATAACAACATGGCAAAATGCAGCCATATTTGTGCAGGATGTTTTTGAGGGGTTCGATTCGCGCATGGAGACATGTGCGGTCGCAATAGACCTTGAGGATGCGTACAATAGGGTGTCCTTGGATATCTTGATGCACCAGCTGTTAAATCTTGCAGTTAATCCTTTTGTCGTGCGTTGGGTTGGCGACGCCCTGATGCACAGGGTTGTAGTTCTTAAGTGTGGTAACTGGATATCTACACCAACGGTTATTAGCCCTGGCCTGCCACATGGATCGCCTCTATCTCCTGTACTTTTCAATGTATACACAGTACATATCGCTGGCAATCAAATCACAGGTGTTGGCAGAACGATGTCATATGCCGATGATATCCTGGTGTATAGACAGGGCAGAAACCGAGAAGAGTGCGTCGTGGAACTAAAGAAGGAACTGGACAGACTGACAAATTGGTGTCGAGATAACGGGAGCAGTGGTTAATCCGTCTAAGGCATTCGTGGCGTGGTTTTCCTTGAACAATCACATGGTAAAGACACCCATGCCACAAGTTTCGTTGTCCGGGAAAAGTTTAGAAAGAACTAGCACAATGAGATATCTGGGTGTGTTTTTTGACAGAAGCCTGAGTTTCAGGGAACATGTTGACCACATTATCATAAGGACAGGCAAAGGCTTAGCAGCAATGAAGGTTATGGCTGCTGCGCAGTGTGAGCAAAGATTGTTATTTCTTTTGTACCAGGGTTTGGTTGTGGCTGTGGTGGAATATGCACTGGCAATTCTGACTCTTAGTCAAACTCAGATCGAAAGACTGGATAGAGTCCAGAATGCAGCAATGCGTATCATTCTGGGATGCACAAGAGACACATCAACAAGAGCTATGCTATACCTACTTGACTGCCCAACAGCTGAGCATAGATTATAGTATTGCCGTGCACGGGCGTACCTTCAAATACATGCAGATAAGGAACACCCGTTGCATTCCGAAATATAGAAAGTTAAAGGCAGCAGACTCTGCTGTTAAGAGAGGAAGGTCGTGGATGGGACGTGCTGAGGATGTAATACAAAGCGTGTGCAGATTACAGGATGTGGCAGCAGGTGCGGAATGGATAGGTCTACCCACAGATTTCGAAACTTGTTTGAGAGTAGTAATATCACTTAGCATGGAATGCAGAGAATGGTGTCCCACAGCTTTGGAGAGAGAAGTGCAGGCTTTAATCAGTGAGAATACCAAATAGGGGGATGTGATTATATACACTGATAGATCTGTAATTAGGCATGTTCGCAGTGCTTGGGCCTTTACAGCTCAGTGCGCAGGTAAAACGATCAAGGTGGAAAGTGGTGCCTTTGCGGTCACTACGAGTAGTATGACCATTTAGACTATGGCGGTGACCAAGGCATTTGAGTTCTACGCACACAGAAGGTAACGCAGGTCTGCATCTTGAGTGACTCTATGAGTATGATTAAGAATGTACAAGTGTGTCTCGTTCGCGAACAGTGGATTGAGGCCTTGAGAAATGCGAGCGTGAAAGCGGTTACATTTATTTTCGTGCCGGGACATGTGGGCGTTCGAGGCAATGAAAGAGCGGATCAACTGGCATCGTGTGCGATTGTGTCACAGGACAATGGGGCAATGGATCGCGCTGACGTTTTGAACTCCTTAAGAGATATAACACGCGAGAGTGAGACGAATGTGGATGATGATTCCTTTTCAATGGCTAGGATTAAAGATCAGGGATTGAAATGCGGTGTTGCTAGAGGTGAACATTTTGGAGGGCGCAGAAGAATGATGGTCAACCAGCATAGGACCGGTACTGTCAGCAGAATTGTGATGGCGGATACACTAAAGGAGAGATTGGAGCAACTATGGATGTGTCCAGTTTGCAGTGATGATGATCCGACGACTAACTTCTTCTTCTTCTTTCGTTCACTTGAAACATGTCTATATCTGTAATTCTGTCTCCTTAATAAAACTCACTGTCTTTTGTAGTTCATACAGTGTCCCATAGAGCTTTGATTCCAGTGTTGTTTCCTCTGGCCAATATGTCTGCCTCAGTGTTTCATGCTCAGAACACTCTTGAAGTATATGTTTGGCACTCTGTGCTGCCTGTCCACATGTACACATGGCCGTGTTGCCAATCTTGAACTTTGTATACATGTGACTGCGGAGTCGGTTGTGTCCTGTTCTGAGACGTAGAATTATAACTTGTTCTGATCTGTTCATATTGTGATAGTCATCTTGTGTTGGTGTTTGTGGCTTTCTTATTGACTTTATCATCTGTTTTTTCTGATGGTAGGTGATTGGTATATCTGGTTGGTCTTCGGCAGCACCTTCCTTAGCCAGTTGGTCTGCTTTTTCATTTCCTGGTATTCCACAGTGAGAGGGTATCCACTGCATGGTTACCCTATACTGGTAAGACAATTCGCTAAGTAGTTTTTTTAAGTCTGTTAGTTTTCCAGACTGGAGAGCTTGAAGCACTGACCTTGCATCTGTCAGGAATACCACAGGCTGTAGGTCAGAGTTGGAGTTCAGCAGTTTTTTAGCTGCTACACTAATTGCCTGGATTTCTGCATCATAATTATTGCAGAATTTTCCTGTCGGTGTTCTGATTGTATCTCTAGGCTTGTGTGGATATTCTATATATACACCTGCACCTCCATTCCTCACAGCATTCTGTGCTGACCCATCTGTGTACACTCTGACCCATATATCTTGTGGATATTCCTCATCCAGGAAACTGAGGGTGACTGTCATTCGCTGCACACTGTTCTGTTCGTCCTCGCTTAGTATTCCTTTCACATGGGTCTGAATGTATATTGGCATTCCATGGCTTTCACTCCATGGGGTTTGCTCTGGTACAGACCTTAAGGGGCTGTCAACTTCAGGTAGGTCTGTAAGTTGTCTACGGAGTCGTTTAGCTTGATGGATAAAGCTGCTCCTTTTCAGTCGTCCCATTGCTAGATTTTGGAATCTTTCCTTCATTGGATGACTTGGCATACACTGAAACTTTTCTGCTTGAATTAGTACTTTTGTGTCTCTGCGTTCGCCAAGTGTTTGCATTCTTCCCATTTTCTGCATCTCTGCTATGGGTGTTGATTTCATTGCTCCCAACATTATTCTAAGTGCCTGGTTTTGCACTTTATCTAGATCTTGCAATGTGGTGTTTGATGCAGGACACCACGCAGCTGAACCATATTCCAGGTGTGGTCTTATGCCTTGCTGGTAAACTTTACTGAGTATATTTCCACTGGCTCCCCATGTGGTTCCACTTAGTTTTCTCAGGATAGCTAGCTTCCTCCTGGCTTTTGTTGTTGCTTTGTTTATGTGCTGCTTCCATGTCAGCTTATCATCAAAAGTAACTCCGAGGTATGTGGGTTGTTTGTCTTCTTTCAAGAGCTCTCCATCTATCTTGATTTGACCAGCTTTTTGTTTTGGTGAGAGGGTAAAGAGTGTAGTGCTGCACTTATCTGTGTTAATGCTGACGCACCATCTATTAGCCCATAAGGTTAGGGCATCGATAGCTCTTTGTATTTGTTTACTGGCCACTGTTGCATGTTCTTCCGTGCACCAGATCACCAGGTCGTCAGCATACATTGCCACTTTGATCCCGTGTGGTAGTTCAGCAACTAGGTCATTGATGTAAACCAAGAAAAGTGTGGGTGACAGGACTCCTCCCTGGGGGACTCCATGACGCAGTAGAACTTTCTTGCTCTTGCGCCCATCTAATTGTACCCTGGCTCTTCTATTATGCAGGTATGCTTTTACCCATTTGTACATTCTTGAGCTAACCCTGCAATTTCGCAATTTCTTTAGGAGCCCTTCTTTCCAGACCTTATCAAATGCTTTCCTGAGGTCTATCCATGCTGCTAGTACCAGTTTCTTTTCTTGGAAGGCATCCTCAATCTCTTGGGAGAGGTAGGTTGCCTGATCTTCAGTAGAGTAGCACTGTCTGAAACCTGCTTGCTGTGATACCAGAAGGTTTTCACTTTCAAGGTACCACTGCATCCTAAGATTGATAATGCGTTCCATTGTTTTACATAGACAGCTTGTGAGGCTGATGGGCCTGTAGTTGGAGACTGTGTTGCCATCTTTTCCTGATTTGAGGAGTGGTATCATTATTGCTTCTCTCCACGCCTGTGGTACATTACCTGTGGACCAGCTTGTGTTAAAGATCTGCAGTAGCTTTGCTCTTGCTGCACTTCCCAGGTTTCTAATCATTTCATTGGACACTCCATCAGCTCCAGGGGACTTTTTCATTTTCAATTTGGATATTGCATGCTCCAGTTCTCTCATTGTGATTGGTGCCTCCATGACTTCAGGTATAGGTTCACCTTGTCCAATGTTTTGCTGGTTCTCTCGAACCTCCTGTTGTTTGTCTGGGCTGACTTTGACGTTATTGTCTTCTGCAAAGGAATCTGCAAAGTAATCAGCTGCATGTTTACCTGTTAAAATGTTTCTATCTTTATAAAGTGTGATCCTGGTATTTCTCCCTGTACCTTCATCATTTAGTTGTTTTACAAGTTTCCATAATTTCCTAGTATCTCTTTCTAGGTTCAGCGACTCTGTTTTTTCTTTCCAGCTGCTCCGTCTGGCTTGTAACTTGGCTCTTTGAAATTTAGCCTTTGTTTGCTGATATTTGTTGTGATGTTCTTGGCTAGGTCTGTTCTCAGCCTGCTGTCTAGATGTTTCCATCTCATTTTGCAGCTTTTCCAGTTCATCATTCCAGTAGGGTTTGTAGTTTTTGCGTGCCCCCCTGGGTATGGTTTTACTAGCAGCATGTAGTATACATCTATTAAATTCACTCACTGCTCTATTGATGTCTTTGTCCAAGTTCATGTCCTTAGCTAGAACACTGGTTAAATGCTGGTACATTTTCCAGTCTGCCCTTTTATAGTTCCACCTAGAGAGCGTGCTGCTGTCCGTGGTAAATTCATTGTGGAGACGACTAACTAACTAACTAACTAACCCATTGTATTTCCTCCGACGAGGTGCTTCACAGCCAACGAGCTTCCTCGTGTAATAGGACCATTCCATTATCACCCTTTATGTCCCTAGGTACAAGACCTAATTTCTTTCGTATGAGCCGTGTTGGTTAACGGCGATGGTTGAATTAACCTCAAGGTTGATACACTTTCCTAGACGAGGTGACGCGTTGCCAAACAAGTCGGGGTCTGGAATTTGACCTGTGTATTTCTCAAGCACTCATCTCGTCCGCTTGAAATGGTCTTCCAATCCATCAGCACGTGCGGTCTGTGTATTTTGACTCTTCGCCATTGTATATTACACAAAGCAGTAGATAAAATACGAATTTTGGACTACGAGCTTCGCAGTAAGCCCTTGGGTACTGAACTCAATTCTCTCTGTATGAGCCGTATTGGACAAGCGTTCGACAGTCCAGTTGGGCTAGGTGTGCAGACATTCGCCCCCCCCCCTTTACAATGCCCTCAGTGTCCAGAGTTCGAGTCTCAACACTGCTTCCGTCAGATATTTGAACAATGCACTAACCGACATTTGCTCAACGCTTGTGTTGTGTGCAATGGGGAGCTGTTTTCAAATCTTTTTTTTCCATACCCAGGAGTGCATGTACAAGTTGGCGTATCCAATACTTAAGCCATGACTCCAACTTTGAATGGAGTCAATTGTCATGGGAGAAGTGTACTTCTGTGTGTTCTCGAGTATGAACAGCACTTTCTCCAGTCGGTGTCGTGCTGGACTATTGTAGTTTCGTTGCCATTGAATTGATTCACAGACCACGCTGCCCTCTAGCGTGTGTTAACTTGTCCATATTCGGTGTGTACTCGTAAGATCACCGTATATTACGGACATTGGTCGCCCCTGCAATGTTTCTACTATATAAGCCGATATAGAATGAATGCACAGATGCCTTGCATCGTTGGATGTAATGGCGTAGAGGTTTCGGAGATATTTCCTGTATCTCAGCAGGCAATTCTCACTCCATCTACAATATTCACATCCACGGACAGGAACCTAAAAGTGTTAGCCAGGAATACAGCAAGAGCAGCTGTATTTCTGTTTTCATGGTGCACCAGGATGAGATACTTTTAGGGTCTTAGTTATCTGCTAACCCGTGGTCAGCGCGAGAGCAATGCGAGACCCTTTTTACACCCCAAAGCAGTTTACTAAATCAGGCAATTCAGCTGTCCAAATGTTATTAGTGAATAAACAAGCATATATTATATAACAAACGTGGACAGTGATTCGTGGTAATAGGCCCTAGGCATTACCGTTGCCAAAATGAAACATTAAATTTCCAAAGTCCAAAGGTCTCATCAGTCTATAGTTACATATCCACCACGTGCGATTTGGTCGTAGTCTGCGTTTCCGGGAACACGGAATCACGTTATCGCAAAGGCCAGAAAAGGACTTTTCGGTTCTGAGAGTAATGTCCTCCCTGTCATTGCAGGCGCCACTATTACCTCCAGTCACACACAGATTGAGATGCTAGAGAGAATTCAAAATGAAGCGATGCGGATCATCCTTGGTTGCGCATGGGACGCACCCTGTGCGGCTATGAGATTTCTTCTTGATTTTCCGAGCATATCACACAGAATGGATATGTCCGTGCATACCTCAGAGTGAGTTCTGAAATAGACCACCCACTACACAGTGGGCTACCTCGTGTAGGTTCAAAAGAGGTAAATCGTGGGCGGGTTGTGCCGAGGATACCGTTAAACAAATCTGCACCCCAGAAGGCATAAATCCTGACGAGGAACGGATACCTATTCATATGGTCCTTCAAGAGGCAATCAAGACCGTCATCACACTTAATAGAGTGCAGGGAACACAGCCACGTGAGCGTGGATGCTGAGGTCAAGGCACTCATATGCGAGCATGCCGATGCTACAGATCGTGTAATTTACACGGGCATCCGTCACCACCGATGAGCTTGGGCCTTAGAATGAATGAATAAAACATGTAACTCGTCAGGGTCGTAGTGGTACCACATTGGATGCTTAAGCACACAGTCTTCCAGCGCATTATATCCTCAGCGATGCTGATGAGTGTGGAAAAATCTTGTCCTGTCCATTCCTTAATGTCTTTTCATGCCTTTAATTGCCCTCCTCTGCTTCTTCCCCATTCGACAGTTCCCTGCAGTGTTGTTTTTGACAAGGAATAATATCTGCATACATGACCAAATCATGCTAGTTTTTTGTAGTTTCACTATTGAAAGCAATGGTTCTTGTACACCTGCGTACATCTATTTTATTTCTAATATACACATTTGTCTTATTTTCACTATAGGAAATTCGTAGAATTCGTCTGTAGCATTTTACTCGAAAGCCATAATCATCTCTCCATGTCCGCAGTGAGTGTCCAACTCTCACAACCATACAGCACAACAGAAAGCACCAGCGACTTATACAGCTTGACTCCAACACTGACGTTGCTTGTCCAAATCATCGTTAGCCTTGACATAGACGCTAAAGACATCTACAGCCTTATTTTTACTTTTGCTTTGAATTTTCCATAGCTGCGTATGCTGGGTCCGAGATATTTGAAGGTATTAACCTCCTCAATTTTATGTCTATTTATCATGATGTTGGTCTATTCTTCTGCGTTTCTGCTGTTAACCAAGATCTTGCTCCTTTCTGTGTTGATTTCCATTTCGTACTGGTTGGTTACTTTTTCCAACTTTACTGTTAACTCTTGTAATTTTTGTTCTGATCCAAGAGTTAACAGCAAAGTTGGAAAAAGTAACCAACCAGTACGGAATGGAAATCAACACAGAAAAGAGCAAGATCTTGGCTAACAGCAGAAAAATAATACTACATGGACCTTTACTCCCAGATCAATAGGAAGAACAGTACACGAAGTCAGTGGTGCCTTTACCGCAACAACAAGAAGTCCAACAACAAGAAGTCTAACAATGGAAGTATTTTTCGTAACGCTGGCACTTAACTGGCTGGAATTGCAAGCCTATTCCCATGCGTGTATACTAGGTGACTCACTGAATACGATTAAGAAAGTCAAAACAGTGGAGCACATGGCCGTGTGGTTAGAACGCCTTTCTCAGACCTTTAAGGTCCTGGGTTCAATCCACGGTCGGGACAGGATTTTTTCTTTCGGAGGTACAATCAAAATTCTTCCTGTAAATGTTGCGGTGTCTGCTTTATTTCCACAACTCATAGACAACCTCCCTGCACTCCTTCATAGGAAAATATGCAGTAGCGAAAGTTTTTTTTAAACAGGTGATATACGTAGGGAATATGTGGAATCATTAGAGATATCTAAAATGCGGGCATCACTACGAAAACTCACGTTTATCTTTGTTCCCGGACACGCGGGCGTGAATGGAAACGAACTGGTCGACCAATTAGCTAGCCTTGCAACCACAACAGATGGTCAGCCTATGGACTGAGCAGACATACTCATTGCTCTTCGTGAGTCTTCACGATCAGAGAATTTTGAGATGAATAAACATGAGTCAATATTGAGAATGCGCGAATTGGGAGTGAGGATGGGCGTGCCCAGTTGAGTACTCCTGACAAAGATTTCAAAAGGAGCAGTGAACCAACATTGAACCGGAACCATCAGACGTAAACCCTAAGAGATTTACTGAAGCGGAGATCTGAGCACTTACAGGTGTGTCCGGTGTGAGAATCAACATACCTAATACCTAATCCAGACGTAATTTCGGAATAAGATATCTTCTGCTATATTTGCAGTTTTCCATTGGCATTACATGCGGCGAGTTTCCACTCCACAAGTCAGTATCAATATATGATTTTTAAGATCTTTCTTTCTGTTATCATGGCAACAACATGATGTTTTGATTGTTGATAATTAGACTGCTGTATTCATTATCTAGATGCTCCATGACTACTGGTGTTTTCCTAATGATTGTCTATAACAGATACTACGCCATTGAACATATCGCACTCTAAAATCTACACTAGAGAATGGATAAGACATACATGCTGATAATTTCTATATCTTGCTGCGTATGCACATGTTTTTTATGCACAATATAATTCATGTAAAAATAAAATACACTAGTATGCAGCAATTTAGGCTGATTTATTATTTGGATGTCTTTCCCAAAACCGGTCAAAGTAAGCAGATTTAGAAGATTAACCCACTTTTCTGTAATACATAATCTTGTTGGCTCACGTCCACAAAGTTAGAAATATTATATGTGTTTACAATTTGTTACACATGAAGGTCAAGATACTTTGAAGGTTAATCCACTTTTTAGATATATCTGATTGCTTTAGTTTCATCCACCTGTATATTACCAAAATATAGGCGATACGTATATATATATATATATACACACACGCTGAGAATGTAACTTCAATGTCAAAAACATGATCAAAGTAGTAAACCCGCGTATAACGCCTTAGTGTAAAAAACAAACAAAAAAACAATTGACTATTGTCTATCCCCAGGTTCATGATGTTCAGAATATTCACACTTGCCATTTAGCATAGGGGTGGTGACTGGGAGCTTTAGTTGTCTATCCAAGGCAAGACGTGTCAATGTGGCTTCGCTGAATCCGTACTTGTTCAGGGTTGTCTTGATGTTATCCATCCATCTTTTTCTAGGTCTTCTCCTGGTCTTGTATCCGGATTTTCTTATGTTATATGTTCTTGTCGGTACTTGGTTATGGTTCATTCTCATAAGATGTCTAAGCCATTTTATTTGATATTTCTCAATGTATTCTGTGCATGGTCTTATACCTATTCTTCTGATATAATCATTTCTCATTTTGCCTAGTTTGGTCATTCTTGTGTCTTTTCTCAGACTTGTAAGGCTCACATATTGTAAGGCTGCTGTTAGCGTCCATGTCTGGCTGTGATAACACAGTGTTGGCATAAAAATACTGTTTATCATATGTCTCTTGACTTCCATCTTGATTTTTTGGTTTAGCAGTATTGGTGATAGCTGGTATGTCACATGTATGCTTTCTGGCATCTTGTCTCAATCTCTCGACTGTTCCGTTGTCTGTGAATACTGTTTGTTTGTGAACCTCAAGAATTACGAGCAATTAGCTCTTACTTCCTCTGTGCAATAGGAAGGGTTCTGAGCTTTCTTTCATACCCATGAGTCTCCATAGTTCGGCATGGTGGAATGCCTATTGCAGAACCCTTCTACTCTGGAGGGGGGGGGGTGATACATTTTACGAGATGAGCTGATAGTTTACTTCGGTGATAAATTGTTTGTTTATACTCTGGCGAGTCACTTCGCAGCCAGCGAGCTAGTGTAGGAAGACCATTCCATTACAACTCTTTGTGTCTCTAGGTCCCAGACCTAATTTCTTCCGTATCAGCAGTGTTGAGTGTTAGTTGATGGCGACAGTTGAATTAGACTCAGGGTCCTCAGGATACACCTTCCTAAATATATAAATATATATATACGTATATGTGTATATGTGTGTGTATATATATATGTCTATTGATGTGGATATATTTTCATGTAAATCCATTTCTCATGCTATCAAATGCTATTCTTTCTTGCACATTTCTATGTTCTCTGTATCTATTTGTAGTCTCCCCCTGAGTACTAATTTCTTTATCTTTTCCCTTTTATTTCCCGCCCCTTCTCTCCTCCTCCCCCCATTCTTGGCATCGTGAATTGGTGTCCCCTTTCTTCATTTTTCTTCGTATACTTTGCATTTCAATCTCATAATTATTTTTCCCATACCCGTTTCTGTCTGTCAATATTGAACGCACCTGATTCTGCACTTAGTCTAAAAGCCGCGACAAAATGGCCATTTCGGCAAAGGTTTTTGTAGGTAAACCATTGTTAAAGTCCTTGCAGTGTTTTATTTTTATAGTTATGTTGTCTTAATTGAATTTTGTTTCTTGACAAATGTCCAAAAAGGACCGAAACTTTGTTAAATTGTCTTTGTTTTATTGTTATTTCTGATTTATTTATATTGATAGTTAGGCTATATTCAGTAACCTGTATAATTAACTTCGTATTTGCCTCTAAAATCTAAAAGTGTTAGCTAGGAATACAGCAAGAGCTGTTATATTTCTGTTTCCAGGGTACACCAAGGATGAGGTACTTTTATGATCTTGATTATCTGCTAACCTTGGGTACGCACGAGAGCAATACGAGACCATTTGCACTCGTCTGTGAATATACTTACCTGGTATTTAAATGCAGAAGTTTATTTCACTTTAGTTTTGTTCATTCCTATGTTTATTGGATGTGTTGACTTGCTGATTGTTATTATTTCGTTTTTTGCGTATTTATTTTCATGTTATACTTGATTCATGTTGTCGTGAGTGCATTAATATGATTTTTCAACTATTTCTTTTCTTCGTAGATAAGGAAGGCATTGGTCATCAGCAAATAGCAATTCGGTGATTGCTTTTTTTAATTCCTCAACATATTCTTCGCTTATTACTGTACTGTTTACTTTCTAATTTTGGAATTCTTTTGTTATTCTGTTCATATCTATGTTAAAAAGTAAAAAGTATAGGTGAGATTACAAATCCTTGTCTTACCCCCTATTTTTTTTTTTTTTAAATATGAAGTCATTCCGTCTTTAGTTTGTACTGAACGTTGGCTGTTCTGGTAAAAGACTGCTATAGTTGCTGATATTTGATTCCGTAGTTTTCTAGTGTTTCCCATAAAGCATGTCTGTTGACTCTATCAAATGCTTTTTCCTGGAATTCGATTATTGTGTTTAATTCTTGATCATATTCTAGTGCTTTTTCACTTGTATAATACCGGTAATAATACTGTAAAATCCGGTATTATAAGAAGGAAAGGACACGTGAAATATTGCTAAAAGGAAAATAACAGTAAGATAGAAGGTCATTTATTTCATTTTCACCACCCGACTTGTACTCAACATAAAATACAACATTCAGGATAATACAGTGCTACCTTTCCCGGAGGCGTTATAAGTATCATATAATATGTGACCACCAGATACTAGAGCGTTCTGAGACACCGGATAACTTCATTCATTAAATGCCGTCACAGAAACAATGGTTGAATGCAACCATTGCATCAGCCATTAGAGTGAATTCAAAGTCTAGTCAATGAATGGGCGTCAGGTCAACTTTAAAACTTTTAGTCTGGCTTTTAAATTTACTTTAAAATCGCATGATGGGAGAAAGTATTAAAACTGTATTCTAATAACGACTGGATAGGAGAAACTGCGTTTCACAGTTGTTTTAGGTTGCATGGCATATGGGGAACGTTTGTTCCCTGCCACCCCTCCAGGTTTTCCTCTAACGCAAGAATAAGTGAGCGAAATTCCCCTGTGAAAGGTATCCAGATGAAAGATTGGATGGACGAAAGCGCACGCTGGCTAGATAAAACGTGGGCGGGGTTTCTGCTTATAATTTCAGTCTTGTATTTACCATCTGAAGTTATTAATGGTCCTAAATATTTGAAACTATTCACTTGCTTCTCTCATTTAATACTATTTTACTATTTGGTGGTGAACTATTTCCTGATTGTTTCGTTCTTTTTATCTAGCTCATCTAGTACTGAATATTTCAGACATTGGTTTAGAGCAGTAGCAATGATGTCTTTACATTTGATAGTTTTCTGACATCTATACATTTTCGTTGTTTTGCTTCCCCGCGGTCGTCTGGCAGGTTAAATACAAGTTTTAATTTTGATACAATACCGGCGTTGTTTAGTCCAGCAGTTTGTACTGTACACGGATGTTGTCATTCGAACATCTTGTCGGTCCTGTCTTCTCACAATTGCATAATCTACACGATGCCAGTGTCTTGATCGATGGTGCATCCAGAAGGTCTGGTTTCGGTTTTGAAGTTAAAAAATATTGTTAGTAATGAGGATGTCATGCTCGCCACATGTTTGTAGAAGATAACGTCCATTGCTGTTTCAACAATCCACGCATTTTCCCCAATTACATCATTCCAGGAGCTCTTATCTGTACCCAGTCTTGCATCTAAGTAATATGTGCTTATCAGCCTTTGAAACTGCAGTGATAACTGCATGTAGTCCATCATGGAACTTATCTTTAACTTCTGAATCTGTTAGCGTTTCCGCATACACGCTGATTGTTGCATATTGCTTATTAAAGAGCATGACGACTTTTAGCGTCATGATACGATCATTTATTGCACGTCTGCTATTGTTGTTTTCATTATCTATTACACCACACCATTTAAGATATTCCATGGCAAAAAATAAATATGATTACTGAATATTTCAAATGTATTAGGCTGAGGTTTCCATAATATGTAAAAAAATAAATAATTGGAAATGTTTAATATTAGTATTTCCGTGTGTATACTCTTTTCTGTTTAATGTGTTTTTGGAAGAACTAGTTGCTTTTTACAAAAATTTAAAGCAGGATTAAACCGAAGTAGTATATCCGTTCTGAAAATTTATTTTTATTTTAAAAAAGGACATGTTAGACAAATGTGGCCTCATCACGTGATAAGTCCAATTTTTGAAACTTTTGTAATGTTATACGCACAACCATGCAATTTCTGTTATAGTTTGCGTATCTTTCATGTCAGAAATCTTAAGCGACACGACGCTAAAGCAACATGGCTAATACAGATTTCTATTTACTGGTTTTCCAGCTACATTATCTACATTGCCAGCTAAAAGATGATGTACATTTTTTAAAGACTCCAGGAACGCTACATCGAGAAAAAATATACGGTCACAGTCACCCAATGATCTTATATTATTATAATGACGGACGCATTCAGTGGAAATGCAATAGAAATCAACACTGACAGCGCACGAATGTAAATGTCGGCTCGTGTATGTAGTTCACTAAGATTTCGCGAGTGAAAAATATGTCAAATCATCTATGCATGGGCTTTCGAAATGACATCTATAGAATGGTGAGTTAGTGAGTTGCAGATTAGCAAGCCCACACTTGTAGAATGGAACGTATTTATGCACGAAATTTACAGCATGACACAGCTGCTACGAAGACGCATTAGAGGAGAAAAAATGATAGTCAAGGTAGACGAAGGCCTATTTAAAATTAAAAATCTAATCCCAATCCTAGTCGAACTACATACTCGGTGGGTAGATAAATACTCGCGCATCGTTTGCGCAAATTCGCCAAAAATCGGACTTTACGTGTAATTGGTAACAATGCCGACATGCTTTTGGAGACCAATCTCAGCATGACATCATCAAGATTATGAAATCCTTAATGGTTCTCAGTCGAACGTCGAATTTTAAACGTCTCACTCTGTTCACTGTGTTCACACGATACGTTACTGGGTTATATAATTGTCAGTGTTGCAGATATTGATTTTGTAGTATATTGAATCAACACATAAATTTCACCTAATTAAATAAAATTCGGTTTTTATAAAATGAGAAAATATATCCAGTTAACGGCTTCATCTTATCTGATCTTTAAAACACTCTTGATATGATTTAAAATAACAACGGTAAAATTGCAGTTTAGGTCTGCAGTGCACTATAAATAGTGCACTGTTTACATTGACGTCATGGATTTCCCTGGAACACCAATCATATCGATAGATGTAGTGACGTCACATCTCCCGACATAAACGAGAGCAGTCTACTGCGCATGCCCAGTCACTACATACAGAACGTCTGTCTCTCGACACAGATTGGATTGTACACAAATCTTTTTTTCCCCCAATGATTTCTACTGCGCATTCAATATTTCTGCGCGCTACACAATGAGAGAGCGCCAATTAAGCCGCTACGGTAAAATTAGTATTCATTCTAAATACGAATTATAATCCTAATTCTATAACCCTAACGCGCGTGCTAAATCACACGCAAAGGTTATGTAATACCTCGAAACTAGAACAAAGGTCACAGTGTAGACCTAAACTGCAAATGTGTCCGAAAAATTATTACAACAAACACACAACTTTGGAAACTAGCCTAACGGAACGGAAAATACAGCGCCATGTTGGCATGAAATAGAACACACCTCACCCGTGTTAATATATATGAGACGACAGCAGGTCAAGTGAAGTTAACATTAGTGTAAGTATACTAGGGACCAAACCCGAAATAAAGGAATGACGAAAACGGATGTGCACCTCCACACCTCGGACGTCCTGACCACAAGTGGCCAACCGGGGTGCAAATAATCACAGCTCTACTGTGGAACTTGCAGCACAACGTACTTCACACTCCCCGGCGGAAATCACACGAAATATTTGTTGTGGTTATATGAGAGCGAACGCAGAAGAAGAAGAGTGTAAGTATACATACAAAGATACTCATGTAATTTTGTTGGGATATGTAACGAGACTACCCACAGAAAGTGTAAAACAAAGAACTTTATCATTGAACTAATAAGAAATACAGCAAGCAAACAGAGAAAATAAAAAGGTCGTCCACGGATAAATGTGGATCGACGAAATATTTGAGGCAGTAAATGTCAGCATATGAAGCATATAATAGGATTAGTTTAGAGATTTTTCTCTACTTGACGCTGAAATTCAAAATAGGAAACAACGAAAAAGTCGACTTATCTTGACGTTAACACACAAGTTCACTCAGCGGGTAGTAAATCCTATCAGAGAACAAATCTAGAAGTCACCATTCTCTGTTAACTTGTTCTACTAATTAGATGCCGCTATATAAGGCATATAAACAGCAGCGAGATTGCCAATCGGCAGAAGCGCTTCTGATTCGTATACCCAACTGTTCTATCAAAGTGCAACATTATGGTGCGACTTATATATTTCTTATGTAAATTGTCTTCCTGCCAGATGTCGGTCTGTACTTGAGTTGCGTGGAGATCTTGCTAGTTATCAATTAGCTAGCTTTTCCCAGTTCTGTACATGGTATTTTGTCAGTACATGAATGTTCTCTGTTTTGCCATAGGTTTATATGAATGTTCTAGCAATACATGGCTTCTAGACCTACATGAATGTTCTAGCCGTACATGACTTCTAGTCGTACATGACTATTCTAGCCGTAGACGACATTTTTGCCATAGATAACACTGGGACTGAAGTAGGGAAAACTTTGCTCAACTTCCTTTTTAGTAAGATGGTCCTTGGTTTGATTTCCAATAGAAGGTTAATTTTTTCAGGCTACAATTCCCTCTGGTCGATCCAAATTATGAAAATAGAACCAGAACACATGTGTGATAGTAAAAGGGTGCGATGCTAAATTTTAATTAGCTGTTGCGTATTACAGCTACAAAATCCCTCCCTTCAACTTCCTAACGGGAAAAATTAAGTATTTGGCAGTTTTCTGACAGTTGCGTATTACAAAAACTACAAACACAACTAGTGAATTCGGCTCTGTGGGTTATGTAACGAGTGTCTTGTTGGACAGTCAAGGTACCTAAGTTCGATACCAACCGCAGACAGCTGGGCATACATCATCATCATCAAGTGCCGTCTCCACAACGAAGGTTGACTGCAACGGATCTCAAACATCCCTTGACTCTTGTCTTGGTGGTGCACTCTGCTAGCCTGTAACCTGTCCATCGTGTGATGTTACTCTTCCACTTGTATCTCTGCCTACCTCTTGCTCGCTTCCCTTAGACTTTACCCTCAAGTAAGGTTTCTATAAGGTGTCATGTCTTTTAATGTGTCCAAAATATTTTATTTTCCTGATTTTATTTCTCTTAGTAGTTCTTTCTTCATATTAAGTGTTTCAGCACCTCTTTATTTGTGTTCTTCGCGTATACAGGACTGTTTGGAAAATAATGAAAATTTACTGAATGTTGCTTAGAAAATCACTAAACTAACAATGCCGGGTAAACTGTAATTTTTAAAAAAAATTACTGTATCTGAAATTTAATCTAAAGCACTGTTACAAATATAAGTATGTTGCCCTGACACGAACAAAACTTTTTTCAAGATGACAGTTATAAACGCCTGCATTCTTCACGCGTCGTGTTTACAGTACAGCGTTTTTGTCGTGTTCGTGGTGGCGGGAGGGAAAGACATTACCATTTGTATGACATTAACAGAAATGAATGACATTTGAATTTGGTTCAGTCACATTTGCCGGTAGTGATATGCGAATGTCTGTGTAATGAAGAAAAAAATAGGACAAAAACGTTGGCTTATGTACTAAGAACACAGAGTAATTAGAGACTTTGTAACTAGAATCACATTTCTCGACGCCACAGCTGCAAATATTGAAGTTGTCATTAGAAGTTTTAAAACGGAAACAAGATATAGTAGCCGCTGCACATAGGGTTTTCAGTTGATGACACAGCGTTTAGCGTTAAGTTTACATTTTTTCCATCGCTGTCACAAAGAGCATTCAAAGTGCATCTTTATTTTCTGAATTGTTTCAACAACAACAAAAATCTCTGTGCTCAAGCATCTTGACTTGTGTTGACCAGGTTGAAGTTAAAAGAAAAAGGCAGCAACGTAATTGCAAGTGCATTTTTACAGTGATCCCTAGAGATTATAGCATGAGCTACAGCTGTATGTGTTACTCTCAGCAGTTTCTGCGGCAGCAGGACAAGGAACCAGCGTTGAAAGAAAGAAAAAACATTATGGAGAACTGGACAACCGTAGCCTCTCGTATGACATTACATAAACTATTTCGGTTGTGATGCCAATTAAGGGTTGCTTTTGACGCTCTGAGACGGCTGCGCCCATCACCCATGCTTAGTTTCGACGCTGCTGAGTACCCATGTGTATAGTGTCCCCGCTGTGAAAGATGAATTACTGACTAAATTATGTGTGTCATTGAATTATAATAAACGTCACATGGTTACTATTGTCATGTGACGTATTCCTTCCAGAACGTTGTCTTCCCAATGAACTCTCTGAACCTCTCTCTGTCTTGGGCGATGTGGCTTGCATTTTCTAGCGATGTATTCATGTTATCTTTAATGTCGTCAGTCCATCGTCTTCTTGGTCTGCCCCTTCTCCTCTTCCCAGGTACTCTTCCCTCCATTATTTGTCTTTCTAAACAGTTATGTCTCTTTATATGACCAAACAGGCGTAGTTTTCTTTTTGTTATTGTGTTTAGTAACCAACACTCTGGTTACTATTATCAACTATAATTACCAGATGGACTGCAACAAACCTGCCTACAAATAGGCTAATAAATTATATAGAAATATTTGAAAAAATATAAATGCAGTGTACAAATGACTACACACACACACACACACACACACACACACGTACGCACACACACGCGCGCGCACACACACACACACACAGTCAACGTTTCAGTGCTTTCATCAAGAATGGACAAAAACAGATGAAAAGTAGAGGGAAGGGAAAGCTATATTGACACATACGCCTTATACCGAAAAAAAATATAGGACGGCTATATACCGAATGAGAATTCAGATCAAGAATGTTGCTACAGCCCTCCTGTTTTGTTATACTCAAGTAGCTATTGCAATGATACGAGTTAATGACAACGATAGATACTCTCAGTAAATTGTCTTGTTGAATTATGGAGAGACTTGCATTATTTTACTCATAATTAAATATTTACGCAATCGATAAATTACATATAATGTATCCATATCACATGATGTCATTCCAACTTTTTAATTTTAGGCTTGCATAACATAGAGTTTCCGGTACGCAGGGATAAAAAACACGACGTCTACTAGCGATCATTCGATCTGTACGCAAAGCACTCAGAAGCCCCCTCCCAGGGTATTCCAGGTGAGGGGGAAGGAAGCCTCTCGGTCAATGCATGCAGATCGATGGATGCTACCTTGTATACTCCTGTAACTAAAGTTCGTTTCGTTAACTAATGTATCATGTGTTTCGTTAAATAATGTATCATGTGTTTCGTTAAATAATGTATCATGTGTTTCGTTAACTAATGTATCATGTGTTTCGTTAAATAATGTATCATGTGTTTCGTTAAATAATGTATCATGTGTTTCGTTAAATAATGTATCATGTGTTTCGTTAAATAATGTATCATGTGTTTCGTTAAATAATGTATCATGTGTTTCGTTAAATAATGTATCATGTGTTTCGTTAAATAATGTATCATGTGTTTCGTTAAATAATGTATCATGTGTTTCGTTAAAAGTATCAACAAATTAGCCCGTAGAGTATGATGTCGAGTAACATTCCCTATGATGTACTGTGATGACCGTGAAGTTAGAGTGTTGGTCTAACATCCGTGAGGTCCAGAGTTCGATCCCAGGTAAGGACTAGGTTTTTCTGTTTAAATAAAATAATTCACCCTTTACATGACGTAGCGACATGTCTTTATCACACAGCTACAAAATCCCTTCCTGCATCTTCTTGAGGGGGAAACATGCAGCATTTGACAGACAGTTGTATTGTGATCAGGGGCTATCAATAAATTACGTCAACAATATTTGGTCACCTACCTTTTTTTGCGGGAAAAGAAACGAAATTTAGGCAACTTTTCCCCGCAATTTATGTCAATTGTCTAATTGGTCTATAATTACTGATCAGCTGTTCTGGGTCGAGAATTGTATGTAAGAAGGATTGTATGTGTGATTCTCAGTGGATGGCGCGCATAGATGGAAGGGTAGAGGGTGGATGTCTTCAGTGTGTAGCGCGAAATCGTCAAATTCGGCAGCACTGTAATATAATTGTATATCTCTAACAAACTTATGATTACGGTAGCCGTTTAAAATTTTTTTTATCTAGGATTAAACAGGCAGCAAATGAGGTCACGAAATTGCACAAATTTGTGGATCGGTGAAAATTTTATTTAAAAAGTTAGAATTTTATTTTAAAAAACTCCATTTTGGGATATGACCCAATTTATGTTTCATTTTTATTTCCCCGCCTACTCTCAGCAAACTGTTAAGAATGTAAGGAATCCTATAACGTTTTTAATTCCTAAAATATTTTTAGCAGAGAAAATTACGGAAAAACTACATAATTTGTTCACATTTTTCGAAAAATATTTTAAATTCAAATAAATTAATTGTTATATAGAACAGTTTTGTTGACATCAACATTTGTCAACCACCTTCCCACAACCTCCTCTTTGGACGGTATCCAATTTCTTCAGAATTTCTCTAACAGTTGACGTAATTTATGAACTGTCCATCTTTTGTGCAACAGTACAAATACACTTGATTTATTCCAATCTGGCTAAACAGGTGGAAAATGGTAAAATGGTAACAGTTACATTTTTCTGTGACCATTTCATTGTAGGACTGTCGGAGAGTATTTCGACACCACCGTATATTTAAACACACTGAATTGTAACTTTGAGACAATAAGTAAGGAAAATGAGTTTTAAGTTAACTAATGAAAATTGTGTAGTAGGAACATGGTACATTCGAACTCATGCGGTAAACAATAAGAACTGACCCACGTACTTGAAAGATATCAATGGGGTATAGATTGACAATTGGGGTCTATCAATTGAGATATAAATTTCCCTACTAGTTCTAGCGGAAATTAGATGGATAAATTGTGGCTAGTTTACAGCGGATGAAGGACATACGTTGTGATATAGTGGTGATGAGCATTTATATGAACATCATCATCAGGTAGCATATCATGAACAGGATGTTGCAGTCATTACAGGCTTTCAAAACTTCTATCTTGAGCCTGTCACCCTGCTTTTGTTATTGTCATGTTCATGTGGTCTTTGGTGTCCTGTGTCCATCTTCTTCTTTATTTTGTTCATCTAGCTGGCATCATCCCCTCAATTATGGTTTTCTCTAGGCCGTCATGGCGTTTGATATGGTTAAAATAATGTAGTTTTCTGAAAAGAACCATGCCGTTTAGCCAGTTTTCTTTTACATTCATTTCTCTCAAGATGGCTATACTGATAATTCATCTGGTGCATGGTATTCTAAGGATTTTTCGGTAACATTTTGTTCAAATACGGCTATTTTATTTTTCATTCTGTTAGTGATTGTCCAGGATTCGCACCCATATATTGCCACTGGGAATAATGCAATCTCTTATGAATGTTAGTTTTGTTCTTTTACAGCAGCTCAGCCATATGTTTTTCATTTATATCAGCTTCGTTGACGCGATAGCCAACCTCCCTCTGACTTCTTCAAAGCAATAACCGGTACTATTGATAAGAGAACCAAGGCATTAAAAATGGTGACTTTCTAATTCGCTGTTGATGATCACCATGTTGTTACATCAACATGGAGTCGGCTTTATCGTTAATAAGAACAGGGCTAACACATTTATTAGTTGTACTGAAAACGATAAGAATTGCTGCGAAACCTTTAAATATTGTCATCATTAGGTTTCCACACCTACGTCCGATTACGACGATGACAATATCGATCTATTCTACGATCAACTTGAGAAACATGTTAGAAAATCGCCTTAAAAATTATATTGTAAAGGTAGGTAAAATAAAGGGAGGCCCCGATGACAGCAACCTGCGGTTGGGGATGATGATAACTCTTCATGTACTAAGCCTAAGCAACTATTATGTATTTATGATCATAGAAAGCGTGTGCAGATTGCAAGATGTGGCAGCAGGTGCTGAGTGGATAGGTCTACCCACAGATTTCGAAACGTGTTTGAGAGTAGTAATATTACTTAGCAGGGAATGCAGAGAATGGTGTCCAACAGCTTTGGAGAAAGAAGTGCAGGCTTTGACCAGTGAGAATGCCAAAGAGGGGGGATGTGATTATATGCACTGATGAATCTGTGACTAGACATGTTCGCAGTGCTTTGACTTTCACAGCTCAGTGCGCAGGTTAAACTATCAGGGAGGAGAGTGGGACCTTTGCGGTTACTACGAGTAGCATGACCATGGAGACTATGGCGGTGACCAGGACATGTGAGTGGGTATGCACCCAGAAGGTAACGCAGGTCTGCATCTTGGGTGACTCTATGAGTATGATTAGGAAGGTACAAGTGAGTGTCTCGTTTGCGAACAGTCAATTGAGGCCTTGAGAAAGGCAAGGCTGATAATGGTTACATTTATTTTCGTGTCGGGATATGTGTGTGTTCGAGACAATGAAAGAGCAGATCAACAGGCGTCATGCGCGATTGTGGCACAGGGCGATGGGGCATTCCTTAGATATATAGCACGCGAGAGTGAAACTAGTGTGGATGATGATTCCTTTTCAATGGCCAGGGTTAAAGATCAGGGTTTGAAATGCGGTGTTGCTAGAAGTGAACATTTTGGAGGGCGCAGAAGAATGATGGTCAACCAGCATAGGACCGGTACTGTCAGTAGAAGTGTAATGGCGGATACACTCAGGGAGAGATCTGAGCAACTATGGACGTGTTCAGTTTGCAGTGATGATGATCCGACGACTAACTAACTATTATGTGGGGTGTCTAGTTCCCTTCCTTGATGCATTTACCTGCCCTAACTCATGCGTCAGGTACTTATTTACAGCTGAGTCGACTGGAGGAGTGGTCGTGTCAAGCGAGAAATCAAAACCCGGTTTCTTGTGTTCGGATTTTTTTCTCTAATCTGCCACGTTGCAACCCGTTGATAGCAAGGAAGCTCACTAACTACTGGCTACCGCGCTCGTCTGGAGCATATCACGCACACGGAGACTGGAACGCTAAATAGACCCAGGTGCATATGACAAGTACGACGGAAAATATGGTTTAGGAGCGAGTAACAATGCGGATTGAGGCTGCTAGAATGTGCTAACAGTTACAAAGTAACTGTGGAGCGTATAACCGTGTGGCTAGAACACCGTTTTCAGACCCTTGATGTCCCGGGTTCAGTCCACGGTTGTGACAGGATTTGTTTTCTTTCGGAGGTACAGTCAAAATCCTTCCTGTACATGTCGCGGCGTCTGCTATGGAAAAGCGGTCTTTATTTCCACACCCCATAGAAAGCCTCCCTACCACACCTTCACAGGAAAATATGCTGTAACAATTTCTTTTAAAAACAAACTAAATGTAGCTAACAGATACTCTAAAATTTCAAGAAGAACTACTTGGTGTACACCATCAGGACCATTACACAATCAAATCGATTTGATTCTGGCTTCTAAGAGGTTTAAATCTGCCAGAAATCAAAGAGGAGAGACATCCAGGGTGCTGTCATAGGCAGCGACCACGATATAGTTTTGATGACCGTTCATCATCATCAAGAGCGTTTCAGCAACTATGGTTGGCCCCGTCTCTTGTTTGGTGGTGCACTCTACAAGACTGTAACCTATCTTGTAATGTTACTCTCCCACTTGCATCTCTGCCTGCCTCTTGCTCGCCTCCCTTTGATTTTACCCTCAAGTAAGGTCTTTAACAAGGTGGCATGCCTTTTAATGTGTCCAAATACTTTATTTGCTTTGATTTTATTTCCTTTAATAATTATTTCATTGCTTCGTATTAAATGTTGTTAGAACCTAGTTGTTTGTTTTCTTTTCTTTCAGCCAACCTTCGTTGCGGCGGCACTTGTTGATGAAGCCTCATCGAGGAAATAACAACCACCGTAATAGCGGCAAGTGACTAAGATGTGACTGGGAGAAACCAAAGGCGACAGAAATAGATCATATATTCAGCAACAAAAGGAGGTATATTTGGTTACCTTTGAATGTATTGGAGGATGATATTAACTCACTGAGAACCTGAACGCAGTGTTACCGGACACAGCAACATAGTTACTAGGCACGAAACACATACTAGTAAACCCTGGGTGACTGACGACATATTAAACCTGTGTGTTATCAGGAGAGAGCTAAAGCAGGCTAAAACAGAATCTACTGACACCTTGGACTTACAGTTCAATGGAGACATACATGCACACTTATAGTATGTGATAGATGGTGATGGTGGTTTCTCACCCTGGAGATTTCCCTCTCTTCAAGCTTTTAGTAGTCAATCTGACTTCATTTTAACTGGATTCTGGATCTATTTCACTGCTATCATTGTAGATTGACTCCATTAAATATTTGATATAGTTCTGTCAAATGGGCGATGTCATTTTGGATGTAATCAGATTGGCTATAAATCAGTCTTGTCTGTTTTCTAGTACTGATGTGACGGTAAAGCGATGTGAGGTCACAATACGTACATAAGATAGTTGTGTTCGTCTATCTTATCAGATCAGGTCCGAACAATGATTCTCCGTCGTCTAGTGCCACGACAAGGTCCCTATGTGAATACAGTTATAGCAGTGTATATGAAGAGCTGTACGGTAGTGACAAGGCTTTTCCGTTGTACGGAAAAGAGAAGACCGTATACCACTAGAGGGCAGGTTACTACACTATCTGAAGTGTGGTTATTAATGACGGTACGATGAGTGAAAGAACTAGTAGTTAGTTGAACTGCTGCATTTCTTCTAAGATTTTTAACAGTGGTTATATCTTATTTACATTTGATATGTCACAACATCTATCAAAGTACAAAACTCGAAGTCACATAATTCTCAAATTCTTCATGGATATAATCTTCATATAATGAACAACGAGGAATTCTTCAATTTATTATAAAAATCTTCAAATGTAACTTGTAATCAGCATTAATCAACCCCAATAGTCTTCAACCAACATCGAGGAGATTTTCTATTCAGTAATAATATCTTCCAAGAAGTATCGAAGCACCTTTTATTTAGCATCAATAATCTTCAAATAATCATCTAGGAAATCTTCCGGTTCACAGACATCGAATATTCAGGATCTTAAACAACTTACTTTAAGATCCGCTAAATAGGATATCTCCTCTTGTCGATAGAAAGCTCGAATATCTGGCTGCTTTCGTAGTTTACACTTAACTCAGAGTTATGTCTAGAATCCCAAATAGGGGAAACTTCTAGACGTATACAGCACTGTCTATCCTCGCCTACAACTAACTCCTGGCTCGGAAACTAAACTTATTTTCTTCCAAGTCTCAAATTGCGTGTCTCCACCACGGTGGGTGAAGCGAGACACCAGGCTAGAGCTCAGAGACCAGAATCCAGAGTAAATCAGAGTCTAATAATCTCGAATGCCTCCAAAACATCCTGTTATATCTTCGAAGATAGTCCCACCTATATTCTATCTATGATAGAAAGATTCTCAACCATATTCTGAGACATTCTCTCCCATTCGTCTATTTTAGCATATCAGCTAAAATCCATGATACAAAAATGCAAACCTCCTGTCATTAACTTAGGAAACGCCCTTCTGTTCTATCGTGAAATCTGGTGGTATGACTAACTGTCACTGATATTCAAATTTCTCAAATTTTATATGACCGTTAACCATTTTAACATCAAAGGACAGACTTGATCACTGTTTCCTTTCAGCCATTCCACTGTCTAGACCATCCAATTAACTGTTACACTTGACTCAGAGATATATTCAAATTAATACGTAATCCAACTGCTTCCTTGGGAAACACCTGGCCCTCGACTCAATTTAGCAGTTTCTCGGTTCGACCAGTTAATTGCCTCCTGGCTATCTTCCGTGAGAACACAGCCAGTTCAATTGAAACCTTTCCCCGTAGTACTCTCTTCAAATGATCGAATAGTGTGATTTCGTTTGGCCTAAATTACACCACCTGGTCTTAGCTGAGCGGGACATTCTTAGGTGAGCTGCCATGTGTTTACAAGAGTCTTTCCACCTGTTACTTTGTATCGCTCAGTTTCCCTACCGGTTATGCAACTGGCTCAGGAGATTATTCTCAACGAGAAGCTTTGACGCTAATCGCATTTTCCCAGGAGCGCAACTGCGTACGCTAGACTTAGGGACGTCGTTTACTCAATTACTTCCGTAACGGTTTTATTCTCATGGAACCGTTGGGCTCCAAGGAACAGTAGGGCTCACACTGTTACGAACCGCTGGGGCTCACAGGAACAGTGGGGCTTACCACTGTTACACTGAATCAATCAAATTCTATAATTGATTCAGACAAACACCGTTTGAAAGCCAACTAACTATTCTATGTGAAGCCTCAAACGATTGAAATCATCATCGTTTTGACTATAAAATCGACTATACAATCTTTTACTCAATGAACAGTTTATACTATATATCGATGGGGTCTTTGTTACCTCTAATATTTTATGGTAGTGTGTCCTGATATAACCTAATTGGACTTTGTCCGCTGGTTGAAAGGGGCACGCCTCTCCAAAAGAGAGGCAAACTCATTAACTACCTACCTTTACTCAATGAATTACTTCTAATGTTGTGGATTGCTCTCATAACGTGATGGAGTGATGTATGCATGCGTTCACATAAATTCTTCGCAACAAAATGTTGACGGTGAAGTACACAATGAAGTGAGTAAGTAGTGAGTACATTTTGTACTGCGTGTTTCAAAGAGCTATGAAAATTATGTTGCGCCCTGTTATTGCTAGAGCACCAGCAGTAGCAGTATACAAAATATTACAATTGGGAATGACTTTCTCTTTTAAAAAAAACAACGAATTCATGGTATTCTTCCTTTGTGTCCACTTCCACGATTTTAGCAAAAAATAATTCTTGACAATTTTTAAAAATCTTTTATGAATCTTACGTATATTAAGAGAAGTGTTTCATTATTTAGGAGAGAGTTGATTCATCAAGTTGAATGGACAATTTCCATATCTGTAAATATGATTTTTCAACATCTTCAGCCATTTCATCGATTCTTCTTTGCACTGAATTATTGCTCAAAGGCATTTTCCGGATAATATCTGGCACTGGCTTATGATACACAATATTTATGACTTCTTTTATTTTCTCTCATTATCGACTTGCCGTAATCCTATCTTGAAGGCTTCTAACTCCTTCAACATTTTACAGATCGCTCTGTGCAATCAGTGTTCTCTTTATTTACCAGAATGTTTCCCAAGGCATTAACCCGGTTGGTTCTGTAGTCTATCTCTGGTTCAACAGCCTCGTGTTCGTTACCACTGTCGAACGCAGCGATGTCAGCGGTCCGCATCACTGCTCCTGGCGTGTAGAACGGGCTGGACTTCCACTATGGCTATAATTGTATTTACTGAGTTTTGTTTTAGTGTCATCTCTTTGCCCGATCTTACAACGGCGTTCATGGCGCTCTCTACCTCTAGGGCTACGCTCTCTCATCTTCAAACGTGGTCCGTCGTACGTCATGTTGGCCTTCTTTCGATGAAGGAAATCTCTTCCGAGTATCAAGCTCCGGTATGCAGTTTTCGTAACGCAGAAGTCATGTTGGAACAGCACCTTTCCTATGTGAAATATTGTCCTGGCCGTTCCCGATACCTTGAGAGGTTCCCCTGTCACGGACTCCAGGGGGGTTTTCTTTTTTAAAATTTTTACATGACTGCTAATGTCTTGGTATAACTCAGGGCCCATCAGGCTGACTTCAGCTCCCGTGTCGACCAAATCTCTGACTGTTAGCCCATGTATGGTGACCGCACACAGTCTGGAGTCTGTTAACTCTGCTGCCGTGGTCTCCCTCTCTTCCCCGTGTCGTGTCGGAACGCAGGCATCGGCCCTACCGCTGCCTCTGTTATGTTGTGAAAAGTGCTTCCCTAGTCATGTCCTTATTTCTGGGTTGTCCCGGTGTGATAGACACGCCTTATATTTGTCTTATGTACTGAGCCCACTGAAGACATTTTCTCTCTCTACCGTCGAGTTATACTCGACGAAGGCGAACTGGAGACGTTTGCTGTCTCTGTCTACTGGTAGGTACACCTCCCGTACTACACCGAACCAACTGAAATACTTCCCCTATTTTAAATTCCCTTATTAGTTTTGTTAATTTTGTCAATAAACAACCTGGCTCTGTTGTACGCTCCTGGTGCTAACTTTGGTACAATTCTGTTTCTCGTCACGGTCCTTTTTGTGCGCCCGTTGTTTGCTATAAGTGGCCTTTCACTCATAATTAGTCTGTCCCAGCCTCTCCTGACTACTATTCCTATCATTCCGACAGCCTCTTCTCTATTTGTGCGAACTGTGTCTCGGGGTCCGCTGTGGTAGGTGCCTATCTCCGAGCAAAACGTCCGTTTTCCGACATCCAGGAATTTTCTGTAAATCTCGTTCCTTCTTTACGTCTCCTGTCTATCAGTGGTTCTTGCCTCACTTCGCGGGATATGTCAAACTCCCTCGAGATTGGTAGGCTCTCTCTCTCTCTCTCTCTCTCTCTAACCTGTTGGGTCTGTAGTCTTGGGACACGGTGAGCAGCTTGAAATCCACCAACGGCTGCTGAGTTCTTTCTTTATGGCTAACAGAAGGTCGTCGTCTAGCGTGCTGGGTTCCATCTCAAGGTGGTGCCGTTTTATCGTTCCTGGCCGTAACACTTCTATGAACTAGTGCAATACTTGCCTACTCACACCTTTTTCCCCCCATCGAGGCCAGCGCCTTGTAGTGGTCATGGGGCTTAGTTCAGCAATCAGGGGCTGGAAACTAAGACTGGTCGGGCAGTCCCACTTGAGAAGGAACATAGTCCAGCCTAAGTAAGCAGAGTGCTGAAGACGGAGGTAACCAGCCAAAAGGCGCACAGTTAATCAGGATGCCACGCACAAAACACAATGGAAAAATGTCTGCATCTATAAAAAGTTATGGTGACTGCTCTTTGGTGGACATTCAAGTAGGGACGGTGCCGGGCCCTATACCTCGAAAGGGCTCAACCTCAGTTACTGGAAGTTCTTTTCAATTGCTCCGAAGAGCCAGAAGGCAAGGGAATAGAGCTACTGGCCACACAAACAAACGATTAATAAAAATAATGCACTGGAATGCTGAGGGTGTCAACAGTAAAAGAGATGGATACAGCAAAAGATTGGAACTTGAAAATGTCCTATGTGAAGAAAAAGATAATATATGCTGTATCAAAGAAACACACCTCAGCAGCGACATAGCGTTCAAAATCAGAGGCTACAAGTGCTAACGGTCTGACCAAAAGGACATGCGAAAGGGTGGAATTCTGACACTTGCTAAAAACAATATCAGCGCATGTCAGCTGGAAGTATATATAGAAGGGGCAGAATACCAGATGCTCCACCTAAAAACAGACAGTGCAGAATTACATCTCCTGAACTACTACTGCCCAAATGATAAACCATTGGCACTAGACACAATTCCAGACAGAGAGAGACTTATGGTCTGTGGTGACTTCAACAGCCATTCTCAGAGCTGGGGCTACGATCATATCGACAAGAGAGATGAGGAACTTGAGAGCTAGCAGGATGAAAATAACCGCATCCTTATTAACCAGCCAGCTGACTCACCAACCTTCTACTCGAGAGCATGGCACACCACCTTTACCTGGCATTCCACTCACCAGGCCTGGAATGGAACATCACACGTGTCGTTGGAAGGCAGCTTGGGGGTAGTGACCACAGACCAGTATTTATGGAAATCCACAATGAATTTATCAAGGACAGCAGCACGCTCACTAGGTTGAACTATAAAAGGGCAGACTGGAAAATGTACCAGCATTTAACCAGTGTTCTAGCTAAGGACATGAACTTGAACAAAGACATCAATAGAGCAGTAAGTGAATTTAATAGATGTATACTACATGCTGCTAGTAAAACCATACCCAGGGTGGCGCGCAAAAACTATAAACCCTACTGGAATGATGAACTGGAAAAGCTGCAAAATGAGATGGAAACATCTAGACAGCAGGCTGAGAACAGACCTAGCCAAGAACATCACAACAAATATCAGCAAACAAAGGCTAAATTTGAAAGAGCCAAGTTACAAGCAAAACGGAGCAGCTGGAAAGAAAAAAAACAGAGTCGCCGAACCTAGAAATCGATACTAGGAAATTATGGAAACTTGTGAAACAACTAAATGACGATGGTTTAGGGATAAATACCAGCATCACACTTTATAAAGATAGAAACATTTTAACAGGTAAACATGCAGCTGATTACTTTGCAGATTCCTTTGCAGAAGACAATAATGTCAAAGTTAGCCCACACAAACAACAGGAGGTTCAAGAGAACCAGCAAAACATTGGACAAGGCGAACCTATACCTGAAGTCATTGAGGCACCAATCACAATGAAAGAACTGGAGCATGCAATATCCAAATTGAAAATAAAAAAGTACCCTGGAGCTAATGGAGTGTCTAATGAAATGATTAAAAACCTGGTAACTGCAGCAAGATCAAAGCTACTGCAGATCTTTAACACAAGCTGATCCACAGGTAATGTACCACAGGCGTGGAGAGAAGCAATAATGATACCACTACTCAAATCAGGAAAAGATGGCAACACAGTCTCCAATTACAGGCCAATCAGCCTCACAAGCTGTCTATGTAAAACAATGGAACGCATTATCAATCTTAGGATACAGCGGTACCTTGAAAGTGAAAACATTCTGGTATCACAGCAAGCAGGTTTCAGACAGTGCTACTGAAGATCAGGCAACCTACCTCTCCCAAGAGATTGAGGATGCCTTCCAAGACAAGAAACTGGTACTAGCAGCATGGCTAGGTTTCAGGAAAGCATTTGATAAGGTCTGTAAAGAAGGGCTCTTTAAGAAATTTCGAAATTACAGGGTTAGCTCAAGAATGTACAAATGGGTAAACGCATACCTGCATAATAGAAGAGACAGGGTACAATTAGATGGTCGCAAGAGCAAGAAAGTTCTACTGCGTCATGGAGTCCCCCAGGGAGGAGTCCTGTCACCCACACTTTTCTTGGTTTACATCAATGACCTAGTTGCTGAACTACCACACGGGATCAAAGTGGCAATGTATGCTGACGACCTGGTGATCTGGTGCACGGAAGAACATGCGACAGTGACCACTAAACAAATACAAAGAGCTATCGATGCCCTAACCTTATGAGCGAATAGATGGTGCGTCAGCATTAACACAGATAAGTGCAGCACTACACTCTTTACCCTCTCACCAAAACAAAAAGCCGGTCATATCAAGATAGATAGAGAGCTCTTGAAAGAAGACAAACAACCCTCATACCTCGGAGTTACTTTTGATAATAAGCTGACATTGAAGCAGCACATAAACAAAGTAACAAAAAAAGCCAGGAGGAAGTTAGCTATCCTGAGAAAGCTAAGTGAATCCACATGGGGAGCCAGTGGGAATATACTCAGTAATGTTTACCAGAAAGACATTGGACCACACCTGGAATATGGTTCAGCTGCATGGTGTCCTGCATTAAACACCACATTACAAGATCTAGATAAAGTGCAAAACCAGGCAGGCACTTAGAATAATATTAGGAGCAATGAAATCAACACCCATAGCAGAGATGCAGAAAATGGGAAGAATGTAAATACTTGGTGAACGCAGAGACACAAAGTACTAATTCAAGCAGAAAAGTTTCAGTGTATTCCAAGTCATCCAATGAAGGAAAGATTCCAAAATCTAGCAATGGGGCGACTGAAAAGGAGCAGCTTTACCATCAAGCTAAACGACTCCATAGACAACATACAGATCTACCTGAAGTTGACAGCCCCTTAAGGTCTGTACCAGAACAAACCCCGTGGAGTGAAATCCATGGAATGGCAATATACATTCAGACCCATGTGAAAGGAATACTCAGCGAGGACGAACAGAATAGTGTGCAGTGAAGGACAGTCACCCTCAGTTTCCTGGATGAGGAATATCCACAAGATAAATGGTTCAGAGTATACACAGATGGGTCAGCACAGAATGCAGTGATGAATGGAGGTGTAGGTGTATATATAGAATATCAACACAAGCTAGAGAACACCGACAGGGAAATTCTGCAATAATTATGATGGCGAAATCCAGGCAATTAGTGTGGCAGCTAAAAAACTGCTAACTCCAACTCTGACCTACAGCCTGTGGTATTCCTGACAGATGCACGGTCAGTGCTTCAAGCTCTCCAGTCTGGAAAACTAACAGACTTGAAAAAACTACTTAGTGAATTGTCTTACCAGTATAGGGCAAACCATGCAGTGGATACGCTCTCACTGTGGAATACCAGGAAATTAATAAGCAGACCAACTGGCTAAGGAAGGTGCTGCTGAAGACCAACTAGATATACCAATCACCTACCATCAGAAAAAACAGATGATCAAGTCAATAAGAAAGCCATAAACATCAACACAAGATGCCTATCCCATTGAATGGCATTAACCTACGGACTAGCTGCATTAACCTACAAGTTGAAAGTTTACAGAGCAGTGGTACTTCCAGTGCTGCTATACGCTAGTGAAACATGGACTGTGTATAGACGTCATGTGAAAAAACTCAATCATTTTCATACAAATTGTCTCAGAATAGTTATGAACATCAGAGGGCAAGACAAGATTCCAGATACCACTGTCCTTGATAGAGCTTGTATCCTAAGCATTGACACGATCCTGATGCAGACACAGATTCGTTGGGCAGGTCATTTGGTGCATATGCCAGACCATCGTCTGCCAAAGATACTTCTCTATGGTGAGCTAGAGAAGGGTATACGATCTCAAGGTGGCCAAAGGAAGCGCTACAAGGACTCGTTAAAGGACTCACTGAAAGCCTTTGAAATAGACGACGATACGTGGGAAGAACTTGCACAAAATAGATCTACATGGCGTTCTAAAATAAAAAAGAGCGCATCATCTTGTGAAAAGAAGAGAAATGCAGCAGCTCAACAGCGGAGAGCAGCTAGAAAGTCACGGATAGACCAAGAACCGTCTACAGTCGTTATTCCATGTCCAAACTGTCCAAGGACATTTACAGCTCGAATAGGGCTCATTAGCCATCTACGAACTCATAATGAAGGACATAACTAAAATTGAATTGTCAAAAGTGGATGTAACAAATGGTCATCATCACTTGTGATGGACGAACAACATTAATTCGCGCATCTCCGACTTCTCTACTTCTGCTGTTTTAGTTTCTGGGGCTAAGCCCTCTGTCGCCTTTTGTTCCATTTTATATTGTAAGAGGAAACTTGCTTTCCTTCTACGTTTAGTATCGTAAGCTTCTAGTTGCACTAACTCAGTAACCAACTTTCGTCTCTATTATTGGCCCTTGGATAACCTTAATTGAAGATGTGGGCAAATATGTGTGCTAATTGCCATAACTATTCTTAATCTAAGCCGTGAGCAGATACAATGTGCGAAATGCAGTATTTATTCTTAATTTAGTCTACCCTGTGGACATATAAATGCGTGAACATGTATATAATCTTAGCTTAGCCTACCCCGTGGAAGGAAATATTCACATATACAGATATGACATTTAATATATACTTAAACTACTAATAGAAAATGTCAAACATGCTCTTCATTATCTCCTTAGGAAATAAATAGTTCATTTCTCTCAGTAGTTCTGGTCTTGTGGATGAGTTTATAATTGTTCACTTCCTTACAGGTTTAAGAAAAATTATTATTTCTTCTGTTCATGAATTATCTACATTGTTACTGTCTTCGCGAGATGGTAATAGTTCAAGAAAGATTACCAATTGTTCACTTATTTTTCTAACATAAGTAGTTAATATGACATACTCACTGCAGCGTGTCCGTCTGTTCTTTCGTTGGAATTACTAATTAACTAAACACGCAACCGTTTTCTATTTGAAACGTCTAATTGAACTCTTCTGGCCTCCTTTCTTAACGATCGCATATGTGGTAGCACTGCATGCCGTTAGCAATCATTGTGACAGTGAGGGGTCTGTCAATTATGTCACTTTGGCGTGACAATGTCACCAAGTGTGACAGTTATTTAAGGATGCATTACCGAGCGACTGGTAATCAACTGCAAGTCACAATTTGTATGACGTTGAGAAGCCTCGTAGGTGACTCACTGGAATACTGGTGTCGTATCAGCTTAGTACTTGTGGTTGACTTGTGAACTACTACATCCAAATAGTTATCTCGTGATATACGTATAAATCCATTCAAATCATAGAAACCAAATCTCAGAGTATATTTTTTGGCCTCTCTCCTCGAGCTATAGCCAACACAGTTTATTTACAAAGACAAAGAAATAGCTACCAGCGATCTGGATGATATTAGCATGATTTAGCAAATATATTCATTAAACACATAGAATCACAGAGACTTCAAACCGTCGCTCTAACTCTAAACTAACATGTTAACTGACTGTATTCTATCTTATCTTGCGTCTGAGTTACGACTAGTAATAGTACTTTCTGGGTTTCCAGCGAAACCTTAAAACCATCTTGTCCAACGGCTAACACATACCTTGTGGTTTGCGAGCGTGACCTGTGACTTTCTCTGGGCTCTGAGACCGGCGTCTCTTTAGGTTCCCCACTGACTGTACGAAAACTGCACCAACACCATCTTTTATGTTCCTGCGGACAGGTACTAAACCCCTCCCCTAATCTTCTTGTCTATCTATCATACTCTATTAATTCCTCTTTCCGTTCCAAGCCACGGCCCTCACAATCTCGTCTTGATGCACGTAATTCGTGGGCATGTCCAATCTCACTATACATGTCAAAGACTTGTTTAACAGTTTTTACGCGCGTAACTATAAAACGCTACTCGTTGGTGAAAGGTTACGCTCCTAACATTACGTATGTTGATCGTCTTTTGCCGATATCTATTGTCTAGTTGTTCCGGAGGAACAACAATTTCAGACGGACTATGGGTAGATTCTAGACAACCGCCTACCGTTGTCTAAAAACCCTTTTATATATTATATGCTTATATTATATTACTCAGTTTAGTGCTAGTGTCTGACCATGCCCTATAGCTATTTTTGTGATGTTTTGCTATGACCAACAGTTTCGGATCTTTCTCAGACGTGTCTTGACCTTTTCCAAACAACTGGTGTATTTTTCTGGCTAGCGTATTTGTTCTACGCTTATGCCGTCCGAATGTCAAAAACCTGTCTTGGGGCGACTAGTCTGTCGTTATAATCGTGCGTGGCCATAGTGTATGATCCGTTTCAGTCCCTACATAGTACCACCAAAATGTAATGACGGATAGACTCAAGGAGAGATTGGGGCAACTATGGAGTGTCCGGTTTGCATTGATGATAAGATAACGACTAACTAACTAACTATGTTTACAAGTGGGCATAACTGATCTGCGGCATGCTGGGATGTACTAAAGTTAAATTTGTGTTGTTGATGAATTTGTGTACATGTGCAGTATGTGTGTTGTTGTGGTCTATGTATCGATTGACGGATCAATATTCATATTAGTTTGAATATTATATAATATTCATATTATATTCATACACGTTGGTAGTCTTGACTAAAATCGCATAATTCCTTTAGGGGTGCGGTGTAGTCAAATATGGAAAACGTATTACTCAAGTTGCTATCTGGGCGGACATCATTCAAATCCAGTATGAGCCTTATGTCTTTTCTATAATAATATATTCTAGATTCTTTCATATTATATTTCTAATTTGTATAAAAATGTGTCTGATAAAAAGAAAACGTAGTTAACCCACCATGACGTAGGAGTTTGTGGTAAATTCTACAATGAACATCTCCAATAAAGACGTTTCACATGAATTAATTAGGACTCCATTCGTTCTAATTTTGATTATTGTTAGGCTTTCGGTTGGTCACTATTTACATACTTGGAATCGCGTGAAAATAACAAAGGCGACTCCAAGTATATAAATAGTGACCAACCGAAAACCTAACAAAAGCTGCCATCCAGTTAAGTGGCAAATGTAGATAACTGGTGTTACTGGAGACAATCGTGATTCTACCACAATGTGCTGTCTCAGTTTTCTTAGAGATGACAGACCATGTCTTTTTCTCCCTATGTTTAATGTACCTAAATGTACGAATATAATACCCATTTATTGAAAATTACCGTTGAAATGTGAAACCATAATCTATGGATAACAAAGCCGTGATATAGCAAGTGATTTTGCTAATCTCCGTCTCATGTATTGATGTACTATTTTTATTAGTTGGTGCCTTTGAGATTTGCATATATAGAAGAACAGAGAAAACTTTGCGGAAAAAGAACAACCAGGTGCAACACTAAAACTGAAAACATATTTATTAAATTCAATAAAAAAACAAATAACTAAAATATTTTAAATACATAAGAAGACATCATCTTGTTGAAGACACCTGAAGGTAGAACTGAGGGGCGATGAGCAGGGGTAGGCTAAGATTAAGTTATAAGAAAACATCATATTTACAAACTACAGTATTTCAGTCATAACCAAGGCAAGAGATAGAGGATGTTAGAAGCAAGCCCGTATGTTAAACATGTGGGGTTAGGATGCGATTCCATCCCCTCTCCCACTTAAGAAGCCACAGCATGATATTTAGTACTTGTAAGCAAGCAAAAAAAGTGGATAACCCCCCCCCCCCCGATCTTTAATGGCCCTCCACCTCTAAAAAAACTCACACACAAATCTCACGAAAACACAGAAACTACCTTTTTCCCGGTTAACCCCAGGTAACCCCTTTGCCGAAAACGTCTCTACGGCCGATGATAATAAAATTACCTTAGTTATGAACTTACCTTCAGGATATTTTGATGACGAACTAGAGGCTCTCTTTCTCATTATGCCTATATTTCTGAATTGTTGAGAACTGTTAAAGACTATCCGACTCTATAGATCATTCTGGAGGGTATTAAGAAGCACACACGTATAACAACCAGTATTTTCTGTAATGAATACATATATACACATGATATCATTTGTACTAGCAACACAAATTAGCTGATGAATTGCGCTTATGTTCACATACATTTAAAAAAATATTAAATTATCTTGTGGAAACTATTTTTTATGGTTTAATTCATTTACAAGATGTGTTCAAATGAAACCGGCCCGTGCCGCGTCAACTATGCCAGCAAGTGAAGAGAGTAAAGACGTCATCATAGTGTGTATGATAACGACTCCGTTCATTTAACATTTGGACGGATTCGTTATTAACCGGCCATGTTCTCGGCTGTATGAGTAGAAATGACAACGCCACACACACAAAAACGTGTCCGAGCGAAATGTGGATGGTATATGCCGGAAACACATAAAGACGTAAATATACGTGGACATAAAACGAACAAAAAGATGACGTAAATGACGGAACAGAATGGATAAAGACAAAGAACACGCCTCCAGATAACAAAATAAAAGAGCGCTCAGAATTAAATCCAAATGGCTTGAGAGTACCAAACTAAAAAATAAGATAAATTTCTAGAACATACCTAGATCTATCATCGCGCATGCGGTTGCGTCTGTGGGTCTCACCAATTGCTCACTAGACAAACACCGCCCATGCAACAGAAAACCTTAGTAGATGACATGACTTTATATTGAGGTTATCTTCTTATAGAAGCCTCATGGCACGTCATATATACAATCCCGTAGTTGTAACCTTCGATAACAGTTACCATGTTGTTCCGACAGGCCGACGTTTGCTTGAACTAGTTACGGGCACGGCATTGGTGGACGAAATAACAAAGAAACACGTCGAATGGGCCAGAGTTGTGCCCGGATGTCGACGTCTGTTTCGGCGACATTAAGACTCGAAACACCATCGAGTTGGATGCTGCTGTAACAGAGGGAGAAGCACTTATGGGAATGTCCTACGTGCTGTGAGGCCAGATTCTAATCAAGAATCAAGATTCTAGGTCTATCATCGTTGGTGCAGGATCTGATGGCAATGACCGGAACATCATGAACACAACGTTGGCATCGCCGTTGAAGTATGTGGCAACAGGAGTAGGTGTTCTGTGTTTGATGGCACAAAGATGGTTACAGAAGCGGTCGCTCAATCTTAAGCCAGTTTCACTGATAAACTGCTTTCCGTAGCGTTTAAACATAATCACGTACATGTTATTACGGGATTCACATGTAAAGGCAACTATACGTGCCATTTCAATGGTGAAAGTGACATTGGGAAATGAAACGGAGCGCATCTGTACCACATAAGGACATGTGTAGGACATTAGTCCACAGCCACATAAAGCTGTGGAAAAAGATGTCCTTAAGATTTTTGTCGCTTATATAGTAAACCAGAGGCAAGTCATTGAAAGCGGCACGGGTGTTAGAGTCAGACTGGAGAAGGAAATAATGTGTAAGAAGGATGCGCCGGACAGTGGAGGTATGGGGATGAAAGGTAAGGACAAGTTTAACTCTATCAAAGGAGAAGGAAGAACCATGGGAATTGGTCAAGGTATTGAGGCAAGATAAATGGCGTACACGGAGCCAAGCCGTATGTTTATATTTGCGTGGTACATGGTATACGTTGAAAGATGGGGCATATCCCCAGTCGACGCGGGCTATCGCTCAGCGGCCAACGAACGGGGTCGCCGAGCTTGGTTGGATATCGAGGGCCGGATAGCGGACCGAACGTACCATAGAGACGGATATCAGAGCCACGGAGCGTCGTGATCTACTCGGGGAGGTAAATATCATGTTATAATATATAGTAATATGTTGACTGCCTACGATAACATGCATAATAATATAAATAAATGGTCAGTAAGTATTGAAAAAATATCCACAAAGGATTGCGTATATGTATTTATAAGTACAAACGTAAGCATTTTCTCGATCAGATATAGGTCATTATTTTTTAATCAAAATTCAGCACACTCATACCAATACCCCAGTCTGACCGTGTTATGACCTGTCAAATCTGCGTTGCAAGTGGTAATGTTCACAACAATTCAATACGTGTTCTAAGTCACGCCAATATGGCACTATATTTTTTCCCAGTGTCATTTGTGCCACTATTTTCAAAGTATCTGCTATTATCATAGTCGTTGGATAACATTAAGTGTGCTTTATAGAACAGACTAGTTGTGTTTGTCAAATGGATATAACTATATATTTCGATTATAAATGAGTGATTCTATAATAATAATTTTCAAGTTTATGCGGTGAGCTAATTTACTTCAGTATCCACAACACATTGAATCGCTCCTTATGTACCTACAGTAGGCCTAACATGCCGTGTGAATACAGCACCAGTGGACTGCTCGAGGCGTGTTCTGACTCCACGCTCAAATTTATAACAGGTCTGGTCTAACCATTTACATGTAAAGTTTGATATTCAGCGAATTTAAGCGTATGAGGCTACGGTAGTTTATCAGCCCACCGGGTAGTGTAAGCGAACTCCAGCAACGCGGTGTGGACAGCATCGGACATGGTGAGACAACGTAGAAAACCATTATCATCAAATGCATCATACTTCACTTCCAGCTGTCTCGATTCGCCTTGCCACTGAGATCCAACAAGAGAGTGAGGTCGACGCTTTGCACAACTACTCCTAGCTTTAATCAAAAGTCCCAGTGTAAGTCATTTTCACATCTACGAAAATTCACCCGAAGGGAAAAGGTTCTCCCACTGACCTTAGGAGCATGGAATGTACGCACACTCCTCGACAATGACTCTAACACAAATAGACCGATTCCTAGAACAGCCCTGATTGGGAGAGAGTTAGCAAGGTACCATATTGACATAGCATCTCTGAGTGAAACGCGACTTGCTGGAGTCAGCTCTGCGAAAGAGTTGCAGGCTATACATTCTTTTGTAGCGGAAGAGAAATTGAGGAAAGACTCGAAGCAGGAGTAGGCTTCGCTATTAAAACAACACTCATTGACAAACTAGCAGGCCCACCAAAGGCAATAAATGATCGCCCCATGTCGGTAAAAGTCCCCCTGCTCTCTGGTAAGAAATATGCAACAATCATCAGTGCGTATGCACCAACGCTGACAAATTCTCAGAAGAAGTTAAAGATAAATCCTATGATGAATTTTAGCTATCACCGCAGTTCCAAAAGCTGATAAGTTCACACTACTTGGAGATTTCAATGCAAGGGTGGGTACAGGTAATATCTCCTGGAACGGTGTAATAGGAAAATATGGAGTAGGTCAGTGCAACAGCAATGGACTTCGTCTTTTGCAAACATGTGGCGAACATGACCTCCTCATTACCAACACTATATTTCAACTCCGAATCCGAAACCGGACCTCCTGGATGCACCCTGGATCAAAACACTGGCATCTTATAGATTATATAATTGTAAGAAGTAAGAACGCCAAGATGTTCGAGTGACAAAATTCGTTTGCGTCGCATCCAGCCTGCTAGACGCCCACAGGGAAGCAAAGCAAAGAAACATATAGACGTTAGAAAACTATCAAATATAAACAGACAACAGTCCTTAGCCTCTACTCTGGATGAATGTCTGAAATCTGCACTACCAGAGCACGATGTGGATACGAACTGGACATATATTTTAGCAAGCAAATTTACGACACTGCTACGGAAGAACTATGTCATTCTATTAAGAAACAGAATGACTGGTTTGATGAGAATGACAATACAATTAAAGAAATCTTGGATGAAAAACACCACCTTCTCAAAGCATACTTAAATGATCCAAAATCAACGTCTAAAAAAGAAGCACTCAAATGCAAATGTAAAATAATACAAAATAAACTATGCCATATGAGGGACTCATGGTTGAGTATGAAAGCAGATGAGATATAAAAATATGTAGACACCAACGAATTGAGAAACTTCTATGATGCACTTAAAACGTTATATTGTCCAACAACGTCAGGATCTTTTCTACTTCTCAATGCAAATGAAACACAATTAATAATTGAGAGAGATAAAATTCTGCAGTGCTGGTTAGAACACTTTAAGCACCTTTTGAATAACCCATCATCAATAAATGAAGAGGCTATCAACCGACTACCGCAGGCTCCTCTCAATGCAATGCTAGGTGACATCCCTACTTTAGAGGAGACTCGTAAAGCAATTTATCAGCTTTCTAGTGGAAAAAGCACCTGGCTCCGACACAATACCAATTGAAATATACAAGTATGGTGGTAAAAATCTTATTGAGAAACCATAACATTTTCCAACAGTCATTGAAAAGTGAAACTGTTCCACAAAATTTCAGGGAGGCAACAATTATACACTTGTATAAACGCAAAGGGAACCGCCAGTCCTCTAATGACCATCGTGGTATCTCTCTACTGCCCATCGCTGGAAAAATATTTGCTAGGATCCTTTTTAACCGTCTTACATCTCATCTTAATGAATGATTACTACCTGAAAGCCAATGTGGTTTCAGAAAAGAACGTGAAACATCTGATGTGGTCTTTGCTGAAAGGCAACTTCAAGAAAACTGTCAAAAACCTGTGACATGTACGCAGCATTCATAAACTTAACAAAATCATTTGACACAGTTAGCAGAGAGGGACTGTGGAAGATTATGGCAAAATATGAATGTCCAGAGAAATTTATCAAATGGTGCAGCAATTACATGATGGAATGCAAGCTAGAGTTCAGGATGATGGAGAGTTATCTGAAACGTTTCCTGTCTCAAATGGAGTAAAAGATGGAAAATTGTTCAACCTTCGGAAGCTCGGAACAAAAACCAATGTTAAATCACACACAATCAGGGATCTCCTATTTGCTGATGACTGTGACCTAAATGCCAGCTCTGATACTGATCTACAAATTGTTATAGGCAGATTCTCCAAAGCCTGTATCCACTTTGGACTTACTATAAACACAGAGAAAACAGAAGTCATGTTACAACAAGCACTTGGCAAAAGCAATATTAAAAAGAAGTAGAACGTAAAATACCTACTATCACTTGGGAATAGTGGTAGACAGAGTGAAAAGTTTAAACGACAATACTATAGTAGTCAAAGAAAGGTTAACCCAATAGGTTGCTTACACGTTTACTCATTTCTTGGGTCCCATGCCGGCTGGCGTAGGGATCATGGCTCTCTACAGCTCACTATCTCCAGTATTATATATCAAGATTGTTGTTGTTTTTCTGCTGTGCCAGGTTGTTAAACTGTCTAATATTTGCTCACGTCGTCGCCACCTGTCTTTGTTGCCTTCCATCTTGCCTGTTGTGACTATGTGCTCTAAACTTCCTCGTCTCATAACGAGGCCAAAAAATGAAGATTGTCTTTTTCTTATATCATTCATTAAGCTCCGTTTCGCTTTACATGTTACATAAATAAATGCATAATCAAGGGAAACTAGCTTAGATATAGCTGATTCAGCTCCGCCTCTGACTAAGATACTAACTTAGCACATATTTTTCAAGTACTGGTGTTTCACATCACGTGTACAGAAGATGACTTTAGCCTTTACTTACATCTCCAGAGTCAATGATATGATTAAACCATTTGGGAGTGGGATTAATGCATATCTGTGAGGAGCTTTAGGAAGCCGTTAAAACAGATTAGACTATATTTGGGTGAAATAGACAAAAAGTTTCCAAGCAGTACTCGTAGTACTCTTTTTCGACAGGAATTTGCAGACCTCGAAGAGCTTCGAGACGTGATTCTGAATGAATTTAATATATGTAGTAATGTTGTGCTAGCCGCAGTTTCGGCTTCTCATTCACCAACATGCCCATATGATGCTACAAATATAGACTGTTCTACCAAGACCCTAGACTCTGCTCACGATGAGGGATTGTCAGAACCAGCTTAATTGGAAACACAATGTCTTATTTAGATGCCGACCGAGTATTCTCCATGCCAACAGTTGTTGACCACGTCGTATTCACACCCAACAAAGACACAGAAAGACAATGTGATTCTTCCAAAGTTTCATAATGTTTAGCCTGACAAGTGATTCTTTGTTAAGAGAGCAATAAAAACAAGTCCATGCAAACTTTTTTACTCAAAAATTTAATATCTCACTGCTGTAATCAATAGATTTAAAAAAAGAAAAGAAATAAAAAGGAGAACGGGGTAAAGCTGCTTTAAAAAAGGCATCAGACGTGATCATGAAAAATTCACAGAGAAGAATCTTGAGGGCGGGGTTATTGTTAGTGGAAAGTGACGATCAGTTTGGGAGCGTAGAGAAGGATGGGGGGGGGGGGGTGGTAGGCGAGAAGCCACGAATGTGGTACCAATATTATAACTCATGGCACACGATAATGATTGTAAAGCATCTTTTGATATATCATATTACAATAGAATACGTTTACGAAATAGGCAGCACATTGCTGGGAGACGGTGCTTAGTGCAATTGGAAGTATACTTGAGGGACACCGAAAAACAGAAAACAAAAACAAATTAGTGTTGATGGTTACTACATAATACTAGTCAAATCTTCAAATAACAACACTGTTATAAAAGTACACCTCAAGCAGAAAGATAAATTGTCCAATTCATAAATCACGTGCCCCTGGAGTGATGACACCATCCGTCACTAGCATCGTTTTAACGTGCCATGAAATGAAAAATGGGCAGTCGTGTAATTTCTAACATTTGTTTAAAATAAATGACACAGCTACATTCTTTCGCTCTTTATTGAAAATGTATCCATCTGTTTTGAAAATGTAAAAATGTTCACAAATTTATAATTATCAAATCTAATCAAGCATACCAATGTCGTAGATTGTTTAGATTTGCAAAACAATGTTCAACAAGTCATTACACTTATCGGGAATGTTAATCCGTGATGATCTAGAAATGACACGCTACTGACAAAACTGAAAATATGCACCAAAGTACGGTTAAACAAAAAGATTCCACTATGAAACACGATTATACTAGACATTAGCCACAGCACAAAAGTACGGTTAAACAAATAAGACTCCATTATGAAACACGATTATACTAGACATTGGTCACAGCTCTCCCGATTGAAGAAATGTCAACATACACTATTTGAGTTGATTCCAGTCGTGTCTTTTAGCAGAACTATTTCAACAAATAGAAAATGATAAACAAAAACCAGCAATAAAGACCGTGGCCACGTTAATAATGGTGGGCTTGTCTATACCAGTTACTATACCTTCTTTGATAATATCACGTGAAGTGTTCGGCATTCCTTTTGTCAATTAGACACGTCTATGTATGTTGTACGTGGGTGGGATTTTCTCATATTTTTCTCTTGTTTTTACATAGTTATGGGATTGCCCTATTTATCTACTGTTTTAAAAATTGTGTTTTGTTACAATTATTTTGTCATACATTTAATTCGTATTTTATCATCACTAAGTGCCGTCTCCACAACGAAGGTTGGCTGCAACTGATCTCCAATATCCCCCGTCTCTTGTTTAGGTGGTTCACTCTTCTAAGACTGTAAACTGCCCATTTTGTGATGTTACTTTCCTACTTGTATCTCTGTCCAACAGCTTACCCGCTTCCTTCGAATTTACACTCAAGTAAGGTCTTCAATCTGAAACGTTTATTTAAACGTGAATACAATGGAATAGTAAAGAAATGTTTCTGTTGTGTATATATGAATACTCCTGTAGGGGAGTTTAGACGCCACTGTTGCCGTCATGGTGTTCGCTAGGCGCGAACAAGGAAGCCGCCGGTATAAATTATAGCTCTGAAACTGGACAGGGCGGGACACCCATTTATTTCGATATAAAGTATTGTTAAAGGTAGCGGATATAAATAGATATCCCCCATATGGATATGGAAAACAACGGGAAACTACCACATTATTCTCCCAAGAAGAAAGTCATGGCGACACACATAAGTAGACCTACCGTATTAGGTCTGCTGATTATCCTCCTCGACAACCGGACACGTCCATAGGTGCTCGGATCTCCGCTTCAGTAAATCTCTCAGGGTAGATACGACTGGTAGATACGACGAGGCTAGTAACGACTGATGGTTCCGGTTCTATGTTGGTTCACTGATATTTTTGAGCTCTTTGTCAGGAGTTCCCTACGGGCCACGCCCCACTTCACTCCGAATTTCCACAATCTAGATATTGACTCTTGCTCATTCAACGCAAAATCCTCAGATCGTGAGGACTCACGAAGAGCAATGAGTGTATGTGCTCAGTCCATAGGCTGACCATCTTTTGTGGTGGCGAGGCTAGCTAATATGTCGACCCGTTCGTTTCCAGTCAACCCCGCGAGTCCGGGGACAAAGATAAGCGTTAGTTTTCGTAGGGATACCCGCATTTTCGATATCTCTAATGACTTGACCCATTCACTAAGTAGATCACCTGTTTTCACTTTCTGAATCATATTCAGTGAGTCACTTAATATGCACGCATAGGAATAGGCTTGCGTTTCCAGTCAGTTGAGTGCCTGCGTTACGGATAATAATTCCATTTTTAGGGTGTTTGTTGTTGCAGTAAAGGCACCACTGGCTTCGTGTACTGTTCTTCTTTTTTTATCTGACAGTAAAGAACCATGCGCATCGGTGGTGACGGATCACCAACACGCCCGTGTAAATCACAACATATGTGTCATCGGTATTCTCGCATATTAGTATCTTGACCTCAGCGTCAACGCTCACATGGCTGTTTTCCCTGCACTCTCTATTGAGTGTAATGACGATCTTGAATGTCTCTTGAAAGACCGTAGGAATAGGTGTCCATTCCACACCAGGAGTTATGTCTTCTGGTGCGCGCGTAGATATGTTTACCGGTATCCTCTGCGCGACCCATCCATGATTTGCCTCTCTTGAGCTGCTTCCATTCACGCGAGGGAGCTCGCTGTGTAGTGGGTGGTCTATGTCAGAACTAACTCTCAGGTATGCACGGGCACGCCACATATCAATTCTATGAGATATGCTCGGAAAATCAAGGAGAAATCTCATAGCTACACAGGGTGTGTCCCTTGTGCAACAAAGGATGATCCGCATCACTTTGTTGTGCATTCTTTCCAGCCTCTCAATCTGTGTGTGGCTTGCAGTGATAGTGGCGCCTGCGTATTTAATGACAGGGAGGACAAGAGACTCATATAAAATTACTAGCTGTGATTGTTTAGTGTCAGCCGCAGCTATTACTCTCAGAGCTGAAAGTCCTTTGCCGGCCTTAGCGATAACATGATCAAAGTGTTCCAGGAAACACACACTACGGTCAAATCGAACGTCCAGGTATTGTAGAGGTCATGATTACATCACGCTCTTTCATCACTACGTCGGTGTCGCAGATTTTACATTGTGATTGTTAAGAGAGAACCATACCACCGCAGTCTTCTCTTGGTTGATCAATGTCCCTGAATCATCACACCAGGAAGTGATATGCAGTGATCCGACAGTTTCTGTGTATTCCTTCCCTATCTGTATATTAGGATGTCATCCGCAAAAGACAGTGTTCTACCTATTTCATCGAGGTGCTGCTGTATGATTGCCACGGTATAGACATTGAATAATACGGGTGAGAGGGGAAGATCCCCGCGGAAGGCCTGAGCGTATTGTTATAGGTTTAGATTTCCAACATGTTGTTCGTCCATCACAAGTGATGATGACCATTTGTTACATCCACTTTTTAAAATTCAATTTTAGTTATGTCATTGATTATGAGTTCGTAGATGGCTAATGAGCCCTATTCGAGCTGTAAATGTCCTTGGACAGTTTGGACATGGAATGACGACTGTAGGCGGATCTTGGTCTATCTGTGACTTTCTAGCTGCTCTCGGCTGTTGAGCTGCTGCATTTCTCTTCACAAGATGATGCGCTCTTTTTTATTTTAGAACGCCATGTAGATCTATTTTGTGCAAGTTCTTTCCATGTATCGTGGTATATTTCAAAGGTTTTCAGTGAGTTCTTTAACGAGTCCTTGTAGCGCTTCCTTTGGCCACCTTGAGATCGTATACCTTTCTCTAAGACAAACGACAAGACAAACGTAAGGCTCAAGTCGTGGGAAATCAGGTGTGGGATAGCCCCCTCCCCCCTGGTGCAACAAAGAGGTTCAAAGGGCATGGAGCGAGAAACGGAAAGCAGTATCACTATGGCAAATGGTACGGAAACGTGTTGCGTCTCAGCCCATGGAGGTCGCACAATGGAAACGGAAGAAAGATATCTTAGTCCAAACATTCAAAGATATTGCAAAGGCGTCAAAATGGGACGAATTTTGCAAGGAGATCACACGCGAAAAGTCACTAAAATTGTTGTGGCGGTTACAGAAGTACATGTATGGTCTGACAAGACGCGTGACTATTGCCGATTTCCAGAGCGACGATACCGTCTGGCAGAAGACGGACGAGACAAAAGGTGCGGCGTTGCTGGCACACTACACCACACAAATTGGTCAGAGAAATGTAGAGGCATATCAAGAAATCAGGAAAACACTCACAGACACGTGTAAGAACTTAAGCATGGAAAAAACCATATGCTAATCACAGTTGAAGAAATCAGGAAGGCACTGAAAAGTACAAAAAACACAGCACCAGGGCCAGATGGCATTAGATACGATGACATTAGTCGAAGAACGGATGAGGAGTTGGGAGAGTTGGCGGACATGTTCAATAATAGCCTTCTAAAGGGCACAGTGAAAGAAGACTGGTTGCACAGCTATTTAGTTCCACTACCCAAACCTGGGAAGGACCACACCAGGGTACATGGCTACAGAATAATAACTATGCAGAATACGATTGGCAAGCTTTTGGAAAAAATTGTGGCCCGGAAAGTATCGTGTTATCTTGAAAGAAATAAGTGTTTACCAACATTGTTAGGAGGATATCATCCAGGAAAGAAGACATGGCAGAATGCAGCCATATTTGCGCAGGATGTTTTTGAGGGGTTCGATTCGTGCATGGAGACATGTGCGGTCGCAATAGACCTTGAGGATGCGTACAATAGGGTGTCCTTGGATATCTTGATGCACCAGCTGTTCAATCTTGCATTTAATCCTTTTGTCGTGCGTTGGGTTGTCGCCGCCCTGATGCACAGGGTTGTAGTTCTTAAGTGTGCTAACTGTATATCTACACCAACGGTTATTAGCCCTGGCCTGCCACAGGGATCGCCTCTATCTCCTGTACTTTTCAATGTATACACAGTACATATCGCTGGCAATCAAATCACAGATGTTGGCAGAACGATGTCATATGCCGATGATATCCTGGTGTATAGACAGGGCAGAAATCGAGAAGAGCGCGTCGTGGAACTACAGAAGGAGCTGGACAGACTGACAAATTGGTGTCGAGATACGGGAGCAGTGGTTAATCCGTCTAAGGCATTCGTGACGTGGTTTTCCTTGAACAATCACATGGTAAAGACACCCATGCCACAAGTTTCGTTGTCCGGGAAAAGTTTAGAAAGAACTAGCACAATGAGATATCTGGGTGTGTTTTTTGACAGAAGCCTGAGTTTCAGGGAACATGTTGACCACATTATCATAAGGGCAGGCAAAGGCTTAGCAGCAATGAAGGTTATGGCTGCTGCGCAGTGTGAACAAAGATTGTTATTTCTTTTGTACCAGGGTTTGGTTGTGGCTGTGGTGGAACATGCACTGGCAATTCTGACTCTTAGCCAAACTCAGATCGAAAGACTGGATAGAGTCCAGAATGCAGCAATGCGTATCATTCTGGGATGCACAAGAGACACATCGACAAGAGCTATGCGATACCTACTTGACTGCCCAACAGCTGAGCATAGATTACAGTATTGCCGTGCACGGGCGTACCTTCAAATACATGCAGATAAGGAACACCCGTTGCATTCCGAAATACAGAAAGTTAAAGGCAGCAGACTCAAGAGAGGAAGGTCGTGGATGGGACGTGCTGAGGATGTAATACAAAGCGTGTGCAGATTACAGGATGTGGCAGCAGGTGCGGAATGGATAGGTCTACCCACAGATTTCGAAACTTGTTTGAGAGTAGTAATATCACTTAGCAGGGAATGCAGAGAATGGTGTCCCACAGCTGTGGAGAAAGAAGTGCAGGCTGATCATGGAGACTATGGCGGTGACCAAGGCATTTGAGTGGCTACGCACACAGAAGGTAACGCACGTCTGAATCTTGAGTGACTCTATGAGTATGATTAAGAAGGTACAAGTGGGTCTCGTTCGCGAACAGTGGATTGAGGCCTTGAGAAATGCGAGCTTGAAAGCGGTTACATTTATTTTCGTGCCGGGACATGTAGGCGTTCGAGGCAATGAAAGAGCGGATCAACTGGCATCGTGTGCGATTGTGGCACAGGGCGATGGGACAATGGATCGCGCTGACGTTTTGAACTCCTTAAGAGATATAACACGCGAGAGTGAGACTAATGTGGATGATGATTCCTTTTCAATGGCTATGATTAAAGATCAGGGATTGAAATGCGGTGTTGCTAGAGGTGAACATTTTGGAGGGCGCAGAAGAATGATGGTCAACCAGCATAGGACCGGTACTGTCAGCAGAAGTGTGATGGCGGATTCACTCAAGGAGAGATCGGAGCAACTATGGATGTGTCTAGTTTGCAGTGATGATGATCCGACGACTAACTAACCAACACTTCTCTAGCTCACCATAGAGAAGTATCTTTGGCAGACGATAGTCTGGGATACGCACCAAATGACCTGCCCAACGAATCTGTGTCTGCATCAGGATCGTGTCAATGCTTGGGATACCAGTTCTATCAATGACAGTGGTATCTGGAATCTTGTGTTGGCATCTGATGTTCATAACTTTTCTGAGACAACTGCACCTAAGAGTCACCTTGCTTTCGAACAACACCGCTGATATCCATCTGACCACGAGCAAGAGCATTAAAGAGCAAGAGCATATTGATGAGGTACTCAAACGGCACTCTGTTATGCGCGTCCTCCAAGTCAATCGCGAACGCACACGTTTCCAGACATATGTGGAAGCCCTCGAATACTTCGTAGGCAAAAACAGCGGCATTGCGCCATTTCTTTCTGACGTATCTCCGATCGTGCTCGGAAAAATGTGGCTCTCTTCCAGGTCTCTAGCGAGGTGCTGTGCTATAATATTCTCAATAAGTTTGCCCGTAGGGTTCTGCACCGTTATGATTCGGTAGTCACTGATCTGAGCGTGGTTTTTATTGGGCTTCCTTAGTTACAATACATAGCTGTAGTCATTCTTCCTTTATAGTACCGTTCTTGATAATTTCGTTAAACTCATCAACCAGGTCATTTATGTCACTCTCCTTAAGGATTGCGATCCTCATATCGTATACTGTCAGGGCCCGGGGAAGTATTCTGCGATCATTTAAGAGTGGTATGGAGGTCTCTGCCGTGATGTATATGCTCTCCTTCTACTCAGCCTCCGTACATAGAACAGACAGCGTGGTGATAATTCTCCGCCTGACGTCTAGATTGTTTTGTCCGTCTGTTGAAAGTAATACTCAAGGAAGGCTGTTCCTTTATTTTCGTATGATTTATGCGATGTTAAATAGGTGGATTGAAAATCAGGTATACCGAATCTTTGAAAAATGCCATTCATGCTCCGCTGAAAACGTCAGAACGTCTTAAGAGATTTGTTTGAACTGATCTGCGTGCAGAATTAATTCCACATATCTTCTTTGGCTTGCTGAGTGCATGTCTTGAAGAGTAACATGGTGTCGTATACGGTCTACTTCAATGCCATTACGTTATTGAATGGTGCGCGGTCGGATTTGCGTGCTTTCTGCCACGTCTTGTCGTTTGTTCCTCCATGCTTTCTCTATGTCGTCATTCCACCATGATGGCTGGTTCAGCATACTGCGCCTTGGACGCTTGACCTGTGACTTGATGCACCTAATCTTTGCTTATTCTGTCAAGGCCCAAGTTGTCGTACTGGAAGGTCTGCGGAACGTTTATACTCTTCCCGTGGTTGAGCTTCTTGATAAGGATGGTGCACGGATATTGATCGCTGCTGTGATACCTAACACAATCCATCTGCACAGAGAGGCCAAGGTGGTGGAAACCAATGCCAGGTCTATGCTACTGTCAGTGTCTCCAGATCGGTTGGCAGTCCTAGTTACTGTGCCATCATTGAAGCACACGACATCGGCGGTTATCAACGCATCCTCGAGGTCTACCCCTTGCTTGTTGGTAATGTCGTTTCCCCACTGTCTTCCTCTGGCATTGAAGTCTACGCAAAAAACAATGTGTTTTTTAGTAAGCTTTCCCACGTCACTTTTGTCTATCTTGCCATCGCAAGCATACACGTTTACGGTGACCATAGGTACCGGTGTCTGTATCCTGACAGCGTGAACTTGCATCTCAGTGTAGTTCCACCGAGACATGTCCATCACAGATTCCGTTATTCTTCTACGTATCAGGAATGCCTAACCAAAGTGATTCCGATTGTTGAAGGCTGTGACTCCGGTGGCTGAAATCGTACCTGCCCCAAGATTTGTCTCTTGGAAAGCGATTATGTCGGCGCTATATATAAGCTTATCGCGAGTGGTTCTTCGCTGGTTGACTCTCTATCAGTTCCGGTACAGCATGTGCATGTGATTTGTGGTCTCAGCCGTCGCACGTAAGTTATTTTCTCGCCCCAGCTCTATTTTTCTTCCTTTTCCAGCGTCTACGTCGGTGGTCGTCGTTGCTTTCTATATCAACCATCATATCAGCTGAAATATCATGAGAGAAATTACCTATGTGGAACTCGGCCAGTGCACGAAAATCCGTAGAACGGCCAACAATCAATGTGTTATGTTAAATTTCCATTACAATATAATGTACAAGTACAATACAATACGCTAGATTATAGAAATGCACAACAATACTATAAAATCAATTAAAAAGCAGCAGCCATATAGTCCTATATACCACAAAGTTAGCACAACACATGGGTACTTGGACATCCAGGATTGACGTGTACGGAAAATTTTCCTTAGGCAAAGTTTATTTATATTTCCCTATATTTCCCTTAATTTAAAAATTCAAATATTTAGGTATAATGATTACAGCAGATGGAAGAAGTTCAACAGAAATAAGAAGCAGAATAGGACAGGCAAAAACACAATTCAGAAAAAAAAAATATTGTGTAATATGACCTTGTCATTAGAGGTGAGAAAGACAGTTCTGCAGTGTTATATAACCCCTATACTAACATATGGTGCGAGTCTTGGACAATAAACAAACTGAAAAGTGGGAAATTAGAGGCAACAGAGATGTGGTTCTACAGACGACTGCTGAGAATATCAAGGACTGCCAGAAAAACTAATGTAGAGGTGTTGAAAGAGTCAAATGAGAAACTGATTTTAATCAACAATATAAGAAAAAGGCAATTTTTTTTTTGGCCACTTCATGAGACAGGCAGTTTCTCATGAAGGCAAAATTGAAAGCAACAGAGACAGAAGGGCGACAACGTGAGAAAATATTGGACAGACTAACAACTTGGCGCGGCAAGGAAACAACAACGTCCTTGATACATAACACTGTGGACAGAGAGCTGTGGAGAGCCATGACCGCCTACGCCAGCCGGCAAGGCACCTGATGATGATGATTATATATATATATATATATATATATATATATATATATATATATATATATAAAAATAAAAGGACAATTCAGCAACTCCATATTTTCCTCTAACACATTTCTCTATTTTAGCACATAGAAGGACAAATATTGGCTCCATTATAACTTTGCTCAATTGAATTTGAGTGGCACGTGCCGAAAAAAAAATCGAATTACTGTCCAGTAAAAGGTGTCCATTGATATTATTAGTTAACCTTTCACCTCTGACAAACATGTGTAAATATGTTTCGGTATGTGTAACTGATTTATCTAATGAAGGAATAATTATTGAATTTTTATCTGTTTAGTGCGTTTCAATTGATGTTTACGATGTATTTCCAGATAAAAATGATTACTACTATCGTTTATGCTATTTTTTTAGTAGTTTAAAATATAAAAGCAATTTTTTTGACAGTTGATTACATAAATGTAAACTTGTGACAGCTGAAATGGTATGCTTACGGCTTTTATGCAGAATCCTAAGAATATCGCTAAGAGACAGAGTGAGAAATGAGGACAGTAGACAAAGAACCGGCACCGCCCCAATCTTGGAATATATTAAGAGCCAACAGATCAAATGGTGTGCACACATCAGCAGACTACCACCAGACAGCATACCACAGCAAGCTATGCTACACACATACAGTGAAGGTTGACCTAGAGGCCGAAAACGATGGACCACCGCAATAAAAGAGGTGACAAATTCCATAATATACTCAGCACACACGAGGGTTATCTCCATAGAACTCTTCTACCCCTGATGCTGAAAGGCAATAAAGGGTTTAGCAAATAGATAGATAGATTACATAAAATGAATATGGTTGCTACAAATGATAACCGTGAACAATTAGAAAGGGTTCAGAGATTACGAAGGTTCATAAATATGCATTCTTTCATAGATGATTATACGATCTGGGTGGCCTAGTAGATGTGTCGAATTCTGGCTCCGTAGATGGGTGCTCATCTCACAGAATTTGGTAATTTTTGTGTATCTTTCAGTTTTATTTAAATGTAATTCTACACAGGTTACATTTTAGTGGTCTTCAGTAACCTGATTATAATTATAAATTGTTTTTTGTTGTTGTGTTTGTGTAATTTGGTTTATAAAAAGAAAAGTGATGGTCTCGATTGATTTCCGGTAATTTTCTTTCAAACGGTTCATCTAAGCATGGGTTTGTGCAGTGGCTGAAATTTCTACCACCATCTACAAATAATGTCACATTATCATGTAAGTATCTTTAGAATTTGTGTTTACATGCTAAAGTTTATCTGTCCACAAATGCTATTGACATTTATATTGTAAAGAGAATGTACTGTTTCATTCTGTAAAACTATATTGCAGACACTATTTACCTTAACCTACAAAAAGAATCATGTAGAAATATAAAAAATTACAACTGATTTATGTGTAATGACATGCATGTATTGCATTTAATAACAAACAAATATGACACGCACATATGCTTTGATTTCATATTTCTTGAAAATACTTACGAAGAAGTTATTCATTACCAACACATAGGCCTACCATGTGTGGTGTAATAGTAAATACATGGTTTTGTCAAAATCCAAGATGACTATGGACACGGAAGCCCAGATAACAACTCACAACCAGATCGATTATTTTATGAGATATGATGAATAAAAGATTCAAAAACTCATTGACGTCAATCAAAACAAGTGCAGACTGCAATAGCAACTATGCTCCATGTGGGAAAGTTAAGTATTAGATTAAGAACTACAGAAAAAAGATGACACCTTAGATGTAAATCTTTTAACAAAATACACAAATTTACAAGCACAGTACAATATAGCTATAAGAAACAGGTACAACACAATAGAGAAAATGCAAACCATCAACATACAGTGAATGATATTAAAATAATCTATACTGCAGAGATCCTACCACCTAAGAAACATCTAGCAGAGAAAGGCTGGATGACAGATATATCTTAAAGTTGATGGAACAGAGCAGATAGCTGAAGGCTAGCATTACATAATATAACAAGATAAACAAAGAAATTAAACATAAATGCAATACAGCCACAAAGGAACTTTACAAAGATAGTGGAAATTAGACAGGAATAGTTAGTCGTCGGATGATCATCACTGAAAACTGGACACGTCCATAGTTGCTCTGATCTCTTCCTGAGTGTATCCGCCATTACACTTCTACTGATAGTGCCAGTCCTATGCTGGTTGACCATCATTCTTCTGCTACCTCCAAAATGTTCACTTCTAGCAACACCGCATATCAAACCCTGATCTTTAATCCTGGCCTTTGAAAAGGAATCATCATCCACATTAGTCTCACTCTCACATGCTATATCTCTTAAGGAGTACAAAACATCAGCTCGATTCATTGCCCTGTGCCACAATCGCTATACAATACTTGAAATACAATAAATCTCCTGGACCAGATAATATTACAAAGGAAGAATTAGAAGTGCTGGGGGAGTATGGCATAGAAATATTCACCAAAATGCTAATTAACATCCATAACAGAAGCGATAATCAATATTCATAGCCTTACAGAACAAACCTGGCGCAGTAGAATGTAAAGACCACCAAACAATCAGCCTGATGACCTAGACCCTACTTCATATAATCATAAGATGAATAAGAGGAAAAATAAAACCAGAAATTGTTGAAGAGCAATGTGGATGTATGAAAGGAAAAGGCACAAGAAATGCCCTTTAGCCAATCCTTCTTCAAGGAAGTGAAGCATGGACAGTAAACAAAAGTGCCTACGATAAGCTGGAGGCACCGAGATGTGGTTTTTAAGAAAAATGATGAAAATTTCTTGGACAGCCAAGAAAACTAATGTAGAAGTTCTCAGAGATGCTGGAGTAAAATGACAAATTATAGCAAAATTACAAACAATCAAGAATTTTAGGGCATGTAATGAGGAAAGAAAAACTTCAATTTAAGTAACCACCAGAAAGATCAAGGAGAGAAGAGACAGAGGAAGACGAAGAGCTACATTTTAGGACGGGTTGTCACTGTGGCACAAAAAGACGTCACCCACTGTACAACACAAAAAGATAGCTGTGGAGAAACATGACCACCTATGCCAGAAAGCATGGCACTTGATTGATTGAACAAGGTCAGCAACCTCAACCTAGTTCAAATAACCTAAAAACAAGTCAGAGAACAAGACCACTCACAACTAAAAAATAAAAACACTAAAACTACACTCATCCAGTAAGTTCAAAAATCGATGCACGAAATGTTGTGCTGCATGACCATGGCATAATGTTGCGCATTTAATGGGGGGGGGGGTGGTGTTTACACCTGAAACAGATTGACAGCTGTTGACAAGTAGGAGGATGGTGATTGACAGAAGTTGATGTCAGCAATTATGATTTTTATTGTCTATTGTCTTTCCTCAGGTGGTTTGTGATCCACTCTTGCCATTAAGTGTACGGTGGTTGGAGCTTGAGCTTGTGTTCTAAAGCCAGATGTGTGACCTAGACTGTGCTATGACCGTGTCTGTTCCGGATGTTCCTGATGTTTTCTATCCATCTTTTGCATGGTCTTCCTCTGGCTTTGTACCCTGAGCTCATTTGGTTATATGCTTGTATGGGCAACTTTTAGTGATGCATTCTCATAATTGGCCAAAACACTTGATCTGTTCTCTCTCTATGTAATCTGTACAAGGTATTATACCTATTCTTTCCTTGATATATTCATTTCGTAGTCTATCAAGCCTAGTGACCCTGGTGGCTTTCCTCAAGAATTTCATCTCACATGCCACTATCGTTATGTAATGTGAAGATGAGAGAGAGACCAGGTATGGCACTAGTAACACGGTATTGGTAGAAATATACTGTAGATCATTTGCCTCTTAACTTCCATCTCGATGTTGGGGTGAAGTAGCAGTGGTGACAGGTGGTATGTTACTGCATTTGCCTTTTGACATCTCATCTTTATCTTTCTATGGAGACTTCCATTTTCTGTAAAAATACTACCAAGATATTTAAACTCGTTATTACTTGTTTTACTCCTATATTGTCTATCTGTACGTTTGGTGGGCTCAGTGTTCTGCATATTTTCATAGTTTCCGTTTTTTGTGTATTGATCTTCATGTTGTATTTTCTACATGTTGCAGATAGTGAGTTAACATGATTTTGTAGTTGTTCTTCGTTTTCGTATATGAGGTTCTGATCGTCTGCGAAAAGTAGTTCATTTATTTCATTGTTTGGTTGCTCTGAGTTGTCTTATTCTGAATCAGTGATGTTGCCCTCTGCACTGTTTTGCCTCTTTTATTATTCTGTCTATGTATATATTGAATAGCAAGGGTGAGAGCACGTAACCTTGATGCACTACCGTTTTTGTATCAAATGCGATATATTTACAAATTTATTTTACACACCAGTTAAATAGACTTTCAAAAATTTTTCTAAGAATATAAAACAAACTATGCTAATTTTTTCTTACTTATTCTACACAGAAATGTGTTTAGTTGGGGAGGTGTGTCTTAATTTGTTGACATAAACAGGGGAGGAGGTCTCTAATACTTTTCAAATATTGACCCCCCTCATCAATAATTAGAGGGGTGGGGTCAAAATTGACAAACAAATTTTGATGTAATTTATGGACATTAATGCTCAGCATGTGGCATGCTGATGTGTGGCATAGAAGGACAACAGTCACTATAGTAGCACTCATCGCGTGGTGTGTTTCTTCAAGAGAGACGGCAGATAATCCCTATATTAACATTCCGTGAGTGGTGTGCTGCCATGTGATAGGGAAGCAGAATAGTCCCTATATTAATACTTGGTGGGTGATGTGCCGCTGTGTTGAGGGGGATGGGGGCAGACCCTATATTAACACTTGGAGGATGTCATGCTGTATTGTTGAGATGGTTGGTGGGAATCCCCTGTAGTAATCTTTGGTTGGTGGCACGCTGCTGTGTGCTGAGAGGAAAGAAGAACAGTCCCTATAGTTACCCAAGGTTTGTGTGATATCTCTCTGTTATCTAATATAATCACTGCATTAACATCACCAACCAGTAGATTGAGGGCTGGAAGTTTTCTTCCCACAATTGCCTCGAATAAATCTGAAATCTCTGGAACTCTCAATTTAAAAGTTATTACGGTAAACATTTTTCTTGAGGGTCATCATCTCCATGTCATGATCACTATTAAAGGGAGGAGGATTACTGCAGGGGCTTCCCACCAACCACCTCAACATATCACATGTCAAGATATTTCTTCTGGAATTGAACTGGCTGAAGTTAGATACATATATACATTAATTCAAACAACTGCTAATTTATTTCATGTTCAGAGTTTGTATGGTGTATCTCATCTGATTTACTTAACACACATTCACATTTGCATGCACATAAAGAAAGAGATTTATATCGTTGAGCAAATTCAACATTTATTACTGCTACCCTGTGTGCACATTCATAGGAATGTCATTTTAAATTGACTTCAAAAATTACAATCTGCAACATCCAGAGCCTTTAAAAACATAGTCCTGCTTACAAGAAATAAAATGTATGGATACAGTATAGTTAAAAAAAATATTATGCATGATGTATTGGCAAATAATTTATCTCTCCTATCAAGTATGATTTATTTAAGAATAAGCTATGCCCTCTGTAAGTAAAACTTTACTTTGTCATGCATGGCCTATATAAGTATACATTATCTCTCCTAACTGTCTGTCAAATTTTGTTTTGTCAACATGATTAATTTAAGTACACTGATAAGTTATTTTTCTGACTGCCTCTCGAATATAGCTTGTCAGGCATGATTTATTTAAGAATAAGTTATCTCTTCTGTCTGCCCGGATGCTTAAGATTCTTACTACCAGTCTGTCCAAAAGAATAAGTGATTTCTATCAAATTTTACTTTATCAGGCATGATTTATGTGAAAATAAATTCTCTCTTTTGACTAACTGTCAAATTTTGGTTTATCAAGCATGATTTATTTAAGAATAAATTATCTCTTCTAAGCAACTGTCAAATTATACTTTGTCAAGCATGGTTATTTAAGATTTAGTTATTGCTTCAGACTGTCAAATGTCTTATTAAGCATTATTTATTGAAGAATAAGCCATCTCGTATGACTGTCTTTCAAATTTGATCTTGTCAAGCATAATTTATTTAATATGAAGTTATGTCAAAGTTTTACTTTGTCACTCATGATTTATTTCATAATAAGCTATCTCTCTTGTCTATCAAAATTTGCTTTGTCATGCAGTATGTATTTAAAAATTAGCTATCCCTCCTGGCTGTCAAACAATTATGTGCACACAGATATGTGATTGATATATATGATGGGATAAAGCTTCACAAGTATGCACCTCCATTCTATTATGAATTTCAATACAGATAACTCTGTAAGTTTGTTTACCAATTATAGAGATAACAGCAAGAAATATAATTAAAATAAAAGTATTCAGTTGCAATCAATGCAGCATTTTTTGACTATAGTGATTTTCTAGACAATATAAATATGTTTAGTAGGTTGCAATTGCTTTCTGAATAGTCCAGCACATCTGCCAGTGGTGGAAAATTGAACCCTGGCTATCAAGATACATTCTGTACCTCTGCAGAATCAAAGTATGGAGAAGTCAGCCTATCATTCTGATTAGTTTTGATATATAATGGAAAAAAAACAATGAATAAACAAAACCTTTTTAGAATGTTAATATAGTTTTCCCATGTGTCTGCTGATGTGAGAAACATTAATATAATTTTTGTAGGTGGGACAAATGTGGTACACAGGATCTTCTAAACATGCAGTAACTTATATGACAGGATTTCTGTCATGAAACTATTTCTAAGCAATTATTGTAGCCTATGTTCACTAGTTCCCCCAAAGTGATAACAGAAAAACTTAGAACTTCTGAAAATATCTATCTTGTTTGCAAACTTGCTAGGAAAACCTATAAAATATTACATTTAAAATTATTATCTTAATGCTTGCAAACTTGATAAAAAGCCCATCAACCTTTATAGCCTCGAACATCACAATTTCCCCCTGGGCCCGGTTTCTTTTTTGACAAATTGCATTATTTTTGGTGAGTGTTTGGAAAATACAATACAAGCTGTTTTTATAGATTAAAAATTTTTTTTTTTACATGTAAATAAATAAATGAAAAATGCATATAAGTTTTTGTTGTTGTATGTGTTATATGAAAGATGTGAGAAAGTTATGAATTTGAAAATTGTGAGAAAAATCACATTAACTGTTTCTACTCAACGCAACTTGTATGAGTCAGGAAACTACTACGTCTTCAGACCGAACATGCTCATATTATAGTATGTGACATTTATTTTGTAATTTTTAATATTTCTATCACCATAAAGATAGTTCCAATCAAAAGTGTAATATATCACATTACTTCTGGCATGACTTTAATGTGTTATGATATTAATTTTTTAAGTTAATGATAGGTTTTGAACATGAGGTATGTGATGCCATTTTTCCTTATATTTTATATATATATTTTTTAGCGCACTTATTGTTGTGAAAGTATACATTTTTATTTACTTTGGTCACATTAATTATTGAAAAACCAAAGTGGCCATTGGTATTGAATCTCATGTTTGCATATTTACTCTATTTGTAAGAGAAATCTGATATATTTTCTATCTCTTTCAAGAATCCTTGTGGAATATTTTTGTGAATAACTCATAGGTGTTATTTATAACAACAACTTAACTGACATTCTTTTTTGCAGATGACATCGCAATTTTGAACTCTACTCACCAACAAACACAAGATACAACCAACAGGCTATGCAAAATCGCAGATCAGATTTGACCTTCAGAACAACACATCCAAATAAAAAATCATGGAACTCACCATTTCATCAAACAACATCTCAGCAAACAACCCAATACTGGAAAAGGTATCCACCTTTATTTACTTAGGTAGCAGAATGTCTGCAGACTGTGACTCAATGAAAGATATAAATACAAGCATAGCAGTCACAGCAAGCACATTCACTAAACTAGTGAGCATCTGGAAATCCAAAGACATAGGAAGAAACACCAAGTTAAAACTACTCAACCCCTGTGTTATTCCATCATTCACTTATAGTAGTGAAAGCTGGAAATCAACACAGGCAACGGATCAAAAGTTAAATAGCTTTGAAAACAAATGTCTCCGAAAATTGTTGAACATAAAATGGAGCAATTTCATCACAAATAGTAACCTAAAAAATAAAACACACCAAGAATATGTTTCAAATTTTACAAGAAAATGTAGATGGAAATACCTGGGATACGTTATTAGACTATATGAAAATAGACTGAACCAGCAATTTCCTAATGTGGACACCCGAGGGGAAAAAAAAAGAGGAAGGCCCAAAATTACCCTAAAAGTACCATACTTAAAGAAGGATAAATAATAGGTTGCAAGTATTTGGTTAATATTGTTTACATGAATATCTGATGTGCAAGCACATATTCTGCCTTAACCTTTACGACTCTGCGGTCGCAATAATGCGCCTATGAGAACAGCTCCGTTGTGCCTGCAGGCGCAATCCCGCTACATAGGATATCGCCCGATTCCCGAGTACGGAACTTCACAAAGTAATGATCCCGTGACGTATAAAACACGCCAAACGACGCTAGGAATACGTCGCAGTTTAAAGGTCAAGTTATTTTACTCATTACGACTGCAAGAAGAGAGAAAACCGGCTGGTTTTGTCAGCAAATTTCTGGAACGACGTTGGCCATTTTTTAGCCATATTTTACTATCAAATTGAGTACCTCGTGGCATGGCTAAGTGATCGTGAATACATGTTTTAATTGTTGTTTTTTATGTTTAATATGTTGTTATTTGATAAGAATGTTTGTGTAGTCGTTCAAAAACACAAAAATAATATGTATCAGGGGTGCCACGTGTGTGCTTAGACAATAATTACGCTGCGTGTTGGGCTAGACCTAGTGTTTACCAGACGGACGTTATATGCGATTTCTTATAAACTACATGTTTTAATTGTTGTTTTTTGTGTTTAATATGTTGTTATTTGATAAGAATGTTTGTGTAGTCGTTCAAAAACACAAAAATAATATGTATCAGGGGTGCCACGTGAGTGCATAGACAATAATTACGCTGCGTGTCGGGATAGACCTAGTGTTTACCGGGCGGACGTTATATGCAATTTCTTCACGTTTTATTAGTTTTTTTAGTTCATCTTATACTAGTTTTGATATAAAACAATATATATACAATAAGTATAGGTATTTATGAGGATTTTATCAATGATTCCACTCATTGCTCAAGTATTAGGGTCGTCAAGAAGTTACATGTGCGATTTGAAAATTGCATTTTGCGATTTTCCCCCCAAATCTCAACTTCACAACTTGCTCACAACTGTCATATCATACATACAACAACAACAAAAACATGACTATATTCACTATTCACTCCTTTATTTAGATATGCAAAAATTATTTTGATATCTTTTAAAATAAAAAAGTTATCACGTTTTCAAAACAACCACCATCAATAACGAAAATTTTCCAAAAAAGAATTCAGGCCCAAGGGGATGTTTCTTAATTTTTAATTCAGGGCCCTAAAGGTTAATATCACAGTACCCCTGATAAATTAGCCACAATCAATTGTTCTCAGAGTATTCATATTGTCTTGTAAAGAGGCACACATCATAGCTTTAATCATTGGACTTGATAATAAACAGCTGTTACAGCTTTCATGTTTATTCTGAACAATATTAGGAACAAAAATTCATTAAAATATGACAAATAAGGAAACAGCTTTATACAAACACAGTTTAACATGGGAAATGAGCTACATACAAACACAGATCAAGATGAAAATAAGCTATATGTAAACACAACTTAACATGTGGATAATCTACATACAGTTTAACATGAAACAATCTAAATACAAACATAGCTTAACTTATATAAAATAATCTACCTAAAACATAGAATCTACTTACAAACACTGCTCAACATATGAAATAATCTACATATAAATACAGCTCAACATGGAGAACAAGTTACATACAAACACAACTCAAAATAGGAAATGATCTACATACAAAAACACTAAACAAAAGAAAATGAGCTACATATTTTGTTCAACATGTGAAATAATCTACATACAAACATAGCTTAACTTATTCAGCTCGTAAAAATGATATATACTCCATTCCGGATGTATTCGTGATATATGGTTCTTGCAGATATGCCATCTAAATGTGCTTCGTTTGGATCATAAATGAATTAGTATTAACTAATTTGGCTGTTTATCATTTAGAAATCTGGCCTACAAAAGGAAACAATCATGTAACTGTGTGATTAGACACGTGTGACATTTATTTTAAATTAAAATTTTAACACGGTAGGTTCAGCTTTTCTGAAATTAGCAAAATGGCTTTATCTTCCACTAGTAAGAGAGCTCAAAGATTTAGCAAACATCGGCTTTATTATTCTTTGAGAGTTTTATAATTGGAGATATTATTTCAAGTGATGTGTCAGAAAACAACAGTATTTTCAATTTTGATAGTAGAGATTACCGACTTGTTGAAAATTGGAAAATAAATGTCAATACCTAATAATTATTAGGTCTCGACCTATTTATTCTCATAAGGGAAAAATAACACCTGAAAAATTCTAAAACTGTTCCCACTGCTATTGTTTCTGAAGAATCAGATAGGCCTAGTGACAGCAATGATAATCTTGCACTATGTTATACAGAAATAAAGTTAGACCTAATTATAATATTGAGTGGAATAAAGTTCAACTTTGAAATACAATACTTGGTAAAGTTTCGCAATATTTTGTTCAGTTCGAAATTTGACACGAAACACACAAAAATGGCATAAAACACTAGGCAGTTGATAGATAAAAATTAACAAATTATTCAAATAAACTAATTATGATCAGGAAATGGGCAGTCAAGACATCTACTTTAGTAAGATTAGATAGCATAATTTCAAGACAAGTAAAATTGAGGGTGAGTAGAACAAAATGCATGTCCAAAAAATGTCTTTTCATCTAATATCCGTATTTGTGGTGCAATGTTTGTATGTTATTGTTACAATTGTTATATTATTATACTGAATATGGATTTCATATTCCATTATCTTGATACCTTATATGACTTTCATAGCAAATACTCGTCTTCAAGAAGCTTGCGCCTAAATCATGTTGTGGTCCAAAAAGTTTGCCCAAAATTAATTCTGCCCAAACCACAGGAATAATTCTGTCCTGAAAGAGTTAACATGAAATGATCTACATAAAACAAATAATCTACTTACAAGCACTGTTTAATATATGAAATAATAAAGATACCAACACAGCTTGCCATGAGAAATAATGTACAAACATAGCTTAAAATGTAATTATTTCACTTCTTCATGCTCCATATTGACAGTATGAGAGAATTAACTGATGCAGGATGGGTACTACATTATAAAAATAATGGCAGGAATGTTGATTGATGATACATAATTTAAGAGGTAAATAAAAAGAATTGCAGAGGGTTAGCAGCTGTAAAAAACATACATACCGGTACATTCAAGAACCATTGTATAAAAACATTACATAGATGCACACAAAAATATCAGATAAAATACTCAAACCTGTGTAGTATTTAAATGAACAAGGGGCACTATACAATATTATCACAAGTAATGTGTCAGGTTTACATTACCGGTATGTCTGAGCATGCAGTAAATTTAATAACAAACAAGTGCATTGGGTGAGTGGGGGCAAAATGGCAGATGAGGCAAAACAGGTTTTTCTTTAAAATCCATGGATTTTTTCGATAGCACGTGACCAGGTCAGGTGCCAACATTTAAATCTGTCACACAACAAAGTTGTTATAGTTCAAGGACAGGTTGTTTTTCAATAATGAGGTAAAATCATTTCTCACTGTTGTTATCTAACTTTTTTTAAACGTCTGACTCCTTAGCTGCTGTTATCACTGCTGTTATGTTTTTTTTACCATGTTTAAACTGAAATAAATATTTTATTTTAAGTTATTAAGCACTTTACCTTGTTGAGCTACTTTGTTTTTTTTTCATGACAATTTATTAAAGTTGCTAATAATGTGATTTGGGGTAAAGTGGCGTACAGTTAATGGGGCAAAAGTAAGTTGCAGACTCACTGAGTAAATTTATCCCACTCATGTTGCAAAATATTAAAACCAATATTTTAAAGTCATGTTATGTTTTTTTTTTAGTGTTACAAATGGAAGAATGAGAAAATGAAGCTGCTGACTGAAAATATTATTATCCAGGTCAAGCAACTAAAAGAGATGGGCATGTCAGTTGCAAAATTTATATAAATATTGGCTATGCCGAGTCAACAATTCGTAGGAGACTGAAAGCTGGTTGTGGAGTTGAGTCACTGGGATGTTTTAAAGCAGTATTCCTGCCTGATCAAGAAAAACAAATTGTTGAACATTGTATGGCATTGGATTCTCCATTTTATGGACTATTCTTGAAGTCTCTGTTCTTGTGAAGTCTCTGAAGTCATTTGCATCTGCATAAAATTATAGACTACCACCTTTTTTCTCACTTGTATCAAAATTTGCTGGAAGAGACTGGGCACAATCTCCACCAGTCATACATGAACAATCTCCGGCAATCATAGATGCACAATCTCCGCTAGTCATATATGCTGAATTCCGCCAGTCATAGATACACAATCTTCACCAGTCATAGATGCATGAACTCTGCCAGTCATAGATGCACGATTTCCATCATTCATAGATGCACAGAAGCCTATCACAAATAGCGTAACTACAAAGAGATAATTAGCTTTAGAATGGATCTCAGAATCTATTCTTTTTATTAATTCTTCTTCATATTAAAGTTACATAAATATACACAGGACTAGTCTTTTATAATTTTCACACAATGTGACTGACTGTGTGAAGACAAAGAGTGAAGCAGTTATTTTGCAATTTTTGTCAATTCTCCGCTGATTTCATACTTATTTATTTCACATTTTCAACTGCACCTCTTCAAAATTTGTCATTCTACTATCTACACATAACTGTATGTGTTTAATACATACCCTCACTGATGTACGATGGATGGATAACGTTTAGCACGCTATAGTCAGAATTTTCTGACAACAGAATTAGCATATTTCGAATACTGAAGTCCGAAAATCCACCCTACTGTTATGATGGTCTACCGCTCTCTAGTACTTAAAGATTACATGTTTAAGTAACCAGATTTGACCAATCCTAGTTAGCTATTCATTTGACTTCCTTTTCCCCATAGTTTATGAAGAGGGAGGCATCTAATGGCGTTGTGATAGCAAAATATATTACACCTGTCTACATCGATGGAGCCATGAAAGTGAATCAAATTTTTCAACTTTTATCGATTTTCAGTAAAAACATTATGGATTATGACATGAATAGTGAATTCTTGAGAGGTAAGTTGATTTTTATATTATTATATAGTGTTGATCACGTGGTTTTCATGGGGTAGAAGTAAGAAATTCGATTTTGTTAGAGCGATCCCAAATCTTACTAGGTCTAGGGTTTGAGAACAATTTACGGCAAATCTATATGGTTCATTCATTATTACCAGTGATATTATGATGATTTCACAATGAAACCACATAAATTCTGTAGAATTTAGCTTTCTTTACAGGGTTCCCAATTCAGAAAATTTAAGAACCAAAGATAAGTAATTTTTAAATATTTTTTTCTTGTTTTGTTTGTTATAATTCATTAGTTTTTGTGAATAAAACGTCTTTACCACATTCTTATATGTCTGGTATCACACACACACATACAAATATATGCAGTATTAAATTCTTTATTTATATGTGCAAATATTATTTAAATATCTCTAACAGCAAAAATATTATCACATTTTCAGAAAAAGGTACCAACAATAACGCAAATTCTCGAAAAAGAATTCAGCTGCAGGGGGAAAATGGTTTTTTCTTTACAGTGTGCTAAAGGATAAGATATACACTGATGACAGTTTGGTATCATAGTTAAGCCTAGTTGTCAGAATACGCTAAAACATGAACAGTGCACAATTTTACCCTCACCTACGTTATCACTAAATTAACATTTATGAACAATTTACCCACAAGAAAACACATAGTGTATGATTTTGAAAATATAAACACCTGTGTGGCAACCTGGGCCTGAACTACAAGTTATAGTGCAAAGAATAGGGCCACTGTCTTTCTTCCCGGCATATTGTAGGTGGCAACTAAGGGAAGTAGGGAGATGAGCAACAACCTGTCACCTGCGAAAAAATTATTGTCACGTCTCAATTTTTTACTTTTGTCCTCTATCAAATAAACTCCTAACCAACCTAATATTTGTTGTAGCTTAAAACTTGAAGAGTTATCTTCATCCCAATAGAAGGTTCCTGCCATGGGACCTACCTTTACTTTTTAAATAATCTCCATGGATGACAAAGAAATGCAGGTCAGATGACATTGTACCATTATCTTTTTGTGGGACTCCTAGGTAAAGGGTATTGCTAGTTGTGTCATTCCTTCCTGAGGGGTTAACCTCATCATGAAGAATGATGAGGTAGTTGACCCTGAAGTGAGAGCTGTGTTCCTGACAGGATGTGGTAATCCTGGGATACTGATGCACTGGAATGCCTCCCTTTGAGGACTAACATAAACCTCCTTTACACAACCATGTTTTTGAGACAACTTTACATGAGTCTGGGTGTCACCTTAGTTACAGAGTGAAAAGAACATGTGCTTTTATCTGAAAGACTATGGGTTGTCAAGAGCTACCTGCTCACAGTTAAAGGGATTGTTTCATCATCATCATATAAAAGAAAACAATAAAACTGAAGCAAAAGATTAAAACGCTCTCAAAATATGAGAGTACAAAACAGGCAATTTAGACTCTAAAGTAAGATGTGAACAGAATTTAAGTACCAAAAAAATTAGCATGTTCAGTTTTTGTCAGGAAATTACTGCATTATATGTAAGTATTACTTGATTCAGTAAGAGATTGAAACACTCTGAAACATGGCAATATATCAAAATGCAAACATTTCTCATAATTTGGTATAGTCTACTGGAACCTTACATATGAAAATTGTAGGAGTTTATATCATTCTCAAACATATGTTGTTTATTAAGTCTGGGAACATCATTTTCAGAGTATAAAACTGTCTATGTGACAACATCGGCTTAATATCAAATGTTTTAACAATTCATTGAATATATGCATGTGTTGTCTGGTAACAAAACCCATCAATACACTCAAACATGAGTATAACATGAATATATATCTTACTAAAATAGATAAGCAATATATAATATTAGAAGAAATGCACAGTACGAAATATCAAATATTTATTAAAAAACTTGTTTCATCAAACAAGTGGCTTTCTACACTGCTACACTACACAGATCAGCACAAGTAGTCAACTGTGCTAGCACATAACAGAAATAAATGGAAAAAGGTTTATATCTACAACTTCAAACCTTAATAAAGAAGAAATTAAAAAATGAAAGTCCAAGTTTTACGTGATTATCATCAGCATTAACCTATAACAACAGTAAAAAGGCTACTATTTATCATAAATTATATTAACTAGTACCAGTATATGCATGATGATGATGCCCTTTTGTATATTTATAGACATACTATGGAGCCCTCAAATAGCAACTTCATTCATGCCAATTCCCGATCTGCAGGGGTGAGACAGAATATACATGAAAAATCTGAGTGCTTTATGCTGGTGCTTTACGCCTGCAGCACTTGTCTTCTAACTATTCCCTCAGGGCTACTTCAATGACTGGATGCCTTAGCGTAATGCAGCACCACATGATGTACCCAAATAATCCAAGAATATAATAAGATGGTTACTCAAAATTTAATACTGGAGTTGAAATGATGCAGCAAATAATAACATGTGACTTGACCGTTACCTGTTCCCATTTGAAAATACAAATATAAATGTTACAAATGAATGTTGACTCATAGTGAACAATGTATAATATCTCATTGATGGGTAATTTTTTTTAAATGTACGCCTTTGTGATAAAGACATATTAACTCTTTGGTGAAAGCTTCTTATTTCGCGTGACTTGTCAATAATACTCCAAATTACAGAATGCCTTTTCAGGTGACCTTTGTGAGGTAATTATAATGAACCTTTATTGATTACATTCAGCAAATATTTAAACATGATTTTATTGTTTGTCAGAATACAGGTGCCCATTAATCCTGAACATAAGTGAAATATGAAACATTTTCACAGCATGATAAAAATAAAGACTGTTGACACAAAAAATGGTAAAGCTGATGATGTGGAAAATAAATAGCAAATCAATAGTCAAATTATGTTAACCATCTACTGTAGTGATGTATTTACTGGCTTCTCCAGTTCCTTCAATCATAATGGGATTATTGAATGTTTCTCTGAGACCTCTTGTTCGACCGCCTCATCGGTTAATCCACTGTTCTGCTGGTCTCTCAAGGTTGTTATTAGTTTGTCTACAAGCACTGACAACACCTTGTCTAGAGGATCCATGAATCCCCGCTGGACCCACTTGGGGATGGTAACCCTGGCATGTGAAAATCCAAGCTTCTGAAGCACATAATCAGCACCTACTGGGTCTATCTGTGTGCTCGCCCAGTGGATGAGCCTGAAATATATTAACAGAAATATGACATTGTCAAGATTCCCTTATTATTGATGTATGATATTTATCATGGATAAAACAACTGTCATGGGTATATTCTGCTCTTTTGCTAATTAATTCAGATCATCATCCTTATATGATAGGATGTATATCCTGGATAGGATGCAGAAGTTGTCAGAAACTTGAAATTCATGCAGATCTTGAGCTAATCTTCCCACTTTTGTTAAGTGTCATGTCCAGTGCCTTTAATATTGTGTATTCATCTTCTTAATGGTGTACTTCTTTTTCATGAGCCGTGGCATTAACCCCTCCATTACAGTCTTTTCTAGGCTGTCATATCAATCAATTATGGCAAAAATATTGTAATTCTTTAAAGAGAACCTTGTCGCTTAGCCAGTTTTCTCTCATGATATTCCTATTGGTGATCCTGTGGTGAATGGCATTCTGAGGATTCTTTTGTAACATTTTCTTTCAAATACTGCAATTTAGTTTTTCACGTTATTTTTGATTGTCCAAGATTTACAGCCATATATTGCCACTGGGAATAAGCAGACTCTAAGGAAAGATAGTTTTATTATATTGTTGCAGCCCAGCCATATCTTTTTCGCTTATATCAGTTTATTTATTGTATTGGCCATCCTCCATAGCAATCCACATTGCTGCTTATAGGAAAACTAAGATATTCAAATATGGTGACTGTTTCTAGTTCTCTATTAATGCTCGAGACTTAGAACTTGTTCGTGATTTTGTCATTTTTCATAATCTTGATATTACTTTCATTCAGAAATAGATTCAGTTAACTTAAGATTTCCAACAGGATTAGTATTAAGAAATAATGGAATGCACTTAAATGCAGACACAGAAAGAATGATTCAGGCTTTTGAATGTAAATCCTACAGACAATGTAGTCCTATATATTGAAAGTAAGACAAATATATTCATCCAGCAGAAATAAACATTATTGCAGGTTATCAAGAACCACTTTTGGCAGTGGTAAAATGGCATAAATTTATCTGGTTGAACATATAATGAGAGGACTAATGTTATAAAACTATTTTGCCATGGACAATTAAGGGTGGAAGGAGAAGAGTTCACTAGAGGAAATCCTGAATTGACATTAATGATTGGTCCAGGCAAAATTGTTCTATATTCTCCCAAATGGTTACGGAGAGAGGGCTTTTTAGGGAGTTTTTTTCTGCGAATGTCTCCAAAGTGGAACCCCTACAAGCCCTGATGGATTATGGGTCTTATTATTATTATTTTTATTATTATTATTAATCGTAAGAACAGAGGCGCATTGTGTCTGTGCTTTATTTATGCCAAATTCCTAACACATTCAACTTCAATGGTAGTATCTAATACATTCAGTGTTTTGTCAATACCATAGAACAGTGGATATCTGTAGTCATGTTGTATATGTTGTAGGCATTGTACACTAGTAATGACAGAATTTCCCTGTTGGTACTTTGATTGTATCTCTAACATTGTTTGGGTACTCTATATATATATATATATATATATATATATATATTCCTTAATTTTTCCGTTTGCTAGATTTCTTTGTCTTATCGCAGACAAATTAACAAGTTTTTCGTTATGTGTGCAGGCATGAACTGGTAAAAATGATGTTTACAACAGTACGTGTATCTTTTACACTCAGTATCAAATATACATTATCCAGTGATTATTTATCGACACATTATCCTACTGCCACATTTTTTCATGATACAGACTCTATATATCTATATAGCTTCACTCAGTTTTATAACTTGTATGTGTGTTGCCTTGCTGGCCGGGTCATGATTAAAATATATGCTGTGTACACTGAAATGTTCTCAAAGCATCCCCAAACCAATGGCTTGGCAGCTTTATAAGCATCCATCAAACCCACGAGTCTAAGTGGGTCTGTACAGGAGTACTTTAGGCTAAGGGAGCAAACTCTGACAGAAAACGCCCACTACCTAGCAGGTTAGCACAGGAGTTCTCAAGGCTAAGGGGACTAAACTCCCATTAAAACATCCAGGGGGGAACCCTAAGGCAGAATATCTAAGGCAGGATGATGATTCTTTTCTCTTGATTCTTGATTAGAAATTGGCTTCCTTCACAGCACGCATGACATTCCCATAAGTGCTCTGCCCTCTGCTCCAGCAGCCATCCCAGTGTATGTAGACTCTGAGTACCAGTCAGGTGTTGATTGTGTGATCTTCAGGACTTTCCAAAAAATTTACTTTGCCTTCCCTCACCTCTAGATACTCACATTTCTAACATTCTCTGTATGTGTATGTTCTCAGCCACATTGACATCATCTGCATCTTGAAATGAATTTATTACTGCCTTCATTAAGTGCTTTATCTCTTCTCAGCAATGTGCCATCTATCGCCACATTGCCTGCCAATAAGTCGGCTCTCTCGTTTCCTCTGACCCCAGCATGACCAGGGCAGTAAATCCATGTAAAATGAGTTGTTCAATAAGTCCCACCATTCTTTTCTTAGCATGAACTTTTATATCTTGCGCAGCATGCTTTGAGAGTCTGTAAGTATTACCAAGTGTGTTGATGTATTAGTTATCAACCAAGCAAGTGCTGCTGTAACTCCCTCTATCTCCATCCTCATGATCGATGTAAACAGTTGACTATGCTGAAGATTTCTCAACCAACTTCACACCGTTTCTGTAGGCAACAAAACCACAACCGCTTTTATTTATGTTTCTGTTAACGGAGCAATCTGTGTATATAATTATGTCTTGTGGTTTCGAGCATATTCACACAAGTTCGTGCACTGTATCCTGAGCTCTGACGTCCGTCCATTTTTGACACGCTTTATCTACCAGGTAGTTGTATTATTACTTTAGTCAGTGATTTCTTCTCAGTGTCTACCTCCACCCATTGACTGCCCTTTCCTATTTCTTCTAGTTCACATACTCTTCACAGTATGTCTTCAGCCTCTGCCATCCATGATCTGCCACGCTTGATTCATGATTCAGGTAGGATGATGGTTACATCCGACCATTCTCTGGCATTTACTGCAGTTCTTGGTGGATTCCAAGCATATCGGCTTTCCCTTGGACTTAATCACGGAACTGAGAGGGGGGTTAGTGTAAAATGGGAATGGCACTTTTTCCATACAAGCCGCTCGGGCGTAGCAATAATTGTTAAGAGAGAAGCAGAACCAAGCAACAGCCTCTCAAATTTTGCACATTAAATATTAGAACCATGTGCACTGGACTCGAATATCTCAAACCTTACAGCAACACCTGACATTAGAAAAACAGCATTTATTGATAGAGCACTCATGAGGCATTGACATCACTGCCCTGCAGGAAACTCGTCAGGCTGTCCCATTTATTTGCTATTTTTACTTCTGAATTTTCCCTCTGTATTGTTCATGCATTTTATCATTAGATTTTCATATCTATTCCTTACATCTACAAGGTATTTTTATTTTATGTCTGTTGTTTTAGTGCTGATGTACCGGGTATCTGTGGATTTCTTATGTGTTTTATCTTTTTAAGTTTAACATGTATTTTTCACAGCACCGGTTTATGGTCAGCTGTTGGATATGTTTTAGTGTTTTTGACACTATTTCTAAATCTGTTGTTGATCATAATAAAATCTATTTGGTACTATACTATATTTGGTAATATAATCTCCAGCTGTAAAGCAAACCTAATACTTTTCTATGTTCTTATTATCACAAATACTAGCTTGCCCTGGGCTGTAGATCGATGATGATACCCATGAGGTTGGATGTAGTTATAAATGTCAGCCTGTAATACTAACACCTGCTGTTTCAAATTGTAGAATGAAAGGTGGACACAATAGCTACTGCAGCAAATGAAGTCTCAAAGACTCATTGGGAGACCACAGCAATGATCATCTACCTCATCATGTTTGTTAGAAATAATTGGCCGGGGGGGGGGGGGGCCTCTATGTCCCATTTCATTCAGCAAAAACAGTTCAACAAACCCTAGGTTAATTTAATGATAACCAGATTCATCTGTACACACAATGACATTATGATCCCAAGCACTTCAGCTATCTTATGTTAATCAGTTATGTTAGCTGTTACGTTAATTATGTTAACTATCAGTTAGGTTTTATGGTAATATTCTTCTTCTTCTTCTTCTGCGTTCACTCTCATGTTGTTGTTGTTCATCCATCACAAGTGATGATGACCATTTGTTACATCCACTTTTGAAAATTCAATTTTAGTTATGTCCTTGATTATGAGTTCGTAGATGGCTAATGAGCCCTATTCGAGCTGTAAATGTCCTTGGGCAGTTCGGACATGGAATAACGACTGTAGATGGATCTTGGTCTATCCGTGACTTTCTAGCTGCTCTCCGCTGTTGAGCTGCTGCATTTCTCTTCACAAGATGATGCGCTCTTTTTATTTTAGAATGCCATATAGATCTATTTTGTGCAAGTTCTTCCCATGTATCGTGGTCTATTTCAAAGGCTTTCAGTGAGTTTTTTAACGAGTCCTTGTAGCGCTTCCTTTAGCCACCTTGAGATCGTATACCCTTCTCTAGCTCACCATAGAGAAGTATCTTTGGCAGACGATGGTCTGGCATACGCACCAAATGACCTGCCCAGCGAATCTGTGTCTGCATCAGGATCGTGTCAATGCTTGGGATACCAGCTCTATCAAGGACAGTGGTATCTGGAATCTTGTCTTGCATCTGATGTTCATAACTTTTCTGAGACAATTTGTATGAAAATGATTGAGTTTTTTCACATGACGTCTATACACAGTCCATGTTTCACTAGCGTATAACAGCACTGGAAGTACCACTGCTCTGTAAACTTTAAGCTTAGTCTGTAGGTTAATGCCATTTATACACCAAAAATTTGCGTACAATCTGCCGAAAGTACTGCTTGCTTGCTTAGATCCTTGTATACACTTCATCATCAACATTGGCATTTTGTGATAACGTACTGCCTAGATATGTGAATCTATTCACAACTTTCAGTGCTACACCATTTACCTTTATGCAGGGCTCGAGATAGCTTTTGCAAGTTCGCTCTCATTTAACCACAATGAATACATCATGTGATTTCCGCCGGGGAGGTGAAGTACTTTGTGCTGCAAGTTCCACAGTAAAACTGTGTAATTTGCACCTCGGTTGGCCACTTTGTAGTCTGGACGTCCAGCACATCCGTTTTCGTCATGCCTTTAATTCAGATAGTAGGCATCCCTAGTCCATGACAGCCTGCCTATCTGTCGATGGGCACGCGGGTGTGTAGTGACTCTTCGCCAAGACGATTGTCGTTCACGTCGATCTCGCACGAGGTGTTCCACAGTCTATGAACTTGCCTCGTGTAATTGGGCGTTCTGTGCCTGTGCCCATCAGGTACTGAACCTTTTCTCATCCACAAGCCTGGTTCCGGATGAAGTAGCATGGCTCTTTTGCCTTCTTAGCCGAAATATCGTTCAACGACATCGTGAACCCTTCGCCCAAATATTAGTCTCACACCACGCGTTTGAGAGCAAGACATTCTCGAGCTGAGCGACCTTGTCCCAATGGCGCCTGAGCCCATCGGGTACTGAACCCTTTCTCTCTGCAAGTGTATTTCCGATATAGGAAAGCTTGACAGTAGAGTTGAGCCAGGGCTGCCATCGTTGTCCCTTTTGTGCCTGAATCCATCGGGTACGGAACCCTTTCTTTTCACGTTATGTTTCCGGTACAGGAAGGCTCGACATTAGAGTTAGGCCAGGTCTTCTTGCTTTGACGGGTGCCCATGATTGGGTCTGGGATTCTGCTCACAAGGATCACAGGTAACTAGAAGCTCGTCTTGAGCTAACAGAGCTTGTAGTTCCGATTTTCTTGGGACGTTTTCACTTTCTATTTGCAGTTGGCGCTGCCCTCTGGTGCTGTTCTGCCCTTTCATTGTACTCAGTATGAAATATATTTGTCTCTCGCCATGCATCTACCTTTTTGTCCCTTTTATCAGTGGCCACCCCTCCAATGTTTGGACTGGACTGACTAGCGTCACTGTGTGTCGACAGTGTTGGTGCTGTCGGAGATATTATGTCTCTTATGCAGTCAAATCTCTTTCCATCTGCTACTTCCACATTCTCGGACACAATCCCCAAATGATTTAGCCAGAATCAGCATGAGCTGCTGCATTTCTGTTTCCAAGGTGCACCGTGAGGAGGTACATTTGGGATCTTGGTTATCTGCAAACCCTGGGTCCACCGAAGCATTGCGTTCCCTTTGCACCCCTTATGGTAATATAAACGACAGTCTTGCAATTAGTAATAGCCAATCAATCAAGTATCTTGCCAAGTGGTGTATGGAATAATATTTCTTCAAAAATCTCTCTCTTGTGTTGCTAATAAGTTCAGTTGAAGCAAGCAACAATGACATTCCATCCAGCAGATTCCTTTTTTGTCTTTGTCCGTCTCTTCTTCCCTTCATATGATTGGTGGTTACTAAATGTTCATGGTGTACTTTTCTCATTACAAGCCATATGAATCTTGAACGTCTGCTTAAATTTGTTATAATTTAACTCTTTACTCAAGCATCTCTTAGGACCTATAGGAATTGATTCTTTTTTGTCCATGGTATTTTAATAACTTTCTTTAAAAAAAAACCCACCTCAGTAGCTTCAAGTTCTTTTTGAAGATCTTTGTTGACAGTCGACATCTATATTAGGTATAAATTTGTTAAAGCACACTAGGACTCAAATTTGTAAATGCATTGAGTGCTCTATTTTACAGAAAGTTTCTTGCTCATGTGTTGTCAGGGCCCAAAAAAGGGAGCAAATAATAGCAACACTGTTACCAGTCGAGCATGTCGTAGGATGCAACTAAGAAGGTTTTGTGGTGGAGTTGGCTATCACAGAGCTTCAAAGTGACACAGACACCATGCAGAAGTTGATGTGTCATGTCAAAAGATGCAGATATCACAGCTAATCTGGTGAACTATGAAACAATGCATTCCTTTCTCTGGGCTACATCCTGCAGGTGCCTGAGAATGAACGCAGAATAAGAAACTGAATGTTTCTCATTATTTTGAAATATTAATCTTAATTGCTTATTTGTCGTTCACGTCGATCTCATGTCGATATATATATATATATATATATAATATAATTTCATGTAGGCCCACAACATGATCATATAACTATATCTAGTTGAGATTTTAAAATGATGCCTATAAAATGGAGAGTACCTCAAAGTTGGTTCCAACTGCCATGTCTTGCACTCAAAGCTTCTATAATCATGTTTGAGAGCAGAGGTTGGGTCTGAAAGTTTTGTGTCTGTTTTGCCAACTTTGGTTGCAGATGTTCGAGCACCTGAAACACGTTGCTGAATAAATTAGAAATGCACAACTAAATATGAACTGAAATTATTCTGGTACAGAAAATATTTTTTAATCCCCACACCTATAAGACATACCAGCACATCACGAAAATGAGCAATGATTGCTGCTTAGATGTACCGGGATCCACTGATGATGAATGTGTCAGGACATTGGTGCAAATAAAATGGCAACACAATGTATTTCCATTCTCTGGATTTTATCCTGCTGGAAAACTAGTAGCATCAATAACCTGCTACAAGAGAGATACAGTGAGAGTTTGAGAATGAATGCAGAAAATGAAGAAGACACACCAGTACATCCCAGATGTCATGGAAAAGCACATTTTATTTTGCCTGTAAAACCTTTCACTTAATCCAAAATTTAACACTTTACAACTATTCTGTATATAGAGCTAACAGCAAATGAGTGGCAGAATTTGGCTTCAGTGATTACAAATCTGGCTATTTGAACTTAGAAGACATTATATTTCTTTGCAGCAAAGAGAAGTATAGATAAAAACTAAAGATTCTAGACTAGATCTACACAACATGTAACCCTACAAACAAATACCACATGTATTCTGTCAGGGAATTGCAGGGAGGTGGTATTTGTAATTGTGTGATAAAGGTTCCATGCTCATGCTGTCGCCACGTTATTTATAGGATGAGTTTTAAAATTTATCCTCTGCCGGAAAATTCTGGTAAATCCTGAGGAAGAACCCTCAGAGGTTCTCGACATGTCCTCTGAGATGATTGAGTTTTTCCGTAGACGCTCGTTTCCTGACAGCATTCTTTCATCCGCTTGGCTCTGTGTGCGCCATTTGTCTTGCCTCGATAACTTTACTAACTCTCAGGGTTCTTCCTCCTCCTCCTCTGATAGGGTTAAACTTGTTCTTACCTTTATTCCCCATAACTCTTCTGTTCGACGCATTATGCTTAAACATTATTCTCTTCTCCAGTCTGATCCTGACACCCGTGACGCTTTCCACGACTTACCTCTGGTGCCTTATAGGCGCGACAGAAATCTGAAGGACATCTTGGTCCATAGCCACTTTAAGTCTTCTGTTCCTGACCATTTTGACACTGTTCGTTGCTCATGTGGTCGTTGCTATACATGTTCTTATGTGGTTCAGATGCCCTCCATTTCATTTCCCAAGGCCACTTTCTCCATCGATGAAGCCTTTACATGTGAGTCCCGTAATGTCATTTACGTGATAATATGTAAACACTGGGGCAAACAGTACATCGGGGAAACTGGCTTAAGATTTGAGTGATCACTTTTGTAACCATCTTCATGCCATCAAGCACAGAACACCCACTCCTGTGGCCACACACTTCAACAGCGATGGTCATCATGGTGCTTTTAATATTCAGGTCACCGCCATCAGATCTTGCACCACCGATGATAGATCTAGGTATGCTCTATAAAATTGTCCTATTTTTGAATTGGATACACTCAAGCGTTTTGGACTAAATTCCGACCAGTCTTATGTCTAGTACTGAGTTGGTGTGGTCTTTGTCTTTATTCATTTTGTCCCGTCATCTTTTTGTTTGTTTCGTTTCCACTTATATTTATGTTTTTTTAGGTACTTTCTGACCTTCCGGCATCTCATTTCCATATTTCTGTTGGATACGTTTGTTTGTTGTGCTAATTTTTCCATTCGTCGTCTTTTGATGTTGTGTGTGTATCTTGATAAAGACCGTTTGGTTGAAACATTGAATATGATTTGTGTATTGTAATTTGTATGTTTTCTTCTGTGCGCATCATTACCCACTGATTGAAGCGATTATATAAACCTGTGTTTTACGTAAGTATAATTGTTGTTACGTTTCACGCAGTTACATTGCATTGATTGTCATATTAGAATTATGACCATGCTTAATAGTTCATAGATGGCTAATGAACCGTATTCGAGCTGTAAATGTTTTTGGACTGTTCGGACATGGAATTACCACTGTAGGTGGAATTTGGTCTATCAATGACTTCTAGCTACTCTCCACTGTTCGGCTGCAGCATTTCTCCTCATTTCATAAGATCATGTGCTCTTTTTGACTACAGAGAGGCATGTAGATCTATTTTGTGCAAGTTCTTCCCATGTGCCTTGGTCTATTTCAAACGCATTCAGTGAAGTCTTTAACGAGTCCTTGTAGCACTTCTTTTGGCCACCTTGAGATCGTTTACCCTTCTCGAACTCACCATAGAGAAGTAAACCTAATAAAAAACATCATAGCCCTCCTAATAAATTCCGGTATAATGGCGCGAGACGAAGGTTGTGTTGATTCTCTGTCGTCACAAATGGAAGTGTAGTTTGGTGTTCCAGGATTCTTCATCTGGAATCTTCTTCTTCTTTCGTTCACTTGAAACATGTCTATATCTGTAATTCTGTATCCTGAATAAAACTCACTGTCTTTTGTAGTTCATACACTGGCCCATAGAGCTTTGATTCCAGTGTTGTTTCTTCTGGCTAATATATCTGTCTCAGGGTTTCATGCTCAGAACACTCTTGGAGTATATGTTTGGCACTCTGTGCTACCTGTCCACATGGTCAATCTTGAACTTTGTGTACATGTGAATTTGTAGTCGGTTGTGTACTGTCCTGTTTGTAGCTTTCTTATTGATTTGATAATCTGTTTTTTTCTGAAGGTAGGTGATTGGTATATCTGGTTGGTCTTCGGCAGCATCTTCCTTAGCCAGTTGGTCTGCTTTTTCATTTCTTGGTATTCCACAGTGAGAGGGTATCCACTGCATGGTTACCCTATACTGGTAAGACAATTCATTAAGTAGTTTTTGCAAGTCTGTTAGTTTTCCAGACTGGAGAGCTTGAAGCACTGACCTTGCATCTGTCAGGAATATTACGTGCTGTGGGTTAGTATTGCAGTTCTGCAGTTTTTCAGTTGGCACACAAACTGTCTGGATTTCTGCATCATAATTATTGCAGAATTTCCCTGTTGGTGTTCTGATCGTATCTCTAGGCTTGTGTGGATATTCTATATATATACACCTGTACCTCCATTCCTCACTGCATTCTGTGCTGACCCATCTGTGTATACTCTGACACATTATCTTGTTGATATTCCTCATCCAGGAAACAGAGGGTGACTGTCTTTCGCTGCACACTGTTCTGTTCGTCCTCACTTAATATTCCTTTCACATGGGTCTGAATGTATATTGGCATTCCATGCATTTCACTCCACAGGGTTTGTTCTGGTACAGACCTCAACTGGCTGTCAACTTCTGATAGGTCTGTAAGTTGTCTACAGAGTCGTTTAGCTTGATGGATAAAGCTGCTTCTTTTCAGTCGCCCCATTGCTAGATTTTGGAATCTTTTCTTGATTGGATGATTTGGCATACACTGAAACTTTTCTGCTTGTATTAGTACTTTTGTATCTCTGCGTTCCAACATTATTCTAAGTGCCTTCCAACATTATTCTAAGTGCCTGGTTTTGCACTTTATTTAGATCGTGTAATGTGGTGTTTGATGCAGGACTCCATGCAGCTGAACCATATTTCAGGTGTGGTCTTATGCTTTGCTGGTAAACTTTACTGAGTATATTCCCACTGGTTCCCCATATGGTTCCACTTAGTTTTTTCAGGATAGCTCACGTTCTCCTGGCTTTTGCTGTTGCTTTGTTTATGTGTTGTTTCCATGTCATCTTATCATCAAAAGTAACTCTGAGGTATGTGGGTTATTTGTCTTCTTTCAAGAGCTCTCCATATATCTTGATATGACCGGCTTTTTGTTTTGGTGAGAGGGTAAAGAGTGTAGTGCTGCACTTATCTGTGTTAATGCTGACGCACCATCTATTTGCCCATAAGGTTAGGGCATCGATAACTCTTTGTATTTGCTTAGTGAACACTGTCACATGTTCTACCGTGCACCAGATCACCAGCATACATTGCCACTTTGATCCCGTGTGGTAATTCAGCAACTAGGTCATTGATGTAAACCAAGAAAAGTGTGGGTGACAGGACTCCTCCCTGGGGGACTCCATGATGCAGTAGAACTTTCTTGCTCTTGCGACCATCTAATTGTACCCTGGCTCTTCTATTATGTAGGTATGCTTTTACACATTTGTACATTCTTGAGCTAACCCTGCAATTTCGCAGTTTCTTTAAGAACCCTTCTTTCCAGACCTTATCAAATGCTTTCCTGAGGTCTATCCATGCTGCTAGTACCAGTTTCTTATCTTGGAAGGCATCCTCAATCTCTTGGGAGAGGTAGGTTGCCTGATCTTCAGTAGAGTAGCACTGTCTGAAGCCTGCTTGCTGTGATACCAGAAGGTTTTCACTTTCAAGGTACTACTGCATCCTAAGATTGATAATGTGTTCCATTGTTTTGCATAGACAGCTTGTGAGGCTGATGGGCCTGTAATTGGAGACTGTGTTGCCATCTTTTCCTGATTTAAGGAGTGGTATTATTATTTCTCTCCATGCATGTTGTACATTACCTGTGGACCAGCTTGTATTAAAGATCTGCAGTAGCTTTGCTCTTGCTGCAGTTCCCAGGTTTTGGCTCCAGGGGACTTTTTCATTTTCAATTTTGATATTGCATGCTCCAGTTCTTTCATTGTGATTGGTGCCTCCATGACTTAGGTATAGGTTCGCCTTGTCCAATGTTTTGCGGGTTCTCTCGAACCTCCTGTTGGTTGTCTGGGCTAACTTTGACGTTATTGTCTTCTGAAAAGGTATCTGGAAAGTAATCAGCTGCATGTTTACCTGTTAAAATGTTTCTATCTTTATAAAGTGTGATCCTGGTATTTCTCCCTGTACTTTCGTCATTTAGTTGTTTTACAAGTTTCCATAATTTCCTAGTATCTCTTTTTAGGTTCAGCGACTCTTGTTTTTTTTCTTTCCAGCTTGTAACTCGACTCTTTGAAATTTAGCCTTTGTTTGCTGATATTTGTTGTTATATTCTTGGCTAGGTCTGTTCTCAGCCTGCTGTCTAGATGTTTCCATCTCATTTTGCAGCTTTTCCAGTTCATCATTCCAGTAGGGTTTGTAGTTTTTGCGTGCATCCCTGGGTATGATTTTACTACCAGCATGTAGTATACATCTATTAAATTCACTTACTGCTCTATTGATGTCTTTGTTCAAGTTCATGTCCTTAGCTAGAACATTGGTTAAATGCTGGTACATTTTCCAGTCTGCCCTTTTATAGTTCCACCTAGTGAGCATGCTGCTGTCTTTGACAAATTCATTGTGGATTTCCAGAAATACTGGTCTGTAGTCACTACCCCCAAGCTGCTTTCCAACGACACGTGTGATGTTCCATTCCAGGCCTGGTGAGTGGAATGCCAGGTCTGGTGTAGATTCTCTAGAGTAGAAGGTTGGTGAGTCTGCTGATTGGTTAATAAGGATGAGATTATTTTCATCCTGCCAGCTCTCAAGTTCCTCACCTCTCTTTTCGATGTGATCCTAGCCCCAGGTCTGAGAATGGCCGTTGAAGTTACCACACACCATAAGTCTCTCTTTTTCTGGGATTCTGTCAATGGTCTAACATTTGGGCATTAGTAGTTCAGGAAATGGAATTCTGCACTGTCTGTTTTTAGGTGGAGCATCTGGTATTCTGCCCCCTCCATATATACTTCCAGCTGACATGCGCTGATATTGTTTTTAACAAGTGTCATAATTTCACCCTTTCTTCTGTCATTTCGGTCAGACAGGTAGCACTGGTAGTCTCTGATTTTGAAGGCTATATCACCGCTGAAGTGTGTTTCTTGGATACAGCATATATTAACTTGTTCTTCACTTAAGATATTTTTTTCTGTATTCATATTTTTTACTGTTGACACTCTCAGCATTCCAGTGCATTATTTTTAATTGTTGTTGGTTTGTTTAGCCAGTAGCTCTATTCCCTTGCCTCCTGGCTCCTCGGGACAATTGAGGACTTCCAGGAACTGATGTTGAGCCCTTTTGAGGTATAGGGCCAGGCACTGTCCCTGCCTGAACGTCAGCCACAGGGCAGGCACCATAACTATTAATAGATACAGACATGTTTCCATTGTGTTTTGTGCATGGCATCCTGATTATCTGTGCGCCTTTTGGTTGGTTGCCTCCGTCTTCAGCACTCTGCTTACTTGGACAGGAATTTGGTCAGAGAACTGCCAAAGTGGGACTGCTCAACCAGTCTTAGTTTCTAGCCCCTGATGGCTGAACTAAGTCCCATCACCACTACACTGTGCTGGCCTCGATGGGGTTCATCTGGAATAAGTGGAGTCATTAATGTGTGTGTTAATTAGAGATCATAGCGTAGCCAAGTGAGGTTTTAATGATACAACACTATGACAGGATTAGCAATCCGACAGTGAGAACTCAAAAGTGCTCTTAGTAAAATAGATAATTTTCTGGAGACATATACCAATGATAAAACATCTAAAAAATCTAAACAGTGAATATGAAAACATCACATTAAATTTGCTATAATAAATGTTTGCTGACTGAAAAATAAAAAACAAGATCTTAAAGATGAGATGAAAAATAGAAAGATCGTAATCCTAGGATTAGCTGATACAAGAATTAAAGACAAAGGCTGTACGAAAGCATACCAAGATTACATGTTTATATTTAGCGGAATTGACCCAGGTTCCAGAGCTAAACTTGGTGTAGGATTTTTTATTAATCTGACACTAACCAAGAGCAATGTTAGCGTCACACATCAAAACGAACATTTAATAGGGGTCACGATTATCATAGACAGTATCATCACAATATTTATACAGGCCTATTGGCATAAACCCATCCGATTGTAGGCCGAGAACCTAATTATCCCTTCCCAAAAGTGGAGAAAGTCGAAGGTCCGACTATAGACTGACATCACCAACTTAACAAAGCCGGCAATAATGAACTTCATCATCATAAGAAAGAACCAACATGCTAAATGGAAATTAACACAAACTTTTGCAACTTTCAGAAAATGGCATTCCTTTCATTTGCTTCACTGACATAACTTGAATGAATCAAGGAATGAATACCACAGAGGCTACTGTGTTCGGGAACAATACATCTGAAAATAATGAATAGGCTGACTTCCCTATCCATGGCTATAGACGGTTTATGAGGTGGCAAGACTTTGGGAAACAAAGTCTTTCCTGAATTAATTGTTTGTGTTGGATGTCTGGACATTATGTCTGTCGGGGAACAGCACTAGTGAATAGTAATTACTACATAACTATTATGTCACCAGGTTCTGACAGTGACATAACTATTATGTCACCAGGTTCTGACAGTGACATTTAAGCAGAAATGATCAATGGAAAGACAGGGAGATCACATTTGTTTTTATAAGATACAGAAGAGTTTGAAGTTTGTTCCTCCTTATGTTTACTGTGTGGGGGAGAATATGGTAATAAAATAAACATAACAGAGGATTGTGAAATTGATCACGTCTTCCACTAAATCTACAGTGGTTGGGGGAGGGAATCAATTAAGGTGGAATTTTACTACAAAATACCTATGATGTGTTGTGATTTGGAACCTCCTTTCAAATCTTCTATAAAGAAAGATTGCATTCAGTCACTTATCTGAATGGCATCACATAACATGAGGGAAACTTGGATTGGTTGAGCCGATTGAAATGGGTAGTGCCAGTAGTCAATCTGCGGCCTCAGTGGGCTGGACTAATTAACAGAATATACAGAGTACAGGTAACTATTTGCCACCAAGTTCTCACAAAAATATTGCAGACAGTGAATCCCCGGCTTTGTTTTTAAAAGATACAGAAGAGTTTGAACTTTGTGTGACCTGTATGTTTACCTTATACAGTAATATAAACATGAGGCACAGCTTAGAGGAGTTTCACTATTTATTTCTCTCCCCCATCCCCCTCCCTCCAACACTGCCTAAGTAGCAAAGTTTTGGATGTCAAAAAGTTATGTGTTTGTGCAAGACCCCATTGGATGTAGAAAAAAGCCTATGTACAGAATCAATTAGGACTTCATTCTTTATGTTTCTGATTATTGTCTTGGTCACTATTTATATACTTGGAGTCGCATGTTAAAAATTGGCAAGGCCCACCAGCACATGCACGGATATACTCAAAATCTGCCTTTGATGTGTTTTTACATTTTCTGTACACAGGTCTATAGCCTAGTAGACGGTCAGTAACTGTTGTAACATTTGCTTCCCACCTTTAGCAAATCCGAACACAGTACTAGAACCATCTGCTAAGGAACTGGTACCCCATTCCCAGCAATCTTTCTGAAATTAGTCACAGAATGCAGGTATGAATGCGCATGAAAGACTTCTTTTGCTGCTTGCGTAAAGGTTTTTAATGATTTTTACAGGATGTGTTTGTGATACATATTTTTGCCTCACAAGGTTGACAGGTATGAGGGATGTCTACACAATATGAATACTCACCCCTGTCCTTTTCTCTAATGTATGAAGATACTAGATCATGCAAGAACAGAATGACTTCGGCATCCATCGCAACATAGATATGGTCATAGAACTCAGCTACAAAGCTGCATTCTACAACTGGCCTGGGCCCTAGTATAACAGAAAACATAAGCCTCATTTGTTTATGACACTTACAGAACTAACATTATAAGCTGTATTTAAATTAAACAACATTCTAATAAAATATTGAATGCGCATATCTATACACATATATTTTGATCAAATTTTGCTTGTTTATCAATAGTAATTTTCTCCTTATTCATATTCAAGAAAATTGAACGATCACTATTAGGGTCTACTGTCTTGCTTCATTCTTAGATTCATGCTTCAATATTGTGCGAATGAGGATACGCTCCTGGGTACCTTAAGGTCCAACAATTCACCTGTAGGCCCTCATAGATATCATGATTCCTGAGTACGGAACTTCACACAGTAAAGCTCATATGACGTAGAATACGCGCCACACAAAGCTAGGAATACGTCACAGTAAAGGTCAAATTTCTTTACATATTGCGATTGTAAGAAGGGAGAAAGCCGGCTGATTTTGTCAATAAATTTCTGGAACGACTTTGTCCATTTTCAATGCCATATTTTACTATCAAATGGAGTACCAAATGGCATGGATCGTGTCTACATGTTTTAATTGTTATTTTTGTGTTTTATTTGTTGTTATTTTATAAGAATGTTTGTTTATTCATTCAAAAACACAAAAACAATGTGTATCAGGGGTGCCATGTGTGTGCATGGAATATTATTACATTGCATGTAGTTCTAAGCCTAATGTTGGATATTTGCGATAACTTTCTTGTTTTAAAAGATATCAAAATAATTTGTGCACATGTAAATAAAGGAGTGAATAATACATATAATGGTGTTTTTGTTGTTGTTGTTGTATGTGTGATATGAAAGTTGTGAGCAAGTTGTGAAGTTGAAAATTGAGGGAATAATCTCAAAACTCCATTAAAAAAAAATCGCAAATATAATTTCTTAACGACCCTAATACTTGAGCAATGTGTGGCAACGTTGATAAAATCCTCCTAAATACCTATTCCCATTGTATATATGTTGTTTCATATCCAAACTAATATAATATAGACTAAACAAAGTAATAAAACGTGAGAAAATCTCATACAACGTTGTTCTTTCAAGACTAGGCCTAACCGGATATAGACATGCAGTACACAATTACATAAACATGCAGACGCTTGGAGCCTCTGATACATGTTTTTGTTTTTCAATGAATAAACGAACATTCTAAATGTCCTATAATATATAACATAACAACAACTAAAACATGTAGATATTACTTACCACGACATCATGAGCCTTGCCATGGGGTACTACGTTTGATAGTAAAATATGGTAACAGAAATCCACAGTGCTGTTCCAGAAATTCATTGAATCAGCTGGCTTTCTATTTTTTACAATCGTAATGCACAAAGGAATTTGACTTTTATGCTGTGATGTACTTATAGCTTCCCGTGGTGGAATTCTACGTCACGGCAACATTATTTCATGAAGTTCCGTACTCGGGAATCTGTCTATAGCAGTGGGTGCATTGTTGCATCTGTAGGTCCTAGTGAGGTATACTCATTGGCGCAGTATTACGCCTGTAGGGTCCATAAGGTTAAGGTATATCAGTAATAAGTGACAATACTACATTATCATTGGTGTTATTGGTTCTTATTTTTGTTACTGCAACACTCTCCACTTTCTTGGATATCCTCTGAAAGTTTGGTATTTATTTATACTTGAAATATATATTATATATATATCAATACTATCTTAGAAACATAAGCAGAACATAAAATACACAAACCATCATCCTCTGGTGGCATCTCATCTTGGAAGTGGGAGGTCTTCAGGTTCATATACATTGATGGAAAAGCAAAAATAACCTCAGTCTCATGGCTATAGTATGTGGCCTTGACCTTGCTGAATTTATGACTAACTTCTTCCTCAGTCCTCTCACCAAAAAATTCAGTCACAACTGAAACACAAAAATAATTTAATGCACAATGGTAACTGTAAATAATGGGCCCACAAAGGCAACAATTATACAGTTTAAAGAACATGAACAATTATAAATACTGAATCCATACCTATAAATATATATAAAAACAGTGAAGGGGTGCAAAGGGTACTCTTGTACTTGTGTGTAAAAATTGCTCTTGTGTGGACCCAGGGTTAGCAGATAATTGTTAATTTTAGTTAGTTAGAAAAATTGCTAATTTATTGTTATTCAGTGTTTACATTGTTATGTTTATTTTGATAGTTAGTATTATAGTAAGATCTTTGTCTTTATCATTAGCAGATAAACCATGATCCTAAATAACATCATCATGGTGCACCCTGGTAACAGAAATACAATGGCTGGTGCTGTGTTCCTGGAAAACACTTTTAGGGTACATGTCTGAGGATGTGGAGGATGTGGAGGAAATGAGAACTGCCTGCAAAGAGACAGCCAATATCTCTGACACCTCTACATCAACACATCCAGCACACATTGACACAAGCTATCTGTGCACTTCAACTGGTCAACAGAAATGCAGAAATATTGGAGCGTCATCCAATGCTGATGTCCCGATATGGGTAGATCTTGCTACAATATGGCAATGCTTACAGTACACATTGAATCTGGAGAAAGCAACACATGCTAGAGAACAGCATTGTGTATGTAAAACAATAAAGTGGCAATGAGGTCACAGTTGTCCAGCACGAGAACGGCCTGTGGAAGTGCTGTTCATGCTCGTGAACATACAGGAGCCCACATGCCCCACCACAACTGACCCCATTCAAAGCAGGAGTATTGCTCAGGTATTGGATATGCCAACTGAACATGCACTTCTGGGTATGGAAAAAAAACTTTGATCACAGTTTCCTACTGCAAAATTGAAAAAAATTGAACAAATGTCAAGGGGCACATTGTTCAAATTTCTGACGAAGTAGTGTTGAGACTCAGATTCTGGATGCTGTGCGCAACGTAGACAGAGAGTGTATCTTTATCTGTTTTCTATTCCTATGAAAATCTCTTACTCTCGACACAGAGTATGCTGCTATAAGCTTACAGTGTGAATTACATCTCTGAGGACATAAGAAACTTAGTCTAACTTGACTGTCACTATTGCACAACACAACTCATACAGAGAGAATTTGATTCAGTACTCAAGGGCACGGATGGGAATGATATCTTTCTTACATGAGATTTGTTCACCGACTGTGAAGCTCCTTGTCCGAGATCAGAGCAATCTATCTACTTCTTTGGGTGATGAATGCAATGGCAGAGAGTCAAAACACTGGTAGCTCTTGGCAATGGATTAGAAGACCATCACAAGCAGACGAGATGAATACATGAGAAATGCACAGTTAAAATTCCAAGCCACTATGTGTTGGCGAAGCAGCACCTTGCCTGAGAAGGTGTATCATCTGTGAATTTATTCCTGAATCATCCCTGTCGTTGTTGTCCAATATGGCTTATACAGAAGAAATTAGGTTTGCGGCCTTGGGACATGAAGGGTGATAATGGAATGGTCTTTGAACATGAGGAATGTGTTCCATCACATGTACCCCGTCATTCGAGCTGCAATAAGCATTGCACCAAACTGAAAGCTGAAGTCTTCTGGGTATGAAAGAAAGCTCACCACAGCGACAAATTCTTATATAAAAATGTCTATTATAGCATAGTCGATTCAAAGATACTATATTTCCCTGATGTTAAGTAACTAGGGTCGCGAGAGAATTTTATACAATAGAAGTCAATGGGAAAACATGATAAAAAGCTATGCATAAACTGAATGATATGATAGAAATGTATGGAATTTTGCCAACAAATAGCAGAGACAATGTTTAAAGTTATTTAAATTGTTAGAACCAACCAGTGTTATTGAGAGTCCACAGAAAAAAAATATTAATTTGCACACCAGCGCTCATTTCTATAACATAACAATAGAACAAGATAGGGAAAGAGAAATACTGGGAATGGGAGTAATGTAATCTAAACATTTCTATTGTATCATTCCGTTTACACATATGGTTTTATCAATACACCCTTCGATTTTCCCATAGATTTTCATTGTTTCAAAAATTAATCACTTCCCTAGTTACCACATTAACATGGAATCAGGGAAAGATAACTAAATATGACACAGTACTGAACCACTATGTCATAGAAACCACCCCACTAAACATAGGAAGTCAGAGCAAGTTGCTTGCAATTCCTGGGGATAGCAAACAAACAAGAAACATATATACAGTGAAACTTCACACTGTGTGGAATAACTCTGCAATCATTGTGCAAGATGAGTAAAATTTTATACAAATTTTAACTAGGTAAATGCGCGTTGTTTCGCAATACTACAACAATGTGTCTATCAAGCATCATATGATCACAACTGAGCCAATGGTTCTTCTTTCTCATTTGTTGTTGGATTGTGAGCATGACTCATATAATAAAAAAATCCATGAGTGTATACTGTTTGAGATTCTGATTGTTTTGTGATGTGTGCATAAAGCATTTTTAAAGTTGCGTGTCCAAGAGAGTGGTGGCATCTTTAACAACTTTACTGCAACAAATTTCAACAAATTACTCTTTGCAGATGATCAAGAACTAATAGCAAAATCAGAAGAACTGCAAGAACATATGAATAGATTACACACAACTTGTCAAAAATTCAACATGAAGATTAATATAGAAAAGACAGAAATAATGGCAATAGCAAAGAAAGAAAGAAATATCACTATCTCCATCAATAATCAACACCTTAATTAGGTAAAAGAGTTCGTGTACTTAAGGAAGCATTATATCAAGTGAAGGGAAAATTAATAAAGAGATACAAAACAGATGCAAAAAAAATAGCAGATACTAGGACAGATGACAATTATCTTTAAGAACAAAAATGTCAACATAGACTAAAGTTGCATTATACAAGACTATTGTTATCTCATCACTGTGCTATTGTCTTTCCCCAGGTAATTTGTTATATACTATTGCTGTTAAGAGTAGGGGTGATTGAAGCTAGAACTTGTGTTCCAAGGCCAGATGTGGGGGCTCGGCTGTGCTATGACCGTGTTTGTTCAAGATGTTCCTGACATTTTCTAAACCAACTTTTTCATGGTCTTCCTCTGACTTTGTACACTGATCTCATTTGGTTATATGTCTGTACGAGCAACAGGTCATGATCCATTCTTATAATGTGGCCAAACCACTTAATCAGCTGTCTTTCTATGTATTCTGTGCAAGGTGTTATACCTATTCTTTCCCTGATGTCTTCACTTTGTATTCTATCAACCATGGTGCCCTCCTCAAGCATTTCCATCTCACATGTCACTATCTTTCTGTAATGTGAAGATGAGAGAGAGAGACCATGTTTTGCACTAGTAACAGAGTGTTGGCATGACACAGTTAACTGAATTCCTCCTTGAAATATATTTGCACACAAATACTTCTATCAGCTCGCAAAGCTAGTCACAGAAGCTAGCTTGGGCGGAACCTGAATATTTACACATCCCTGACTGCCATGTTGGCCAGATTTCACTATGCTATTGTCTATTGTCTTTCCCTAGGTGAATGACTGTTGATCGCATTCACACTTGCTGTTAAGCGAAGGGGTGGGAGCTTAAGCTGTCGTTCCAAGGCCAGATGTGTCGCCGTGGTTGCATTTAGTCCATGTTTGTTCAAGGCTATCTTGATGTTTTCTATCCACCGTTTTCTTGGTCTACCTTTGGCCTTATGCCCGGATATTCTTGTATTATATGCTCTTTTGGTATTTGGTTTGGCTTCATTCTCATAAGGTGACCGAACCATTTTACATGCTGTCTCTCAATATGTTCGATACATGATAATATACTATAAGTTCCTCATCAGGATTATTTGCAATGTTTTCCTCTTTGTTGATGTGAGCTTGTTTTATTATTCTGTCCGTGTATATGTTGAAAAGTAGGGGTGAAAGTATGCATCCTTGTTTTACTCCAGATCTTGTTTCAAAAGGTTCAGTCATTTCATCTGTTGTTCTTACTGAGCTTTGGCATTTTTGATATATCGCTTTTATATTATCTAACAGTTGTCCTCTGATGTTATACATTTCTAAAATTTCCCATAGATTGTTTCTATCTACTTTGTCGAATGCCCTTTCCTGGTCTACAAATACTGTCTTTAAATCTCGATTGTATTCAATTGATTTTTCACTCAGTTGTCTCAGTGTGAAAAGTGCATCTGTACAGCTTGCTCCCCTTCTGAAGCCAAATTGAGAGGGACTCAGCTGTGGTACTGCAATGTATTGCATTCTCTGTTCTATTATTTTTGCATAGTTTTTTACCTGTGTGACTTAATATGGAGATGCCTCTATATGATTCACACTCTCTCTAGTCAGTGACAGCCTCCCTATCTGTCACCAGGCACACAAGTGTGTAGTGATTCTTCACTAAGACGATTGTTGTTCACGTCTATCTTGCACTAGGTGTTCCACTGTCTATGAACTTGCCTCGTGCAATTGGACATACTGTGCCTGTGCCCATCGGGTACTGAACCGTTTCTCATCTGCAAGCCTGGTTCTGTAAGAGGAAGAACTCAACAGAAGAGCTGGGCCCTGGCTCTTTCGCCTTCTTAGCCGAGGTGTCGTTCACCGACATCGTGAACCCATCGCCCAAGTTCAAGTCTCACACCATGCGCTTGAGAGCAAGGCGTTCTCGAGCTGAGTGATCTTGTCCCAATAGCGCCTGAGCCCATCAGGTACTGAACCCTTACTCTCTGCAAGTGTACTTGCAGTATAGGAAATCTTGACAGTAGAGTTGGGTGAGGACTGCCATCGTTGTCCCTTTTTTGCCTGAGCCCATCTGGTACGGAACCCTTTCTCTTTGCGAGCATGTTTCCGGCGTAGGAAGGTTCGACATTAGAGTTAGGCCAGGTCTTCTTGATTTGCTGGACGCTCATGATTGGGTCTGGGTCTCTGCCTATAAGGAGCACAGGTAACTAGAAGCTTGTCTCGAGCTAACTGAGCTTGTAGTTCCCATTTCCTTTTCACTTTCTATTTGCAGTTGGCGCTGCCCTCTGGCGCTGTTCTGCCCTTTCATTGTACTCAGTATGAAAACTATTCATCTCTCACCACGCATCTACCGTTTTGTGTCTTTTTCATTGGCCGCCCCTCCAATGTTCAGACTGGACTGACTAGCATCACTGTATGTCGACAGTGTCGCTGAATGTGTTGGTGCTAATGGTGTTGGAGATATTGTCTGTCTCTTATGCAGACAAATCTCTTTCCATCTACTACCTCGACATTCTCGGACACGATCCCCAAATGATTTAGCCAGAACCAGCAAGAGCCGCTGTATTTGTTTCCAGGGTGCACTGCGAGGAGGTACATTTGGGATCTTGGTTATTTGCTAGCCCTGAGTCCACCCAGAGCATTGCATTCCCTTTGCACCCTGGCGAAATATATAAACTATAGGGCCTCGCTTCATTATTACTATATGAATCTGGCGGGAAATTACATAAGATCGCACCACGAGTTTGTAAGATATGGTTATATTCATATAGACATTAATTTTAGATTCATCCTCACTCTTATGTAAGTTATTCAAGAACTATGGCGGATGTGGGATAAGCGAATCAGATCACAGCTTTCATGTTGAGGCTTTTCAAAGACCAGGATAAAAAGAAGCAGGATAAAAAGATGAAGCGAAAAGTTAGACCAGATGTGCAGTTGAGTTTTAGGGCAGAAAGTTTTAGCATAAGGTATGCAGTTTAATCAGGATCAAAAACTTTTATGTAAGCATGTTTTTAATCTAGATGAGAAACTTGGCAAGAGGTGGTTAGTTTAGTTTAGATCAGAAAACTTTGCAAAATGGAAGAAAGTTGAGCTTTTAGATCAGACAATGTAGATAGAAGGCAAGCTTTTAGTAGCGTGCTCGGTGTTGAGAGTAGAAGATTTTTGTAGGAATTGAAAACAGATAAAGATACACTCAGATTTTGCAGAGACAACAATGTGATTAACACTTGAGGATGATACCAAAGTGCTTGTGAGGTATGACAATTATGACTTAAGAAACAGTATAGATGTGATTAGCAAAGATGTTATATTGCTAAAGAAATCATTGGATCTGAGAGCAAATATTATCATCTCAGGGTGTCCTTGAACTGACTATAATTAATAGTGGCTTCACACAATCAACGCAGTTGACTATAAATATAGAGCTAATTTGAGTGTTGTTACATTGATGAACTTGACATGATGTGTCGCTGTGAAAATATGCAGCATGATGAATAAGTGATTGGAAGATAAACAATGAAACATCTTCATAATCAACTATTTCCTGAGATTCCATTCCAAATCTATCATCTGTAGAAAAACGTCTCTTTATTCTTATACATTTAGATCTACATAGTTAGTTAGTCGTTGGATCATCATCACTGCACTCTGGGCAAATCCATAGGTGCTCAGATCTCTCCTTGAGTGTAGCAACCATTACACGTTGACTGACAGTCCCAGTACACAGTTGATTGACCATCATTCTTTCTTGCCCACGAAGCCGCTCCTTTCTAGCGACACCACATTTCAAGCCAAATTCCTTTATTCTAGTCACTTATGCAGTCATTTGCTCATGCCTTTTCCTGTAGGGCGTTCAAAATGTCTACTCAATCCATCGCTCCACTAACAGCCGTAGTAGCAGCATGTGCAGCCAACCTATCTGCTCTCTCATTACCCCAGACTCCATCATGTCCCGGCCCAAAACTGAAAGTCACTTTACGCATACAGGAATTCTTTATTGCATCCAGCCACTGTTCCCGAATGTATCCCACCGGAACTTTCACAATCATGCTCATCGAGTCACTGAGTATGTAGGCATGCTCGCAGATAGTCTGTGAGCAGACCCATTGCAAAGCTTTAGATCTGCATAGTATCGATTTTCTGTATTGATACAGATTTACACAGTGATGTGTATCTCACACACACATATTGATGGGTAAAAACGGGATGTGGTTAATTAATTTCAGTAATTATTACTAATATGGATGTTTTTAATAAGAATACGCATATAAATTCTACAATATACAATTCTACAAAATTCTACGAATTTTAAAATTATAAGTTAACAGCTATGCATATACGTCAGCAATATAGTTGACAATTTTGTGTATATTAAAAGAAATTACACATAAAGAAAAAGATTCCAGTGAGCCAACAGAAGAGCCAACATTGATTGCACTAATGAATGTGAAAGTCATCATACACAATAACCCTATTGATACTTCCTATCATTTGCATCACATTAGCCAGGATTTAATCTAATTTATAAATGTCATCACTTTATATTATATTTAAGTATGTGTGCATGTATTAAAAATCTAAAAATTAAAAGTATATATAGACCTATAACATATGCTGTAGCCTACTGTATTTTGTACTACCGGTAATTATTTTTGCATATGAAAACATATATTTGTATTTCTTGGGTTGTGGAATGAATCATCTGAGTTTCCACTATTTCTTATGAGGAAATTTTCTCCGAAATATAAGCATGATAACTGGAATAAATTATGCTCACATTTAAAGGTTGCATTAAAGGTTGCATTGCAAATAACCTACCTCAAAACAACAAAGGTAACTGCAAATACTAAAATCACATACTCAATGTTAATTATCTATTTAAGATGATATGAGTTATGCATTGCTATGGTACAATTTTCAGTGCTAACAGATAGTAGAGACTATAAAAGCACCTCCAATAGATGTATCTCGGGAACATACCTCTCACAGTGCAGCTGGCTAATGCAATATGGATTGTGCATGGGGTTGTTAAGGCCGCAGATTGAATGAGAATTGATTATAACCAAACAACCACTATCTCTGGTTGCTACATCTCAGCCAACACAACTCTGAAAAGGTTGCAGCACAATGATGAAAAATGTTCTGGCTCAAATATCTGGAATGGTTAGCCACAGCAAGTGAGGCCAATGCTAAAGTTTCAAAATGGGAAGGAAGGTGATGTTAATGCTATAGTTCTATCTTCATTAAGTAGTAACTAAAGCACATATGAAACAGGCAACCCACTGCAGAAGACAGCGATTTGTACGGGATAACTACAGACGCCAGCAAAGTAGAGCATGGCATATATGCTAAGAAACATGCTAAACATAGAGAAATTCACACACAACACCAATTTTACCTAAAGAGGTAATTGAAATTTCTAAAAAAATGAGATGATAGCTTTCTTTTTTTTAAATGTAAAAAAATGTTACCAAAGTCATATCTGCAGCCCTATACAGGTGCCAATAATTTGCCAAACATCCAGCACAATAATGGCTGGTGTTTGTTGTTCATGGTCTAGAACACATAAATGTCAGCATAACACTCTGGTTTGTAAACAATTGCAAGGAAGTGGAATGTTTCACTGCAAAAGAGTCCTCTCAAGGAAGAGGAGCCATGTTTCAGATATTGAAAATCAACCAAAAGTAGGTATTCATGGGCATGAAAGTTTTGAATAAAAGCCCCAAAGAATGGGAAAAAAAGCATAGAACACATATAAAGGAAGCACACTTTTTCAAATCTGTAGAACGACCTGATAGGTCTGGTTAAGTAGGCTGTTTTGTTAGTGAAAAGAAGAGTCATCTGGGAGAGTAAAGCAAGTCAAGTCCAACTTGTTTATGTATAAGAGTTTTCCCTAATGGTTCTAGGCTTTCAGATGATAGAAGAATTAGGTACCTGCAGGCACAATGAAGCTGTCTTCTTACACATGATTGATTTTCATGTTACAAAGTACCTCACTTGAGATAGATCTAATTCACTCAAGTCCAACTTTTACAGACAACTATTACCTAATACAGCAGTACAGAGAGAATTGAGTCCAATACCTCATAGATACAGTGAGTGATAAAATGACCTGGCACAGGGCAGACCCAAGCACAGTACTGTATTCATCTCAAGATACAGACCCCTTTGAGTAAGAGATTTCTACTTAAGGCATGAACATCATGGAGTTGAAATTTTCTGGGTATGAAAGAAAGCTCCGGAGAAACATCCTCATTGTCCATAGAAAGCAAGAACTAATTGTTCATAACTTCTGGGGATAAAAAAACATTTAAAATATTTAAAACACAAAGATCTGAACCAGGGGGAGTCAACAATTAGGCCAGCAGATGTTGATCGGTAGCAGTAACCATGTGGTGACCAAACTGGTCTATATTTACTATGTTTAAAAATAACAAAAAGGATTTATATAAGCCTACATCAAATATACATATGAAGTGGTTTACAATATACTGTGTCACTATATTTTTATTATTTATTGTTATTATTATTATGGTTGAGTTTTTGGTCATCGTCGATCACGACGGACGAACATCATATTGTATAAGCACTTTCAAAAGTTTTTCTGGTCTCTTACTTTTGGGATCTGTTGCTGATGATGTCATGGCATAAGTAAACCATTCGTCCACTGTGGTAAAGTTGGGAGGCATGTGTTGTGTACGTGAGATCTTGCAGATGGTTGCCATGTGGTTATGGATGGCTTGTGGGGATGTGACACCTGTAGGTTCCTTCCCCTGCTGTCCGACAATAAACTGAAGGTCTTGAACTATATGAACTACAGACAGAACAAAAATTGATTACAGGAGTCAAGACTTTTCCAATCTTAGGCTCATGAAAATATACTTAACTTGCAGCAAGTCTGGCAGTATGTAAGTAACTTATTGTCATTTGTAGTTGTTTATCTATATTTATATATTATCTATGTCTACACAGAAAGTCTATTTCTCTGGATAAATGTAATATTTAAAAGTTAATCAAAATCTCCTATACAGTTGTCTTTGAATCTCTCTGTAGGACAGTTCTAAATCCAGCACTGGTATGAAGGTAATTAATAATTACCACCATTATGTGTAATATCCATTGGCATTTGCGACCAAATTTTCACCTGTAGTACTTACTGTTTAACTCTTTGTCTCCTTACGGTTTTCTTGCTATGCCGAACATGATAGTAAATTCATTTTAAAATGTAGATTTGGGCGGCTTTTCAGCATAGTGAGTCTCCAAAATGTAGATATTAGCGGCTCAGTGGACATAAAGAGTTAAAGGGTGACATTTTTCAGTATAACAAAATTGAGAATAAGCTGTCTTATATTTCCTATTTGACTAATCTCCCAATGAATTTGTAAGCTGTCTCAAAGTATCCAATAATAACCTATTTTCATAGTTCTACTATCTACTTTTATCATCATACATGGTATCACACATATATTGACTTATCATCATTGTATTTAAGGTTTATGACCAACAGCTAAACACCACCTTTTTAGATCAAGAGGCCTTTGATAGAGTTGGCAGGGACACATTGTGGCAGATACTAGAAGATTATGGAATACATGAGCAAATACTAGACAACATAAGAGCGCTATTGTTGTTGTTCGTCCATCACAAGTGATGATGACCATTTGTTACATCCACTTTTGAAAATTCAATTAGAGTTATGTACTTGATTATGGTTTTGTAGATGGCTAATGAGCCCTATCCAAGCTGTAAATGTCCTTGGACAGTTCGGACACGGAATGACCACTGTAGACGGATCTTGGTCTATCCATAACTTTCTAGCTGCTCTCCGCTGTTGCATTTCTCCTCTTTTCACAAGATGATGCGCTCTTTTTTTATTGTAGACCGCCATGTAGATCTATTTTGTGCAATTTATTCCCATGTATCGTGGTCTATTTCAAAGGCTTCTTTAACGAGTCCTTGTAGCGCTTCTTTTGGCCACCTTGAGATCATGAACCCTTCTCCAGCTCACCATAGAGAAGTATCTTTGGCAGACGATGGTCTGGCATATGCACCAAATGACTTACCCAATGAATCTGTGTCTACATCAGGATCGTGTCAATGTTGGGGATACCAGCTCTATCAAGGACAGTGGTATCTGGAATCTTGTCTGGCCATCTGATATTCATAACTTTTTGGAGACAAGTTGTGTGAAAGTGGTTGTTTTTTAACATGACGTCTATACACAGTCCATGTTTCACTAGCGTACAACAGCACTGGAAGTACCACTGCTCTGTAAACTTTCACTAATAGCAGTGATAGAGCACTATATAATAACACGCAAAGTATAATAAGAACAAACGAAGTACTCACAGAACCATTTAAAACAACAACTGGAGTAAGACAGGGATGTGCACTATCACCATTGCTGTTTTTTACATAAAAGGACAGTATTGCAAAAGAGGCAGAAGCAAGAAGCGAACATATCTCAGAAACATTAAGAGACCTATGTAATTCCCTGCAGATGATCTACTATTTGCAGATGATCAAGATCTAATACATGAAACTGAAGGTGAACTACAAAGACACACAAATTCACTACAGGCAACGTGCAAAGAACACAAGATTAAACATATCAAAACTAGATACTATGAAAATATGCAGTGCAAAAAAAAACAACTAAATGTGTGTGTCAATGGCACAAAATTTAATTTAAAATAGACATCAGAATTTAAATACCTAGAAAGCTATTTTATAGAAGAGGACAAAATTGATAGAGAAATTGAGATGAGTTGGCAAAAAGCAAACACTGTAACATACCAACTGTCACCAATGATTAAAAAATCAGCGATCAACATGGCGACCAAATGACAGATAATAAACACCATCTTTATTCCTACGTTATGTTACCAGTGCCAGACAAAAACACTGTTGAGAAAGATTATAACATGGAAATTAAATGTCTGAAAAACATCAGCCATCCATGCATACACCAGCAGAAAGAATGGCTACAAGGCAAGAGGAAGACCAAGAACAAGATGGAAAGATTCAATTAGAGAGATTGTTAAGAACCACAGCCTGACCATGGTAAGCTCAATAAAGATGGCCAAAGACAGAAAACTTCAATTCTCCATGATGCCTGATGGCATTTGTGGAAAAAATGATAGATAGATAGTATTTAAGGTTAGGAAGTGGTACATGCTGAGTCTTGTGTTTCTATATTAATCTCACAAAAAGTATACATTTATTTACCAACTGATCAAATAAAGACGCTATGGCAGAATTGCTATAAAATGATAATTCATTGAAACTTCCTTCTACATTTGTATATGATGTATATAATTGTCTATTGTCTATCCCCAGGTGAATGATTGTTGATCGCATTCACACTTGCCGTTAAGCATAGGGGTGGTATCTTAAGCTGTCGTTTCAAGGCCAGAGGTGTCGCCGAGGTTGCATTTAGTCCATGTTTGTTCAAGGTTATCTTAATGTTTTCTATCCGTTTTCTTGGTCTACCTTTGTCCAAACCTCTTTGTCTCATAACGTGGCCAAAAAATATGAAGATTGTCTTTTTCTTATATTATTGATTAAGCTCTGTATCGCCTGTGACTCTTTCAACACCTCCACATTTATAAATAGATATTGCATAAATCCAGCAGCATAATTTGAATTCCAAACGTTAACAAGAGATTTTGAATAATGCTGCCAAGAGGTCAGATGCTGAACATTCAACTATTCAAATCATATGGTGTCTAGAAATCTTTACAATGTTTGTGCTATCGCTATATATGCACAAACAGTCAGAAAGGTTAAGGTGTATCTCATCAGAAGGAATTGAGACTACATAATCACAGAATTTATTATTTTGTAACACTACATAGAACTTTTCACCAGACTGCATTCTGTTTTGTGTGTGGACGCTCTTTTGGTTGCAATGCGCATACTTTATTATTTGCAAATGTTTGCAACAAAATAATATTGATGTTGCCATACCATCATCTAGCATAGCGACACAATTGTTACAAAAGATGATCAATTAAATATTGTTAGGACAATTGTTACACATCATGTTCATTGTAATTATTTCATTATTTAATTAGTTCAATTTCATTATGCATACTGCATGTAATAAGGAAAACTTTCTTACATTTTCAATACAGTTATTATCCATGCATATCAGTAGCGTGTCTGCCAATGACTTTTTTCTGGAGTCTCACATTGTTCAGCAAAATTGCTAAAATATAATCCTCGAACACGATTCATCTTCTTCTTCTGCGTTCAGCATGTGGTCATGCTATACCGTCAGACCTGTCATCAAGACGAAGTCCACTGTCTTCTCCAGGTCAGAGCGGCTGCCCCATAGCTTTTGCCTCAAGTCTGTATCCTCTGGCCAGGTCTGCTGTCTTTGCTCTTTGTATGTTGGGAAGTCCTGAAGTATGTGTTCTGGAGTCTGGGTTCCGGATCCACATGGACATTCATCTGTGTATGAGATCCTTAATCGATAAAGGTGACCCAACAGTCTGCAGTGGCCTGTTCTAAGGCGAAATATTGTGGTCTGTTGATATCTTTGGAGGAGATGTATTGCATCATGTTCGTATTCCCCTTCCATTTCTTTCTTCCACTTTGCTGAGTATGTGTTGCGGATTATTGTTTTTACTTCTCCGTAAGACAGTGGGTGTCTGTGTTGCTCCATTTCACTTCCTGCCTTTGACAGAGCATCTGCTTTCTCATTTCCCATGATTCCACAGTGTGATGGTATTCACTGAAGGGCAATAGCTGTTGATTTTTGGATCTGTCTTAGCTCATGTCTGATGTTGTACAGAAGGCTTTCGTTTCTGTTGCTCTGGATTGATTGTTGCTCTGTTGATCTGCAATCTGTGAATATGGCTATCTTCTTTGGTCTTGGCAGTCCTGGTTCAGTGAAGGCTTTCAGTGCTTGATGGAGTGCAACTGCTTCTGCTCTAAAATTAGAGGAGTATTTCTCAGTTGGAAAAGCTTTTGATATTGTCTTCCCATCTTTGAGTCTTATAAAAATTCCACCTCCTCCATTCCTTACTGCTCCTTCTGCCGATCCATCTGTGAAGACATGTATCCAATCCTTGGGATTGTATTTTATTTCTATCATCTCCAGTGTCAATGCTTTTAGTTGAGGTGGAGTTTGGTATTCCTTATTAATTATTCCAGGAACCTGTGTTATTATGGAGACATTCTGGAGACTATTGCCTGGTTCTTCAAAGTCCGTGAGTGTTTCAATTTCATTTGGGAGGTTTGTGAGGATTTCTTTATGTTGTTCATGGATATCTTTAGAGATGTGACAGAAGCTGGTTCTCTTCAACCTGCTTGTGGTTGATCTAGAAATTTGCGCATACATCGGATGGTTTGGCATGCACTTAACTTTTTCCCTTTGAACAAGCACTCTTTCTTCTCTTCTGTCATCCAGTGGGCGGATGTTTGCATGTTTTCCATTGCATGGATTGGAGTGGTTTTCATCCCTCCAGAGATAAGTCGAAGTCCTGCATTTTGTACTTTAGATAGGCGATTAGTGTTTGTTTTTGATGCTTATGCCCAGGCTGTCATTCCATATTCTACTACAGGTCTGACTGTACCCATGTAGAATTTTCGGAGAATATTTCCATTTGCTCCCCAGCTTGTTCCTGCAAGTTTCTTCATCAAGGATAGCCTCCTGGTTGCTTTTTACTCTGTGGTTATTAGGTGTGGTTTCCAGGTGAGTCACTTGTCTAGTGTGACCACTAGATATGTAGGGTTCTCCACATGTGCTAGCTCACTTCCATTTATTTTAAGATTTGCTTTTTCTTGGTGGTTTGAAAGTGAGAAGATGGTTGTCACCATTTTGGAGAGGTTGATCTGGACTCCCCAGTCAGATGCCCATTCACTTAAGGTGTCAAGTGCTGTCTGCATTCTGTTTTTTGCAGTGGATAGGTTTCCTGCCGCACTCCAGGCAACAAAGTCATCTGCATGAAGAGCCTTTGAAATATGATGTGACAGTTTCTCTCCCATATCATTGATGAATACTAGGAAGAGGGTAGGAGAGATCACTCCTCCTTGTTGTAGAGTAACACGTTTGCTTAGTTTACCATCTAGTTTTACTCTTGCAGTGTGGTAGCAGAGGAAATCTTTTATCCAGCTAAACATTCTGCCTTCAATTTTGTTTTGGAGAAGCTTGAAGAGGACTCCCTCTTTCCACACCTTATCGAAGGCCTTACTTAAGTCCATAAAAGGAACACGATTCATAAATGAAAGCCTTCAGTAACTCAATGTTCCACTTATTTACATTCATAAATTAATAATATTACTGGCAATAATTATAAATAAAATTAAATATTGGTGAAAAAAAATTTCTAGGTCTACTTACCACTCGATGCAAATGAATAATACCCTTACACAATCAGCTCAACAAAACAAAACACATCATTACACATATAATCCACGAAAATGTTATCATATTTAAAACACAAAAACGTTATAACTTATATACTAATTAAAGAATAGATGAGGAAGTCATCTGAAAAAAATCAGGAAACACAAATCAACAGTTAAAATTCTGTTATTATGAATGAAGTTTTAGAATCACAAACACATGTTCCACAAGTAACAATTGATTTAACCTTTAAGCCCCTATGGGTGAGGTCACGCACCTGGAGTACACATTCCCGTGTGTCGGTGGGCGAGGCCATGCACCATACGATATCGCCCGATTCCCGAGCTCGGAACTTCACGAAGTAATGAACCAGTGACGTATAAAGCCCGCCAAACGAAGCTAGGAATATGTCACAGTGTAAAGGTCAAATTCTTTTACACATTAGCGTTGTATAGAAGGAGAAAGCCGGCAAATGTTATCAACGCTTTTCGGGAGCGACTTTTGCCATTTTCGGCCGTATTTTACTATCAAATTGAGTACCGCGTGGCATGGGTAAATGATCGTGACTACATGTTCTAATTGTTGTTCTTTGTGTTTAATATGTTGTTGTTTAATAAGAATGTGTGTTTATTCATTCAAAAACACAAAAATAATATGTATCAGAGGTGCCACATGTGTGCATGAACAATAATTACGTTGTGTGTCGGCATAGACCTATTGTTGACCGGACGGTCATTATATGCGAGTTCTTCACGTTTTATTAGTTATTTTAGTTCATTATATTAGTTTGGATATAAAACAATACATATACAATAAGTATAGGTATTTATGAGGATTTTATCAATGTTGCCACACATTACTCATGTATTAGGGTCGTCAAGAAGATATATTTGCGATTTTGAAAATGGAGTTTTGCGATTTTTTTCCCGAATTTTCAACTTCACAACTTGCTCACAACTGTTATATCACACATACAACAACAACAAAAACATGATTATATTCACTATTCACTCCTTTATTTAGATGTGCAAACATTATTTTGATATCTTTTAAAACAAAAAAGATATCGCGTTTTCAAAACACCCACCATCAATAACGCAAATTTTCCAAAAAAGAATTCAGGCCCAGGGGGATATTTCTTAATTTTAATTCAGGGTCCTAAAGGTTAAAACAGACGGAAGCGGTGTCGAGCATCAGTGACACTGATTCGGAAACGCTAGAATCAAATATAAATGTACTACAGAGTATTTAACTCTAATACCCAAAAAAGACAAATAGGTTGTCGATTGGTCCAGACAGAAAAAACTGAAACGAGAAATAGGTTGTCACTTGGACCTTTAGTTTAATTTTGTGCATCTGTTGGTCAGCAAACTGCTATATATTATTAATATATCCATATATACACATACTGGTAAAGTTTCAAAAATGTTTAACTACTAAAAATATATTAGGATTGGCAATGTGCAATGTTATAATTTTTTAGTGTTTTTTTTCCAAATAAAGTGGTATACACACTCATGTCACACATTTTGTCATCAATCAATCATTTAATAATTATTTCTAAAGTACCGTTAAATTCTGAATATAAACCCATCCGATTGTAGGCCGAGAACCTAACTATCCCTTCCCAAAAGTGGAGAAAGTTGAAGGTCCGACTATAGACCGACATCCCCAACTTAACAAAGCCAGCAATAATGAACTTCATCATCATAAGAAAGAACCCACATGCTAAATGGAAATTAACACAAACTTTTGCAACTCTAAGAAAATGGCATTCCTTTCATTTGCTTCACTCACATAACTTGAATGAATCAAGGAATGAAACCCTGGTGGCTACTGTATTCTGGAACAATATATCCGAAAATAATGAATACCCCGTAGGCTGACTTCCCTCTCCATGACTATAGACAGTTTATGAGGTGGAGAGACTTTGGGGAACAAAGTTTTTCCTGAATGAATTGTCTGTGTTGGGTGTCTGGGCCTTATGACGCGGAACAGCGCTAGTGAATAGTAATTACTATGTAACTATTATGTCACCAGCTGGCTTCTGACAGTGACATTTAAGTGGGAAACGTTTAAGTGGGAAACATGAAAGGCAAGACAGCAAGATCACGTTTGTTTTTATAAGATACAGAAGAGTTTGAACTTTGTAACTGGTTATGTTTACCCTGTGGGGAGAATACAGTAATAAAATAAACATAACAGAGGATTGTGAAATTGATCTCGTCTTCCACTAAATGTACAGTGGTTGGGGGAGGGAATCAATTACGGTGCAATTTTACTACAAAATGCCTATGATGTGTTGTGATTTGGAACTGCGGCCTCAGTGGGCTGGACTAATTAACAGAATATACGGCTGACTTAGCTAGCCAAGAATACTGCACAAGTAGTTTAGCTTCCAGTTCATAAATTTTTATTGTCATTGTAATTTTATTACTGTAAGTGTAAGCGGGAAACGGGAAAGATGAATGGCCAGACAAAAACATGCCAGATCAGGTTTGTTTTTAAAAGATACAGAAGAGTTTGAACTTTGTCTGACCTGTATGTTTACCTTATACGGTAATATAAACTGAGGCACAGCTCAGACAGTTTCACTATTGATTTATTTCCTCCATTCCCATCCCTCCAACACTGCCTAAGCGGCAAAGTTTTGGATGTCAAAAATGTGTTTGTGCAAGACCGTAGTATGTAGAGTAAGACCTCTGTACAGAATTAATTAGGACTTCATTCTATGTTTCTGATTATTGTCTTGGTCAATATTTATATACTTGGAGTCCCATGTTAAAAATTGGCAAGACCGACCAGCGACATGCACGGAAATACTCAAAACTGCCTTTGAGGTGTTGTTTTAAATTTTCTGTACACAGGTATTATAGCCTAGTAGACGGTCAGTAACTGTTGTAACATTTGCTTTACCGCAACAAGAAAGTGTGTTACTGTGTGACAGTGTTTAGATTACTGGTAGTTAGTGTTTCCCTACACAAACAAGACTAGGCCTAAGCTACCAATCAGCTTAGGCTATGGTATTTCATTTGTTTTTTCCACAGACCATTACCGTATTTTGGTCAATAAATAACATCAGATACTGGTATACTTTTCTGACCAATTTCGATGATCAATTGAAACCTTTATGATATAAATATATGTACTATAAACGGTAAATAAAACCGGCAATACCCATTGCTAAAAATAGCGTTTCCGGGAAATTATTCTAAAAAAATGGCGGCGTCTCTGAAATAACGATATAGACCTAGTAAGTGAGTTTTTATCAAGAAATATCGGAGATTTTGAAGGAAATATTGTATGATATATAGAAATTAATGTAATTAGAGGCCTAGCATTATGGTAAGTACGCTCTAGATTGCTGGTGAGCCCTAGTCATTTTATCCTGGCTTAATATATCGGGACATGTGACTGTAATTTTTTTTAAAGTGTTTTTCTCCATTTTTACTGTGATTTGGACATAATTTTTTTTAAATTTGATCTTACTCTCGAAAATAAGCCTAGGAGTATGAAGTCATCTCTGTTTTTTGTCCAAAAATTCTCGGGTTATACACAGAATTTAACGGTATATATTATATGAGAAAATCGATGTATGTATATAATAGTTGAACATATTTTCATAATAATAATATTATATACATTTTCGCCTGTGTTTTGCCAGGCCCAAAAGGGGAGCAAAGAATATCAACACTGTTTACCTTCCACGCATGTCGTAAAAGGCGACTAAGGAGGTTATGAGATGGAGTTGGCTGTCCCATCCCATATAGGGTCAGTGACCCAAAGCCATGCTGAAGTCGGATGTGTCAGGCCGAAAGGCACAGATATCGCAGCAATGCTGTAAACCATGACACAACGCATTCCGTTCTCCGGACTACATCCTGCTAGTCTGCAGGAGTTTGAGAACGAACGAAGAAGAAGAATATACATTTTAAACAAGTGAGAGTAAAAAACTTTAACCAAATTTTTAAAACAATATCCTCTTAAATTTTCATTTTATTTAATTATGTGCACCTGTTGGTCAGTAAACTGCTATATATTATTCATATATACACATTGTAAGAAAGTACCATGATTTTTTAACTACTATAACAAAATATATTAGGATTTGCATGTGCATGTCATGTTACTATGTTATGTTTTGGCTTGACACTTCTGGCAGCACTGCTTTTGGGTCATGTTTACCCTCTATGGGTTAAGACAGCCAACTTCACCCTAAAAAACTCCATAGTCACCAACTATGACATACAACAGTGTTGCTATTCTTTGCTCCCCATTTGGAAATGGCAATACACAGGCAACTAAAAGAAATGTATCTGTTTGTTTGCAAAGATTTTCTGTATTTTGCACAGAATGCAATTTTTATGAATATGCATGTACTATTATTTATCTATAATGAAGTACTCTATATACAGTATACAGTATGTGGTTAAAATACAGAATTTAGATTCTTAAATACTGAAATGCAGATGAACCTTTGCAAAATTTACATGTATGTATTAAGTACATCACACATAGATTGTTTAGACAGTCAACTCACCTCCTTCTGGAATTTTCTGAGCCTCTGTAGAGAAATAGATATAAGGATCTTTAATATTGAACAGTGCCCAGTACTTGGCACGAAAGTTAACTCCATGGAATGAAGCTAGCATAAGCCCTTGGCCTTCTAAAGACATTGTACCTCCAAGAACCATGCCTTGTTGAGGTAAGACAGATGGCAACATGGAGAACTGATATCCCATTAGATGTTCCAAAGCTTCTTGCCAATGGCGGTGGTGTCGAAGCTCATCCATGACAGCTGTGATACATATAAAGCCATAAAACAAGTCAAGGAAGTGATGTAAGCTTTGTAGATGGTTTTAAATGATAAGTTCCTAGTTCTACTTAACATTGCTAGTTAGGTCAAAAATCAATAACAGTGATTCATTTCACATATTTTCTATTGTAATTTTCTTAGTGTGGCTTTTAAATTAAAATAACAGAGATTTGGAGATATGGGGTGCAGTAGAAATTTAACATTAACCCATGGTGGTATAGCCATGCCTCTCCTTCATTTTCTCTTATCTTGCCTACCATACTTCCTTGTCTAATCTAGATGACCACACCATCATCATCAGGTGCCCTACTAGTATCATAATGCAAATGAACACTTTTTAAATCACTTCCTGAATCAGATAATACATGTCAGAATTATCAGATTAACTTTTTTCCAAAGGTTTATAATTTTCAAATTCATTTGAGTATACGTTGTAACCATTGTACAGTCAAGGTAAAATAGCTACACAAAGAAATGCCACATGTGTTACCACATGGAAAGTAGTAATTATGCTTCCAAATGTGTGCAAATACAGAATTTCAATTGTTAGTTAACCTTTAGACAGCTTAAACTAGCCAGAGTATTTGAACAATTTGAAATGCTTTCAGGGATAAATTATATGAATATATGGTACATCGTTCCTTAAGGAGATTTCCGCAAAATAGAGGCAGCTATTCATTGTATCATTCAGGATGCCTCCACAGGGAAGGGGTTAAAAGACAGAATAAGGAATTAAAACAGAAGACTAACAAACACAATGCCAATTCTGGATTACATCAGAAGAAAACAGATTATGTGGTTTTCTCATGCTACCAGACTACCATCAGACAGTGCCCCTCAAAAAGCTTTACTATACAGGCACGATGGTTACAAAGCCAGGAGCAGACCTTGCAAACGAATTTCTGAAATAAAAGAGTCAACCTAAACAAACATATATGAAGCACACAAAAAAGCCCAGAAAAAAGAAAAGCACATTAAGTACTGACTTATATATGAATCAACTGTCTCAAATGACTTAAATTAGCAAATTCCTCATCCAGCTAATATAAATACTGATGATGTCCACCTGTAGTGTTGCAATAAATCTTTACAATGTCACAAAAATATGTTCCAGTCACAGTTGTAGAGGATTACTTGTTCAATCTGTTTATATTGAAATATTTGTCCAGTCCTTAAGTGTTGTATTTGACACATTTATCACCATACATTGCCTGAATTCTGTGATGTTAACTCACTACTCATTGATCCATCTTGGAGAGGATCATTAGCAACTGGCCAATGATATGCAGTAGAACCTATGCATGAGACTGCTGCAGAACTAAACACACTCAAAGTTGAATGTGGAAACCACACTTACCACTTTCAGATATCTTTCTAGGAATCTTGGCCTGCGATGATGCAGGGTAAGCAGAAGAAGGATGCTGAAACACTCTGCGGCTACTCATCACTTGCTGGGAGAAAAACTCATCCAATTTTGAAATGATTTTCACCAAATCAGGAGTGGTGGACCGAGATATCATCAGGTGAAAGTGAGACCAAGATAGCTTGCCATTCACAAATAGGAATGCTGATCTGTTAAATTACAATAAATAAAAGTAAAAAGTAATTCACATTGAGAAAACTATTATATTTTGTTGTAACAACAAGGTGGTCAAAAATTTGCACAAGACTAGTGTTATAAATGTTTCTTGCATACACTCTTGCTCCCCCCAACCTCCATCTATGAGACTGATTAAAAACAAATGATGTGAAACTAGGAACACGGTAAAAAAAACTTCCACTATCTTTTTTTTATAGATAGTGACATATGAGATGAAATGCTTGAGGAAAGCTGCAGGGATCACCAGGCTTGATATATTATAAAATAAAGACATCAGGAAAAGTATAGGTATAACACCTTGCACAAAATACATAGAAAGGCAAAAGATCAAGTGGTGTGGTCATATTATGAGAATGCATCTGACAAAATACCTGTACAGGCATATAACCAAATGAGATCAGGGTACAAAGCCAGAGGAAGACCATGAAAAAGATGGGATAGAAAACGTCAGGGACATCTTGAACAAACAGTCAAGGTGACACATCTGGCTTTGGAGCTTCAATCACTTCTACACTTAATGGCATGAGTGGATAACAAACCACCTGGGGAAAGACAATAGACAATATTTTATATACAGATAATGGAGGATAGTGCTATCTATCCATTTCTCTAAACCATTTTTTGCCTTTCAGTGTCAGGGGTAGAAGAGTTTTCTGGGGAAGGCCCTCTTCTGTGCTGAGTATATTGTGGAATTTATCGCCTCTTTTATTTCAGTGGTCTATCATTTTCATGGTCAGCATCTACATTTTTGTTTCTGAAGATTGGTGTCATTTGTCCTAGGACTTGGTATGCTTTACCAAATCTATTGTGTATTTCTTTGCTGCTCTTGCCATCTGTTGTTATATTACTTCCTAAGTATGTGAATTCTGTCACCTGGTTAAGTTTGTTGTTTTCAATATACGAGGCGTGTTCAAATGAAAACGGGACTTGTGGATTTATTTAAAAAGTATCATACGCAATTTAATATTTTCAACGGAATTGAACAAAGCAACCACTTGTGAATAAGAATGCACCTGGGTTCATCAGAAAAAATCTCCGTATGCATTTAGGCAAGCATCCCACTGTTTAGGTAGACGTCGAATGCCGTCCGAGAAAAAGATGCGTGGCTGTTCTCTGAACCATGTGGTCACCGCTGTCTTCACGTCTGCGCCGCTGTTGAATCGCTGTCCCTTTAGTGCTTTCTTCAACGGTCCGAACAAATGGAAATCACACGGGGATAAATCGGGACTATAGGCTGGGTGATGAAGAACTTCCCAATTCTTCTTTGCCAATGTTTCCTGCACAATTTTTGCGACGTGCGGACGAGCGTTGTCGTGGAGAAGAATCACACCTTGAGAAAGTCTGCCTGGTCGCTTAGCCTTGATGGCCTTATGCAGCTTGTCTAAAGTGTCTTTATAATGGGCGGCATTAATGTTGACACCAGGTTCCTTAAAATCAGTCAACAAAAGCCCTTCATGGTCAAAAAATGCAGTCACCATAACCTTCCCAGCAGAAACCTGTGTCTTGAATTTTTTGGGTTTTGGTGAACCTGGATATTTCCATTGCATGCTGTCAATTTTGCTGCTCGGTTCATAGTGGTGGCACCACGATTCATCACCTGCCACAATGCTCAACAGAAATGCATCACCCTCTGCCCTGTAACGCATCAGGTGGTTCAAACTCCACCCCATCCGTTCTTCCTTATGGTGGTCAGTCAACATCCGTGGGACCCACTGTGAACACACCTTCCGATAGTTCAATTTCTTCCGAACAACCATGTGGGCTGTCCCAATTGACATATGGAATTCTTCTGCAAGCGAACGAATGCTCCGACGACGGTCAGTCAGTACTGCTTTATCAAGCACGGCTATGGCTTCTTCTGTTGCAACAATATGCGCCTGACCTGGCCGTGCAAGATCTGCCGTTAACTCACGTCCGTCTTTAAACATACGCACCCACTCCATCACTCTGGTCCTCGACAAACATTTGTCAGCATATGCTGCCTTCATTCTCCGATGAATGTCTACTGCTTGACATCCTTCAAATGAAAGAAACTGGATCACAGCACGCTGATTCACTTTGGACGGGTTCGGAATCACACCCGCCATATTGTTAACAGTCTTCTGCAGCACATATGCATGCTGGGAAGATGAACACGTGACCGTATGTAAATTATTGGATACTCATTACTAGTGCAAAATGTCATCAATATCAGTGCGCTCTATCACGCGTGGTGTAACAAGTCCCGTTTTCATTTGAACACGCCTCGTATATATATATATATATATATATATATATATATATATATATATATATATATATATATATATATATATATATATATATATATATATATATATATATATATATATATTGGTGTTTCTGTTCTTCATATCTTCATTACTTGGGTCTATTCTATATTTATCTTCATGTTAAAGGAATGACATGTGTGATGTAATCTATCTATTTGTCTTTGTAGTTCTTTCGATGATGCCACTAGTGCTTGGTCATCTGCAAATTGTAGTTAGTTTAAGATATCCTTCAGATTGTTTTCTTCCATCGTCTTTGCTAATTTGCAGATGTGATATATGTATGTTATGAACAATAAGCTTTTGATGATAAGCTGACATGGAAGCAGCACATAAACAAAGTAACAACAAAAGCCAGGAGGAAGTTAGCTATCCTGAGAAAACTAAGTGGAACCAAATGGGAAGCCAGTAGAAATATACTCAGTAATGTTTACCAGCAAGGCATAAGACCACACCTGGAATATGGTTCAGCTGTGTGGTGTCCTGCATCAAACACCACATTACAAGATCTAGATAAAGTGCAAAACCAGGCACTTAGAATAATGTTGGGAGCAATGAAATCAACACCCATAGCAGAGATGCAGAAAATGGGAAGAATGCAAACACTTGGCGAATGTAGAGATACAAAAGTACTAATTCAAGCAGAAAAGTTTCAGTGTATGCCAAGTCATCCAATGAAGAAAAGATTCCAAAATCTAGCAATGGGGCGACTGAAAAGAAGCAGTTTTATCAATCAAGCTAAACAACTCTGTAGACAACTTATAGACCTACCTGAAGTTGACAGCCCCGTAAGGTCTGTACCAGAACAAAACCCGTGGAGTGAAAGGCATGGAATGTCAATATACATTCAGACCCATGTGAAAGGAATACTAAGCGAAAACGAACAGAACAGCGTGCAGCGAAGGACAGTCACCCTCAGTTTCCTGGATGAGGAATATCCACAAGATATATGGGTCAGAGTATACACAGATGGGTCAGCACAGAATGCTGTGAGGAATGGAGGTGCAGGTGTATATATAGAATATCCACACAAGCCTAGAGATACAATCAGAACACCAACAGGGAAATTCTGCAATAATTATGATGCAGAAATCCAGGCAATTAGTGTGGCAGCTAAAAAACTGCTGAACACCAACTCTGACCTACAGCCTGTGGTATTCCTGACAGATGCAAGGTCAGTGCTTCAAGCTCTCCAGTCTGGAAAACTAACAGACTTGAAAAAACTACTTAGCAAATTGTCGTACCAGTATATGGTAACCATGCAGTGGATACCCTCTCACTGTGGAATACCAGGAAATGAAAAAGCAGACCAACTGGCTAAGGAAGGTGCTGCCGAAGACCAACCAGATATACCAATCACCTACCATCAGAAAAAACAGATGATCAAGTCAATAAGAAAGCCACAAACGCCAACACAAGATGACTATCACATTATGAACAGATCAGAACAAGTTATAATTCTACGTCTCAGAACATGACATAACCGACTCCGCAGTCACATGTATACAAAGTTCAAGATTGGCAACACAGCCATGTGTACATGTGGACAGGCAGCACAGAGTGCCAAACATATACTTCAAGAGTATTATGAGCATGAAACGCTGAGGTAGACATATTGGCCAGAGGAAACAACACTGGAATCAAAGCTCTATGGGACACTGTATGAACTACAAAAGACAGTGAGTTTTATTAAGGAGACAGAATTACAGATATAGACATGTTTCAAGTGAACGAAAGAAGAAGAAAATGAACAATAAGGTTGATAATACACATCCATGTCTCACACCCTAGTGAAATTTGAAAATTATCAGATGTACCTGTGGCTGTTCTTACTGAGCATTGACTATTGGCGTATATGCTCTGACATAGGCTTATCAGATGTTGGGGAACTCTATATGTCTGTAGTGTTGTCCATTTATTCACTCTGTCAAAAGCTTTCTCTTGGTCCATGAAAGCCAGATATAAGTCTTGGTTATATTCTACCGCTCTTTCAGAAAATTGTTTGAGGGTGAAGATTGCATCTGTACAGCTTTTATTTTTCTGAAAGCCTATTTGTGTGTTGTTGAGCTGTGGTTCTATATATGGGTGCATCCTTCTCTCTAGTATGTCATGTGACGTATTCCTTCCAGAACGTTGTCTTCCCAATGAACTCTCTGAACCTCTCTCTGTCTTGGGCGATGTGGCTTGCATTTTCTAGCGATGTATTCATGTTATCTTTAATGTCGTCAGTCCATCGTCTTCTTGGTCTGCCCCTTCTCCTCTTTCCAGGTACTCTTCCCTCCATTATTTGTCTTTCTAAACAGTTATGTCTCTTTATATGACCAAACAGGCGTAGTTTTCTTTTTGTTATTGTGTTTAGTAACCAACACTCTGGAATATTCAGTGTGTTTATAATATCTGAGTTTCTGATTTTATCCTTCCATGATATTCTAAGTATCTTTCTGTAGCATTTCAGCTCGAAGGCGTTGATAAGGGGTCTCTCTAGTATCTTGCTAAATATTTTCCCTATGTGGCTTAAGAGTGATATGCCTCTGTACTTAGTGTAGTCCCTCTTACTGCCTTTTTTCTTCCAGATGGGAACAATCACTGCTGTATTCCACTCCTGTGGTATCTTTTGTGTCTTCCATTAAACATTGAACAGTCTGTGTAGCCACTTTATACCTGTTGCTGTTAGCATTTTTGTTAGTTCTACAGGTATGCCATCTATTCCTGACCCGTTGTTATTTAGTGCATCTTCAATTTCGGATTTCTGGATGTATGGTTCTAGTTCTTCTTCTATTGCCATATTCATCATTGAATATTTCGGTTGGTTCGTGTCCTTTTTACTTCTCATGTTTTGTACTTTCTTGTAGAACATCTTTGGTACGTTTTGTCTATCCTTGTTTAGTATTTTTCCATATTCGTGCCATGATTTAACTTTAGCAGGTTTGATGGTTTTCTTGGTGTTAATCTTTGCTGCTGTCTTGTATGCTAAGTAATCTTCATGTGTTTTGCTTGTTGCCCATTTCCTGTATTTTTGTTTTTTAACTTTCATTGCGTTCTTTACAAAACTTATATCCGCATTTTATTTCTGCTGTTTGAATGATGGCATTTTTGAAATATTTCTATTCTTCTTTGGTTGGTGTTTTCTGTCATCCAGGCAAATTCTTTGTTAACTTCCTTGATATATTTTTTGCCCATTTATTGCTCCCAATTTCTTTATATCTATTTGACCTTGGTGCTTCGTGCTTTTCTTGTGCTTGTTATTTCTTGCTCTGTTTGTTTTTACTGTTATTATTACTGCCTTATTCTCAGTATCTGCACACATGTTAGGTATTACTCTTGAGTCTGTTATTTTTCATCTATTGTTTCTTTTTGTGAGTATGAAGTCTATCTGGCTCTTGCATTCTAAGCTATTCCATTTATACCATGTGTACACTTGTGACTGTCTATGCTTAAAGAATGTGTTCATTATAAAGAGGTTGTGCTGGATACATGTATCTATTAGTTTATAATCGTTGTTGTTAACCTTGTTTCATGTGTTGCAGAAAGACAAATATAAATCCTTTATATTTCTTTAATCCTTCTCTATTTGTGTAAAGATGTGCATTAAAAAATCTCCCAAAATATATATATCATCTTCATTGCTGCTGTTATTTATTAATCTGTTTAGATCTTCAAAAAATTCCTCTCTTCCAATTTCGTTGTTTGGTATGTTACATAGGGCATATGTCTGTATAAATGTTGTTTACTCTGTGTATTGTTATCGAAACCGCTAATGAAGATCATTCTGCTGAGCGACACTGGCAATGCGCTTGGCTATTGTTGGTTCTATCAGAAAGGCGATCCCTAATTTAGCTCTTGAAACTGGGTCAACTCCACTAAATATAAGTGTGTAATCTTGGTATACTTTCTTGAAACCTTTGTGTTTAATTCATGTATCGGCTAATCCTAGAACCTTGATGCCTCTTTTTTTTCATCTTATCTATAAGACACTGTTTTTTATTTCTCAGTCCGCAAATATTGATTATAGCATATTTAATGTTTTTTTCATATTAAATGTTTAGCTGTCTTCTGAAAAACCTCTATTTAACTATGAGCACACTGAGTTCTCACTGTCAGATTGTTAATCCTGTCACAGTGTTGTATCGGGAAAACCTCACCTGGCTACGCTGTGATCTCTAATTAACACATTAATGAGTCCACCTATTCCAGATGAAGAATCCCGAAGCACCAAACTACACTTCCATTTGTGATAACTGAGAATCAACACAACCGTTGCCTCACGCTATTTTACAGAAAATTCTGTAATAAATTTCTAAGGAAGTATAAATAACCATACATTATGAGCAAAAAATGAATCTAATGTAAACTATGTTACTGATTGCTAATACAAATAATAAATAATGAAAATACTACATATATGAATGAGAAATAACAAAACAAAAGAACACAGACTTTTTCCCAATTACGAACCAATCATGGACCTCTATCAAGAAACAACCATGAAATGAAACCCATACAGCTGAAATTTGTGTATTCATACTTGTATTTTCCTCGGACACCATTAAGGCTATTTATACATGTATTTTAACCTCTACCTACATTGCTTTCGTTGTCTGCTTTGTATTGTTTCCCATTATTGATAAATTTATTTTATTGTTAATACTGTGACACTTTTTTACATATTCTCTGACAATTGGTTGAGACTTTAATATACTTATTATACAGCAGAAGCGGATATGATTCATGAGAGAGAGAATGAGAGAGAAAGATGTGATTCACGACAACAACCCAAACAAAAGCAATTGTCTGTCTGGTTGTTGTAGTCAAGAGTTGTACTTGATTACTATCATGCTCTAATGTTGGATGTGTTACAGTGATAGGTGCAGATATTGCAGCCCTGCTGTAAATCAAATGCAATGCATCCCATAGTCCTGACTACATCGCACTAATGGCACGAGTTTAGGAAAAAAACCTTTTTTTTTCTTTTAAGATAGGAAATTAATGTTGTTTGTTTTTTATTATTTGTATTTGGATATACATAACTTCCAGTACTAAGACAGATCAAAAGATAAGATGCTGCAGGAGATAAGATGCTAGACAGCTTAGCATTGTGGCATGAGAGATCATAGGTATCAGAAATGATTACCAACATGTGAAACAAGAGGCTGTGGACAAGCATGATAACCAACACCACAATGACTATTAGCAGAACACCAGTACTTTATCATACAAAGAGTACATGAGTATACACTGAAATATGAGGAAAAATTGAACAAACACAAACTACCACATTCTTGTACTAGTTAAGATTCATCATAATTAAGTGCGGTCTCCTCAATGAAGGTTGACTGCAATGGATATCCAACATCCCCTTTTTGCATTTTCTTTTCTTTCAGTGAAGTTCTCCCTATTCTACTATATAGCCACATCTCAAAGGCATCAATTCTGTCTTCAATTTGTTTGTTCATTGTTCATGTTTCTGATTCTTGATTAGAAACTAGCATCTATGAACATGGGACATTCCCATAAGTGCTCCACTTTCCGTTTCAGCAGCCATTCGAGTGTAAATAGATTCAAAGTCCGAGTCAGTTGTTGATTATGTGATTTTCGATTCTTTCCAAAAAAGAATACATTCTTCCCTCTAATAATTTCCATTTCTGTCATTCCTTGTGTGTGTGTGTTTTAGTCTCATTGTCAACATCTTTATTTTGCAATGAATTTATGACTGCTTGAATTAAGTTAGCTTGATCACTTCTCAGTACTGTGCAGTCAATCACATGAATTGCTTGCCAATGTGTCAGCTCTTTTCCAATGTGGCCTGGGCAGCATATCCAAGTAATGCTCTGTACAACTGAGTTGTTCAATAATTTGACTATCAAATGAGTTGTTTGAGAATCTGTGAGTATTACAGAGTGGGTTGATGTATCCAGTATCAACCAACTTAGTGCTGCTGTAACTCATCTCCATCCTCATACTTGTCTTGATACTAGAGTATGCAGATGATCTTTCAACCAACTTCAAGCCATATCTGTAGGCAACAAAATCCCAATCGCATTTATTTGTATTTTTGTTGACTGACCCATCTGTGTATATAATTATATGTTGTGGTTTCGAGTGTAGCTGGGCGAGCTCTTGTACTGTAACTTCTGCCATGATACCAGTCCATTTCCGACACAATTTATCTCGTTGAATTATTACGTTAGTCAGTTATTTTTTTCAATGTCTACCTCTCATCCACTGCCCTTTCCTACTTCTTCTATTTCACATACTTTTCACAGTGTGTCTTCAGCTTCTGTCACCCACGACCTACTCCGCTTGATTCATTTTCCCATTGTCTCATCCGGATGTTGATGCAATGGGTGGTGAGTATATTCTGTTACTTTCAGATATGACTTCACTTGCGCCACTTAACGTCACGTTCTAATACTGGGTATATTGAGCAAAAATCTCATTGTAGTGATGGGTGTATCCCTAGTACACCCCAGTATCGTTCTCATTGTGGCATTTTAGACTTTTTCCAATCTATCTACTTGTGTCTGTGACAGTGTCAGTAGACCCGAGGTCATAATCTATGTCAGATAGCACTACCATTTGTAGAAGCCGAAAAAGTAGTTATTGATGCATGTCCATTGCCATAACCTTGATGGCACTGATCCCTCTCTTTGCGTCTGAAGCACATTTCTGATATGCTTGTTGAATGAGAGACATCTATCAAAGGTTATCCCCAGATATTTAAGGTCATGTTCTCTTTCAATGATTGAACCCATGCAACTGACAGCGGGTAGTGTATTATTGCCTGGGTTATTATCCAAGGAGTGCCAGACAATCTGTGCTTCCGCAGGATTAATCACAGCATTGTGTGCTATGCACCATATTGACAATTGATCTAGTCCACTCTGCAAATTGTGAACAATATCTATTCTATCCCTGCCCATGTTGTATAGTAGGATATCATCAGCATAAGAACTCTACAAGACCCTGAGGTTTGCAATTGAGCAATTTTTAAGGTGTACACATTAAACAATACCAGAGACAAAATAGATCCTTGTGGCAGACCAGGTGCTATTGTTCTGATCTCAGATGTCCAGGATCCATACCTTGGAGAGACTTTTCTACAGATTAGCGCATTCACTATCCTGAGTATGATCCATGGATGGATGGATATCGTGCTACTGTAATATGTTAACAACGTGAGTGTAACTAACTCTATTGTATACATGAACAGTAAACAAACGTGCCCAAGATAAGCTGGAGACAACTGAGATGTGGTTTTTAAGAAAAATTATGAAAACTTCTTGGATGGCCAAGAAAACTAATGTAGAAGTTCTCAGAGATGCTGGAGTAAAATTACAAATTATAGCGAAAATTAGAAACAATCACAATTTTTAGAGCATGCGATGAGAAAAGAAAAACTTGAATATATAGGAACCACCAGAAAGATCCAGGGGGGAAGAGACAGAGGAAGACAAACAGAAATTTCTGGATGGGTTGTCACTATGGCACACAAATAAATCACCAACTGAACTTATTAACAACACAAGAGACAGAGAGATGTGGAGAAGCATGATCGCCTACGTCACTTGGCATGGCACTGAATTGATTGATTCTCCTTTTAACTTCTGTTCCACATCTGCCATCAATTGTAATTATGTGTCCAATACAGGTAATGGTTCACTAATGAATGTCAACAATATCATCCTCAATTTCTGCGGCAAGTATTTGTACAAACACTCAAATATTTACATTGAAATATGTACAAAAACCAAATGGACTCAAGCTAATTAGTTGACCGAGAATTACAGAAAGAATTAATAAGAAATACATAAAACAACAAAAACAGTTTACTACCATCCAATCATGCTCACCTATTTGTGGCCAGTGGTGTGTCCATCTGTGTATCTGGATCAACATGCCACTCATCTTTCAACAGTAGCTGCAGTTGGCTGAGTCTAGTCATGATGATGGAAGATCCCATATAGTCAATCTTGGTCTCCAGGGCAGATGTACTCAGGCCTGCCTGATGATCTGGGTCCTGTCCCAGTTTTGGATCTTCACATACACTAACTGAAAATAGACAGGTGTGGAACATATACCTATATTGCTTGCTACAATATTTCTAAACTTTAACAAATGACACTTGAGGTTTAAGCTGAGATACTACACTTTTTTTTGGTATTTGTCATAGTTGACAACAAAGAGTAATCAAGACAAACAATAAATGTATCCTGACCTACATAACATTTAGACATGTATAAATTTAGCAGCAAGCAAACCTGCTAAAACTGTATATAGCACTGATCATGTACAAGCATTAAAAAAATGTTGTTAAATATCCTTTTGAGGATGTAACAAACAGCCCAGAATTTTTGGGCTGTGGTGATTTTCTAGCAATATGGTTGCCTATATGGAAATATTCTCCACCTAGACATTTTCAGATTTGTTCGCGCGAGAAGAAAATTAGAAGGAATAGTTTTCTATGTAATATAAAATGTTCAGTAATTGTTTTCATTGCTTTCTGAACAGCTACCTATGGTGGGGTTCAAATAGGTACCTTTGCCATCTGAGATGCACACAACAAGTGTCGTCCATCTAGTGTCAGTCACTCCATGACATGACACTAGTAAAGAGATTTTGTTTTACAAGTTTATTTTTAAGAATCTTACTTTTCATCTTGAAACAAGAATATTAAAGATAAAATACAATAGAATCCCTCTATAAGCGCATCCTTTTATAACAAATTTCTATGTTTAACACTTTTCAAAATCACAAATTATATTTATTTTTTTGTTTATATTGTATATAATGTATTTATGGTACTACATACATATTTTGTTAGTTCAGATCAAGGTGTTATAATAAAATTTGACTGCATTATATATAAGTTACAACATATTATTTTTTACATAAAATGTGAACTTAACCAAACTTCTGAATCAATAACTTCTACTCAAACTTAGTTTTGTAGATAAACCACTTATGAACTCAAAAATGTATAGCTTCTGAGCATATAATCTTCTTCTTCTTCTGCGTTCGTTCTCAAACTCCTGCAGATCAGCAGGATGTAGTCCAGAAAACGTAATGAGTTGTGTCATGTTTTACAGCACTGCTGCGATATCTGCGCCTTTCGGCCTGACACATCCGACTTCAACATGGCTTTGGGTCACTGACCCTATATGGGATGGGACAGCCAACTCCATCCCACAAGCTCCTTAGTCAACATGCATGGAAGGTAAAGTGTTGTTATTCTTTGCTCCCCTTTCGGGCCCAGACAACACACGGGCGTGAGCATATAATAAAAATTGGTAGCATATCCTATTCAAGAAATTGCCACCAACACAGCACTTTTTTGGCAGTAGAAATTTTTTGGCAGTATAAAATTTCAGTAGTTCAGAGGTTTGCCATTGTTCTCTGAATGACCTGGATGCACAACTGCCTGTGTTGGGATTCAAACTCGGAACGTTGGTCATCATAGACGGGCTCTGTGCCCACCGCCACAGAGCCGGTCTATCTAGGCATAGTGCTTGAATTATTTACAAAATATCGGAACTGGTTCTCTTGAATTTTTATCTAGAACTTTGCTTGACATTTTTCAAAGAAAATGCTGTTCTAACCCTATGTTAGAGAGGTTTAAGTCTCCAAAACAATCCAAGGTAGGCCCCTATGTTGTCGATTATTGCTAGATTTCATCAGTCAATGTGGCCAAACTAATAAAATACCGGTAGAAATACAGTAGAAATCTGATTATCCAAATTAATTGAGGGATTGGGCTGATTCGGATAATAGAAAATTTGGATAATTGGATATATTTCAGGAATTAAGCAAAACATTGTACATGCATACAATCATACAATGAAATGAGATAAATTTTATTGATAAAAGTACAGTAATATGTTAATATTGCAAATAAACTACATACATTACAGTACTACAAAAATATACAAAATTACATAAATGCGACATATGTACAGTAATACATTGTACATTTGTATGTACATTCGCTGCTATTAAAAACTCCAGTTGGTTCTTTGCTGATATGCGGATGCCAGTAATTTAACAAAACTATGTGACTTTTACAAAATGCGTAGCGCAATATAAGTCAAGGTAAGGGGACAGAACTGGTACCGGACATTAGTTATAGCAGAAGGTGAATGCTTCAGGAAAACTGTTGTAGCAGACAGTGATTATAACTACTGGCTGTGGAATGCGAGTAAAGGAGTTAGGAGGGAGGTGGGAAGGGGGTAGAGTTTGTTTCAGAGTGTGTGTTGTATTCTCTTAAGAAGATGGGGGGGGGGCGCATGTTTCGTTATTTTCAGAAGGGGGAGTCTCATTATTTTGGGAAGAAAGGGGAAGTTGGAGGGGATGTACGTGTTTCATTCTTTTGGGAAGGCAGAAGGGAGGAGGAGTTAGGTTGGGAGTAAATGTTTTGTTACGCAGGGGGCTAGTAGCTCTTTATATCCTCAAGGATTGTTTCAAATGGATCCTTTCCAGCTGGTAATCTTGTACACTACATAAACTCGGCTAAGTATGTTTTGATGTGTTGTCTGGCTCTTCCGCGATGTTTTTCAATTTCTCCATTTGGCACTATCCCATATTCTCTCAACTGTTTGCATGTGTAACCCTGATTCTGGATCTACAAAATTGTATCTGTGATTTACTCGATAATGCTCAAAGCCTGCTGCTTCGATATCTGCATTCTTGTAGCCTTTCCACGAGTTGGAGTATATCGTAGATCCCACCTCCACATTAGCAATGATAGCTTGCAAGAACATTGTAGTATTTCTGTTCGGTACAGGCACCAAAAATACTTGGCCTGTTTTACTGCATACCCCCACCAAAAATCCATTGTTGTTTTGTGACTCTTTCAACGTTGTTCTTCTGTTTGGAAAACAAGCTTTCGTCAATTTCTGCAATTTTGTCCTCTCCTCCGATGCGACCATCCAGTACTTTTAAAATGGCTGGCACACACACACCTCGCGTAGATAAGAGTTCCATTCCACAACAGTGTTTTTATTAATGTGCATCTCTCGGACACACCACTTTATTGAGCTGGTTTCCATAGTCCAATAATAAACAAAGCGGATAACATCCACTAGAGCAAGCTTTGTATTCTGCAAACATGTGCCACTTCATATCTCTACGTGTTGCCTGTGCTGACAATCTGTACACATCCAGCAATTCTCCCACCAGTGTAGAAATTCACTTTCATGGATGTCCGAGCGCACAGCACTATTTTTACTACAATATTCCACGATCTTGCAGAAATAAGGCAGCATCAATTTTGTCTGTGGCAGGTTGAATATTTTTAATATACTCATCTTTATCATCTTGAACTAACCAGAAAGTCTTTGACCAAAAGGAACAAATCCCGCAGAGTGGATGCCCAATAGTAGCTCAAACCAGACTTTCCAAAAGTTGCCCCAAACAGTAACCAAATTAGTGTACACTAACTATTGTTTTACTAATTTGGCAGATCTCCTTCGAGACAACAGCTGAATGTTGTAAAATATTACAGCAGATATACACATAAGAATGATCTAACATCTTATAAAGCTTCCATGCAGTCTTGTTTTATGTGACTGTGTTGCTTGTTCTTAAATAAGTTCATTTATGGAATGTTCACTCAGTAAAAGATGAGATACAGAAAAATGTCCCAATTCAATAATATCATGAACATCACCCACATCTTTGTGGTTTGCAACATTGATCCAAGATTTATCAGTATCGCATCTTCAGTACTTAGCCAGGGCAGCAGACTAATTTTATTCAAAAATGCTGCTTCAATATCAATAATGCTCAATCAGATCTTTTAACACAATGATTGCTTTTGTTTGTAACTAATATTTCAAGCTCACAAAAGAAACTAGATTTAATGATCATTCAATGTTGCTGTGCTTACACCCCAAAAAAATACTTACAGAAACCATTGAGATTGTTCACATCAATAGTTCCACCAACAATTCCCCCTTTAGACTCAAATGAAGACTTGCCAAAGCCAGCTTCAATGTTGAGATTTTTGTGACCACTGCTGTTTATGGATAATCTCCCCTGTGTCTTAACAGCTTTTGTACACCATCTGTAATAAATATGAGAATGCAGAAATGTGAATTAACTCATACAGTATTTTCCTACTTCACAAAGTATTTGTTCATTTCAAAGACTACATTTGATCAAGGTAAGACAAATCACTGGAAAACTGATTCAGAATCAAAGTCTCCACATTCAGAGTGACCAGATAAGTGTTGTCCACTGGCAGTAAATGTCTTAGAAAATTCTCAAATATTCGTTGGGCAGAATTTAAGTCAAGCAAGCAAGAGAAGACACCAAACAGCAATATGTTTTTACAATAATAACAAGAAAATTTTCACTTCTAATCTGACATGTACTTAGACAGAATAAAAAACAGACTGTCACTACAAGCATTCAGATGGCAAAGGAAAAAGTGGAAGACCAAGACCTTCACAGAACAATAATCAAAAAGGGTATGGCTATGGGTCTCAACAATATGCAAAAATTACATACAGTATCATCGTTATGGCTGCCATGGCAAGAGTGAATATGATTTAGAAAAGTAAGATCAGTATTACAGTAAAGATATATTCAGATCACTAGTGCTAAGTATACTTTTAATGCACACACAGAAAGAAGGATTCCGGCTTTTGAAAGCATGTGCTACAGTTATTTGTTGAGAATAACAGAAATTGAACCAGGTCTGTTAAAATAACATCACGGAATGGTTGTCATGAATTTTCTTCTCCTCCAAATGGCTGAGGATAGATGTGTTTGGAGAGCTTTTTGTGCTGACATCTCCGGTGTGACACCCCTATGACTCTGACAGGTTATGAGTCTTATTATTATTATCATCATCACATCATTCAAACTGGAGAGCAATGATTTTTGCCCTATCCAAAGTATTCAACACTAAAGGAAAACATATAGATATACAATTGCTGGAAAAATCAGCACCCCGACACTTAATACTAATTCTGATGACAATTTCAATGCTTCACCCAACACTGAAAGTATTATGGTACAAATCAAGGTAACTGAAAGTCTGTGCTTGAACAAGTACACTGTCATTGTGTGACAATAATTAATGCTGACAGTGATAACAATGATCAAGTGCATGCATGCAATGAAAACACCTGTAAAGTAAAGTAACCCATAGCATTTATTAATGCCGTAGGGGTGTGAGATGTTAGCGATCTCACATTTCACAGGCTCTGCAAATGAGGGCGGTAGCCATCTCCTCTCCCTCGCAGTCTTTACTTCCCGGATTAATCCGGTACCCATTTAAGGCTGGGTCGACCTGGGAGCCATTGCGATCTGAAAACATTTCCGCCTCAACTGGGGAATGAACCCAGGACCACTCATATGCGAAGCCAGTGCACTAACCACTGCGCTAACACGGCTCCCAAACACCTGTGGAACTATAAGTAGATTTAGACATAGGAGCAGATTAAAAGAGATGAAGCACTAAGGTGTGTCAACTGGGTATCTAAGCCAATTTTATTTCTCCTGGCTTGTAACAGGCTCTGGCACCAATAATTTTTAAATGTAGACACAGAATTGATAACAGAAAGCCAAATATCCAACATAATTTTGTGTTCTCATTTAACATTATGATGTGATCATTGAGAGTGCTGTCCTTTATTCCTTGTGCATTTTTTATAAATGTTTTTTTGGTTAAAAAATCAATTTCTGTGTTTCCAATGATTAGCAAATCTTCATGGTCATGTGTGTACCATGTTTTCATGTCCGAATACAGTTTTTCTACAGTTCTAACATATTCATTAGCTATCATTATACCAGTATATATTTTATCTACAATATGGAGTGCAAAGGATTTCACATTGCTCTTGTATGATTTCCAGGGTTAGAGCAAATAACCAACATCCTGAAAGTGCCTCCTCATAGTACACCCTGGAAGCAGACATACTGTGGTTCATCTGTTATTTCTAGCAAACACTTTTAGGGATGATGTCAGTTTGGAGGCTATAGATGGAATGAAAATTGATTGTAAAAAGACAAGCAATATTTCTGGCATCTCTTAGCTAACACTCCCCCCGACACTGGCACTGTCAACATAGTGACACACATCATTCTGGCTGGGTTAGATGGATTACAGATGCATTAGAGGGGCAGCCAATAATGATGTCCTGATATGGACAAATATTGCCACAGTGTAGCTATGCCAAGAGTACACAGTGAATACCTCTGGAGAAGGCAACATGCGTTAAAGGGGAGCGTTGTGTAAGAGAAAAATTAAAGGGACAATCAAATTTCAATTATCCAACACAAGACCAGTCAACCGAAGTACTATTAATAGTCGAGAACACACAGTAGCCAAAACAATGTGTGCAATAGCAAATGCGTCACCACAATTGACCCCATTTAAAGTAGCAGACATGATTCAGGTATTGGTGATGCCAATTTGAGCATGTGCTTCTCGGTATTAAAAAAAAGCCTTAATTAAGCTCTCAATTGAACCAGGGAGCACATATTTTTCGAACTCTCTGACCAAAACAGTCTTTAGACTCAGATGCTGTGGGCAACTTAGACAGGGACCACGTCTTTGAGAATCAAAGATAATCCAAATTAAGTGAGGCTGCAACCTTATGTACGAAGAATGAAGATATAGCAACCCTAGTTTAATTCCACTGTTGTCATTGCCCAACACAGTTCACATAGAATAATTAGGTCTGGGACCTAGGGACACAGGGATGGGTAATAGAGGCATCATATATAAATAGTGACCAACCGCGAGCACAACAATAATCAAAAACATAACGAAAGGGGCCCTAATTAAATCAGTGAATAGGTCTTTTATACTGCCTACGTCTTGAGTAAACTTAAATAAATAAAGTATGTGCTTTCATTAAGTGTTGTCAATTCCTTACTCAGTATTGCCCATGACATTTGCCATGTTGACCTCAAGGTTTAGTTCTGTTAAACTGACAGCAAATAGAACTAGTGTCTCCCATGAACTGCTAACAAGTGGTGAAGATGCTACTGCTGTAGTAGCAGTTCCTGCAATGCTATGTCGATGTCGAGGCATATCTGGAGAAGACAATGTCCTAGACTTGCGATGGATAGTTGATTCTCGACTGGTAGGTTCCATAGGTGAATGATGGAATGGATTGGCACCTGTTGAAAGAAGATGTTGAAATATTTCAATTTGAAATTATAATAAATGAGAACGGAATGTCAAGATCTTTATTTTTTAAGTGTGACTTTAGTATATTTTATTATCATAGTGTCATATCTACTCCCACCCCACTTTGTATTTCTCTCACCATGTCTTACATATGAACCATACCTGACATTCGTATACACATATAATTCAGCTTGGCTATTTTTCTCATGGCAGAATTTTATGGCTACACCCTTATCATGAGTCATCCATCTTTCTTACTGTGTAACTGCATGGGTTCATCCTTCTTAACCTGTAACTGTATGGGAATAAACAATAACCAAACTGTCATAGGATATCAGACAAGGAGGAGAGTGCTGTAGTAACAAAACTATGAAGCAATAGAACTTACGATAAAATATTATTGTCACTAGTGGATGGCATAACAACTGAAGCCATCCTAGTGAGCAAGGGCATTGATGAAAGCTGGCTAAAGAGAATATTCACAGCAGCATGGTCAGAAAAACAAGTACCAGATGACTGGCAGAGAGCAATAATTGTACCCTTATAGAAAAATAAGGGCAACAAAAGAAAGTGTGAGACATACAGAGGCATATCCCTGCTCAGCCACCATGAAAATATGTACGCAGAAATCATAGAACAGAGAGTAATACCGATAATAGAAACCCAGGTAAATACGACACAATTTGGTTTCAGGAAAGGTATAGGAAGCACAGATGCTATTTCTGCGCTACAACAGCTGAGCAAAAAGACAATATGACCTACAACTAAACATCGCCTTCATCGAATAAGAAAAGGCATTTGACAGATTTGACAGAGAACAACTGTGGTTAATATTGGAGGACTATGGAGTACATGGACAATTACTAGACAACATAAGAGCTTTATACAAAAACTGCCAGAGTGTAATCAGAACTACTGAGGGCACACCAGACCCATTTGAAATAAAAACAGACGTTAGACGAGGCTGCGCACTATCACCACTTCTGTTCGTAACATACATGGACAGGTTAACTAAAGAAGCAGACCAAGAAACAAATTTAGTCCTGCTGAAGCATCAAATGAAGATCACAGCACACTCAACGCACTGCTATTTGCAGATGATCAATGTTTAATATACGAATCTGAAAATGAATTACAGCGGCACACACACTTGGTCCATAAAACCTGCAAGCAGCACAACATGAAACAAAATACATCTAAAATGGTAACTATGAAGATAAGCAGAACATCAGGCTAGTTAAATGTATCTGTCAATGGTACAAAACTAAAGCAAGTCCCAGAATTTAAATACCTAGAAAGCATATTTACGGAGAATGGCAAACTCGACAGAGAGATTGAAACAAGGTGCCAAAAAGCAAATGTTGTGACTTACCACCTGTCACCAATACTTATCATACTAAACACCTATCAATCTGCATGGCTACAAAATGACAATTGGTAAACAGTATTTTTATACCAAAACTGTGTTACCAATGTCAAACATGGCCCTTGACAAAGACACTAGCGAAAAAGATCCCTGTTGGCGAAATGAGATGTTTAAGGAAAGCTATAAATGTCACGAGAAGAGACTGCCGGAGAAATGAAGATATCAGGAAAGAAGACTATCTCAAATCAAGACTATATCGAGAGGCAGCAAACCAGATAGGTTGGTCAGGTCATGAGAATGGAACCTGTGCAACCAGCCCTTTGCGCATACATCAGCAGAAGACTGGGCTACACAGCACGAGAAAGACCATGAACTAGATGGACAGGAACAATAAAAGAAAAATTAAATAGACACAGGCCAATGCAACTCAAATGGCCAAAGACAAAAACCTATGAATCCCCCCCACCCCTTCAACGCTTAACGGCACAAATGGAAATGACAATATTATGTATATATATATAATATATATATTTTAATGATCCTCTATTTTTTCATTACATTCTCTGCTGATCCATCTATATATACTCTGATCCATATGTCTTACGGATATTCATTATCCAGTAGCCTTTCTTAGAGTAATTGTCTTACATTATAAACTATTCTGTTCACTCTCACTGAAATTTCCTTTCTCCTCAATATGAATAGATAATCCACTATCCTTTCTACAGGGGGTTTCTAGTAGACTTTAAGCGACTGTCAACTTCAGGCAAGTCAAAGAATTTCCTATGAGGTCATTTTGCCTGATGGATAAAACTACTTTGTCTTCAGTTGCAACAACACTAAGTTTTTAAATCTGTCTTTCATTGGATGACTTGGCATGCGGTAGAACTTTTCTGCCTGTATTAGCACATTTGTGCATCTTCACTCACCCAGTGTTTGTATCCTTCCCATTTTCTCCATTTCTATACTTAGGTTGTTGTGTTTATTGCCCTTGTTATGATCAAAAGTGCCTCGTTTTGCACCGTATCTAGCTCATGTAATGCAGTATTTGATGCTGGACACCACGCAGTTGACCCATATTTCAGGTGTAACCATATGTCCTGCTGGTAAGCTTTACTAAGTATGTTCTCATTTTCACCTCATGTGGTTCCACTTAATAACTCAGGATAGTTAACGTTCTCCTAGTAACCATTTATTATTACTTTGTTGGTGTGTTCCTTCCATGTCTGCTTGTCAAATGTGACTCCAAGATATCTAGGTCTTCTTTCAGGAACTCTCCATTTATCTTGATGTCAACAGATGTCAATAGGTATAGAGAGTAGTGCTATGTTGATATTAACACACCATTTATTTGCCCATGTGGTTAAGGAATCTATAGCACTGTGTACCTGTTTGGTGACCAGTGTCTCATGTTCTTCCATGCACCATATTACAAAGTCATCAGCATACATTGTCACATTTTTTCCTGTGCTAGCTTAGCAATGAGATCATTTATGTGCACCAGAAACAGTGGGGAGAGGAGGGGGGATTAAACATAATACTCCTCCCTGTGGTTTACTATGATGAAGTATAACTATCTTGCTTTTGTAACAATCTAGTTGTACTTCTAGCTCTTCTGTTGAGTAGATATGCTTTTATCCATTTATACACCCTATCATTCACTATGCAAGTTCTGAATTTCTGTAGATGCCCTTCTCCCCAAACCTTGTCAAAAGCTTCCCTCTTATCTACACAATTATATGATCAGTTTCGTATTTTAAAATGCATTCTCTATCTCTTGAAAAAGGTAGTTGCCTTTTCTTCAGTAGAGTAGCATTGCCTGAAGCCTGACTGCTGTGATACATGAAGGTTTTTGCTTTCAAGGTACCACTGCAGTCTAAGGTTGATAATATATTCCATACGATTGCATAGACAGCTTGTGAGACTGATTTATCTGTAGTTGGAGTTCTTTTTCTGATTTTCATATTGGTGTCATGATTTCTGCCTACCATGTCTGAAGTCCAACATATATTGATGATCTGCATCAGCTGTGCTTTTGCTGCAATTCTCAAATTTTGAATTATTTCATTGGACACTCCATCAACTTCTGGTGACTTCTTCAATTTCATTTTATATACTGCATTCTCCAGTTCACTGAGTGTGCTTTATTCTTCCATGACTTCAGATATGGTTCCATCTTGTTCAATATTCTCTCACTTCTCACGAATCTCCTGTTGTTTCTCTATACTAATTTTGATGTTGTCTTCAGAAAATGCATCTGCAAAGTAATCTTTTTTTTCCAGTGAAGATGTTTCCATCTCTTTGTAATTTGTCCTTTTGATTTCTCTCATTATCCTCATCATTTAATATTTTTACCAACTTCAAGAGTTTCTTTCCATCTTTCTCAAAATTCAATGATTCTGTTTTCTCTTTTCAGCTGCTCTACCTAGCATGTAGCTTGGCTCTCTGAAAGTTAGTTGATATATGCTACAAATATTTTATTGATATGATATGCCATTGTGGTGTTCTTGACATGGTCTTGTCTCTGACTGTGGTCAAGATGTTTCCATTTCATTTTTCAGTATCTCTAGTTCACTGCTCAAATAGTTTGCAGTTTTCATGGGCCCCTCTAGGGATGGTTTTACAAGAAGCCTGTAATGTACATCTACATAATTCATTGACTACCTTATTGATGTCGTTGGTCTCCAGCTAGTACACTGGTGTAATGTTGGTACATTGTCAGTTGGTTGCTGATCCAGAGGTACATGGGCTCATGCCCTTTAATCCAATGCCATTGTGTGATATACGAGGGGGAGTCAATAAGTAAGTCACAAATGGCTCTTTAGAAAAAAACTGAAGACGATAAAAACCTGAAAACTGTTTATTTTTACACATACATTATCCCTTTACTTCTCAACATAATTTCCACCAACATTGATGCATTTATCCCATCGTTTTATGAGTCCTCCCAAACCTGCTGCGTAGAACTGCGTGCTCTGCTTTTTAAGCCACATTTTCACTTCACATTCAACTTCTGCGTCAGTCGCGAAATGCTTCCCGCCAAGGTGGGTTTTTAGTGGACCAAAAAGGTGAAAATCACTAGGGGCTAAATCGGGGCTGTAAGGAGGATGTTCCAGAATTTTCCAACCAAGATTTTTTATTTTCTCCTGAGTTAATCGAGCCGTATGTGGTCTAGCATTGTCATGAAGGAGTAGCACTCCTCTAGTCAGCAGCCCTGGACGTTTTCTTCGAATTGCATCCCGAAGCACTGATAGAACTTCACAGTATGATTCAGAATTCACATTGTCACCTTTCTTTTTGAAATTGGTTAAAAGCACTCCTTGACAATCCCAGAACACTGTCAGCATAACCTTCCCTGCTGATGGTGTAACCTTGAATTTTTGGACACAAGGCGAAGAAGGATGTTTCCATTGCATTGAAGCACGCTTTGATTCAGGCTGGTAGTGATGCACCCATGATTCGTCCCCAGTAATAATCCTGTTCATCATGTCTTCTCCTTCATTTGCGTATTGACAGAGATGCTCCAATGACAAGTCTAATCGGTTCATTTTGTGTTCGTCCGTCAATTGTCTGGGCACCCACCTTGAACACACTTTCTTAAATTTCAATCGGTCATGCATGATGCTGTATGCTGAACCATGTGAGCACCCTATTGCAGCTGCTACAGCGTCTATCGTTACTCGTCTGTCACCTCGAATCATCTCCTCAACCTGCTGCACAGATGTGTCTGTTGCAATTTCAACAGCACGACCAGATCGGATTTCGTCAACAATTTTAGAGCGTCCTTGAGAAAATTTTTTTACACAGCTGTGCACCGCTTTACGGGACAAACAATTGTCAGCATAAACAGGAAGCATTTCTTTATGAATGTCTTTTGCAGGCAGTCCTTTTGCCCATAAAAAACGCACAACAGCACGTTGTTCATTGATTGTACACTCTGTAAGTACAGTAGCCATTTTGTTTTTTGTGCTGCGCATGCGCAAGGTACAGCTAGCGCCATCTAGCGAACATAAACATAAAGTTCTATGATGATATCAACTATAAACAGCTTTAGAAACCACCTACTGCATTTTCCTGCCATCCAACATCAATTTGTGACTTACTTATTGACTCCCCCTCGTATGAATGTGTTTGTAAGCTGTTGTTTGTTCCTTGTTCCATATAATGTGTTCCATTTATCTGGCCTTAGAGGGAGAAGCATTTGCCTGACATCATCCAGTGCTGGACATTCAAAAAGGTGTGGTGGTCAACAACTTCATAGGGATGAGTGCACAGCCGGCACCCTGGAGTGTGTTGTGGTTGTATTTTGTTCAGGTGATTGTTAAGAACAGACAGAATTGGAGAGATCTGACCTCTGCTCTATGCGCTAACTTCAGCACAAAAGGAAAATGAATGAATGAATGATTGTTAAGCTGTAATTGTTGTGTGCGAAGTCAGAAAATCATACTCTGTGGTCTTTCCTTCTCAGGAGGTTGATGTTGTCTTTAGGATTTAGACTGGACATATATTTATAGATTTCCCTCCCAGTGACTCCCATGGCCCATTTGTTCATCCTATTCTTTTTGTCCACATATTTCAACATCATTTTAACTGTGTGTTTTGTTGTTTGTGTATATGGCTGTTCTTGTTGGTCTCCCTTCTTTGCTAGTCTGCCTGACTTGTCATTGCCAGGTGTGTTTGAGTGGCCAGGAATCCACTGCATAACAATGCTGACTTCATAAGATGTACGCATCTGGTTGGCATGGTGATATATTTCTAGCAGTACATTGTCCAGTTTGCTTTCTTGTAGTTCCACTAGTAAAGACGGCTGCTTTCTTTAATACATTAATTTTCTACAGTAAGAAAGACCGCCCAATGGGTCTAAGCTATTTTAAAATAATACGATTGCTGTTCCACTCCACATTTGATGAGTGGAATGACAATTCTGGTCTACAGGTGGTATACCATGATCTAGAGTCTCTGAGTCTTGATTAGAAAACTGGCCTCACAGCAAGTGGGGCATTCCCATAAGTGCTCCGCTCTCTGTTCCAGCAGCCATTCGGATCGATGGTGTTTCGAGTCCAATGCCGTCAAAACAGACGTCGACATCAGGGCACAACTCTGGCCCTTGCGACAGGTTTCTTTGTTGTTCCGCTCACCCACGCCGTGCCCGTAACTAGTTCAAGCACAACGTCGGCCTGTCAGAACACATGGTAACTGTTATCAAAGGTTACGACTACGATCTAAAAGGTTGAAGGTCAGTTGGTTGATTGATAAGAATAGGTTCGTGTTCATCCTGCCAGTTTTCTAGTTCCTCACATCTCCTATCCATGTGATCATAGCTCCAACTCTATGAGTGACTATTGAAGTCTCCACATGCAATCAATTCTCCTTGCACTGAGATTTTATGTATAGTGCTAATGGGTGGTCATTCTGAGTGCAGTAATTAAGGAGGTACTTTGAACGGTGTACCGTCTGTACATTATGTACTGAAGTGGAGTATCTGATATTGCCAACATCTTGATTTCCTTTGAGTTAGTGCAGACATTAATCATAATCTGCACTAAGAAATTAGAAGTAAGGGGAGCAGACTTAAAAGAGGAAAACCTTGGATGGGTCAAGCAGAGGACATACATATTATTCAATGTGTATGTCCACCCAATAACATAGATCCTGGTGCAGAATGAGAGAAAGTGCTCAGATTTATACAATGCCTTTTCAGTATGCATGAGACTTGACAGAGAATGTCAGCTAGAGAAACCCTTGGTGGTGGAAGCAAAAGTTCAGGCCTTAGTTGATAAGAATTTATCTGTAATTATAAATCTTTATTTATATAGTAATTTATATACATTTATATAGTGAACCTGAGATATGCAGATGGCACTGTTCTTTTAGCAGAAAGTAAACATGAACTACAAAGACATATATCAAGTCAATAAATCAAGTAAAGAATAAGGACTGGATATAAATATCCAAAATATAAAATCCATGATAATCAGCAAAGTCACAGAAGAAAGATCACTAAACATAAACATACATGGAGAGAAACTACAACAAGTAGAACATTATCAATATCTTGGACACATAGTAACAAATGACAGCAGATGTGAAACATAAATTAAAAGGAGAATATGAATGGCTAAAAGTACCTTCAATGACATGAGGAAAAAAGAAACAAGTTAAAAATGAGAATTCTAAAATGCTACATCTATTCTATATTAATGTATGGCTCAGAAACATGGACATTAAACAAACAATTACAAGACAGAATTGATGCTTTTGAGATGTGGGTATATAGAAGAATAGGGGGAACATCATGGAAAGAGATGAAAACAAACATAGAGGTTTTAAAAAACTCTTACTATGAAGAAATAGTTTTTAAGAGAAATGAAGATCAGGAAAAAAATATTTTGTACATTAAAAAACATGACACCTTGTTGAAGACATTACTTGAAGGTAAAGTCGAAGAGAGGTGAGCAAGTGGTAGGCAGAGATACAAGTGGGAGAGTGACATCACAAGATGGACAGGTTACTGTCTAGCAGAGTGCACCACCAAAACAAGAGACAGGGGATTTTGGAGGCCTGATGCAGCCAACCTTCACTGCGGAGACGGCACTTGATGATGAAGATATAGATAACTGCTGTTTGGAGTGTGCGCAGCTCAGGGCATTCGACACAGGTTGGAAAAAGAATTGTGAATGAAGATAGCTGTGCATTTGCTATGACTAGAAATAGAATGACCATGGAGATCATGACAGTAACCAGAGAAATGGCCTGGTTAGAGTCTTAATCCTGCACTCGTGTATGCTTTCTCAGCGACTCAATTACCACACTAAGAAAGATTGGAGTGGCTGGGCATGCAAACAGTGGTTGGTAGTTGGTGAAGCGGTCTCATCTGAGGATATTATTAAACATGAATGTCTACCTGATCACATAGAATGGAAAAAAGTGTTATTAGATTCACCAGTATTGTTACATGCACATTATTGCACACTGAACCATCAAATGCTAAAAAATTGTCTATAAACACAACAAATCATTGCCTATAAGTATTTCAAAAATGACTATAAACTGAAAAAAAACCATTGCCTCTAAACACAAATATTGGATGAACAGATGGGCCATGGGAAACCTGGGAGGGAAATCTATAAATATATGACCAGCCCAAATCCTAAAGACAACATCAACCTGCTGGGAAGAAAAGGCAAGAGTATCATCTTCCGACTGTGAACACAACATGTACAGCTTAACAATAACCTCAGAATACAACCACAACACACTCCATGGTGCAGGCTGTGCACTCATCCCTATGAAACTGTTGACAACCACCTTTTTGAATGCCCAGCGCTGGATGACATCAGGAAAATGCTTCTTCCTCTAGGTCCAGATAAATGGAACACATTATATGGAACAAAACAACAGCTCACAAACACATGCATATATCACACAATGGCATGGGTCAAAGGGCATGAGCCCATGGACTGCTAGATCAGCAACAAACGAACCTAAACACAAATCATTGCTTTAAACTCAACAAAACATTGTCTCTAAACATGCAATAATCAGTGTCTCTAAACACAACATGAAAAAGTTGTCTTTAAACACAGAAAAATTGATTTTTTAAATACAACAGAACATTATCTTTAAACACCACAAAACATTGTCTTTAAACACCACAAAACATTGTCTTTAAACACCACAAAACATTGTCTTTAAACACCAAAAAACATTGTCTTTAAACACCACAAAACATTGTCTTTAAACACCACAAAACAATGTCTTTAAACACAAGAAACACAACAAACCCTTGTTTCTATATACAACAAATCACTGTCTATAAATACAACAAATCATTGTCTATAAACAAAAACAATCATTATCTTTAAACACACAAAAATAACTATTTCTAAACACAAGTTACTTTCTATAAACACAACAAGTTACTTTCTATAAACACAACAAACCATTGTCTATAAACAAAATAAAATAATGTATATAAATAAAATGTAGTAGTGTCTCTAACCACATCAAATTATTGTCTCAATAAATCATACCATTGTCACTAAACATCTTAAACTATCATCTCTCAAAAACTCATACCATTATCTCTAAACTTGTTAAATTATTGCATCTCAATAAATCATTATATTGTCTCTAAACATGTTAAATATTGTCTATAAATAAACTATATCATTCCCTCTAAATACATCAAATTATTGACTCTAAATAAACCATACCGTTCTCTCTACACATCAAATTATTATCTCCAAACACATAAGATTATTGGTTCTAAATAAACTATACCGTTCTCTCTACACATCAAATTATTGTCTCTAAATAAATCATGACTTATCTCCAAACACATTAGATTATTGGTTCTAAATAAATTAAACCACTGTCTCTAAGCACATCAAATTACTATCTATAAACACATCAAATTGTTGTCTATAAATACATGGATATGTCATTATATGACACAATCATTAGAGTTTCTCCAACATTGTCATTTTTTTCTCTATCAAATTTTACTTTATTAGTTCAATCATGAACAAGTATTTTATTTGCTACTGTATGAACTGTATAATGTCAGACATTTCTGCGTACACTGCATCTTCTGTCAATAGTGTTTAAACTTTCCGGGGTTAAAAAAAGATTGAGCAATTGACTATATTTATCAGTGGAAAATGTATCATAGCAATGATGCTATTAGTTTAACATAACAAGAAAGTGTGCACAACATGAACTCAAGATTTTGTACAAATATGGTTGAGGTGATTCATGCCACACAAAATGTGCACACAAAAATTCCATTTTTTTTTCTAGTAACACTGCCAATAAGTAGTACACATTATATATACTATATTGAAGGGTATTCAGTGTTTCCCCCATGCACATTCAATACCTATTTATGAATATTTTGATAAAACGTTTATTTTAATACATTCTTGAAGTATGAAAAACAAAAAGCATAAAATAATATGCAGCATCACCATTTTATGTGTAACTGAAACCTAATAAAATGCATGCTTGCAGACAAGTAAAAAATGAAACTGAAGCTTCTAAAAACAGAGATTTGCTGCTGAAATCTATGTATAAACATAAAGTTAGTCACATGTAATTATTATGTATGAATCATAATCACCCTTTATATAACCACGACCTTCACTGTGTCAAATATAATATTTTATATGTGAGCTTCAACTATGTAAACTGTTGATATACCAGGATATGTTAAATTGTTATCACTCCACCAGGGCTAATGTAGGTCTTCATTAATGATAAACTGTGACCATTTTCAATCATTACTATTGTCTATCCCCAGGTGAATGGTAGTTGATCTTGTTCACATTTGCCTTTAAGCGTAGGTGCTTAAGCTGTCATTCTAAGGCCAGATGTGGCCTCGTGGTTGCATTTAGTCCATGTTTGTTCAAGGCTATCTTGATATTTTCTATCCACTGTTTTCTTGGTCTACTTTTGGCTTTACACCCAGATATTACACCCAGATATTCTTTATTTATATGCTCTTATTGGTATTTGGTTTTAGTTCATTCTCATAAGGTGACTGGACCATTTTACTTGTTTCAATATGTTAAATACATGATATTATACTAAATCTTTTCCTAATTTCTTTATTTCTTATTTTATCTAGTTTTGTAACCATTGCAGCATTTCTCGGATACTTTATTTTACATGTAATGATTTTCATCTGATGCAAGGCTGTTAAAGACCATGTTTGACTTTGGTAGCAGAGTGCTGGTATAAAAATTGGGTTTTTTTATTTCCATGTTGATCTTTTGGCAAAGAAGTAATCGTTTTTTCATGTGGCTGAGGCCCACCATAGAAGCATCCTGACTCAGAACGTGACAATCCTTTTGACTTGAACATTTAGTTGCATGCTTGGAGCACTAGAAAAGTTCGGCATAACCAGTAGTAAATTGGTGGCGGGGAATGAGCACATTGAACCGTATCTTGACTTAGTGGCTTGGAGCAGTGCATAGGTTAAACCTACCTTCCTGGTGGTATGATAGTTATTTTCCGGCTCTGGCCCAGGGTGGGCCGAAAATCCAGACTTCCCAGCAATATAATGCCAGTAAAAAGGCATTGGGTCAAAGGGCATGAGCCCATGGACAACTGGATCAGCAACCAACCAACCATTTCTTATATAGGTATTTATCTTATGCTCTCTATAGGAAATTTGTAAAATTCATCTGTTAACATTTGTATTCGAAAGTTTGTAGCCATCTCTCCATATCTACAGTGAGTGTCCAACTCTCACAAACATACAGCACAACAGAAAGTACTAGTGAGTTATAAGGTTTTATTTTCACTATAACACTGATGCTGCTTTTCCAAATCAAGTTTAGCCTTGACAAAGAAGCTAAAGCAATCTCTAGCCTTATTTTTAATTATGATTTGCATTTTCTATCACTGCATATGCTAGATCTGAAGTATTTGAAAATATTCACCTCCTCAAGCCATTCATCATAATGTTGGTCTGTTCTTCTGTGTCTGCTGTTAACCAACATATTGCTTATTTCTGTGTTGATTTTAATTTTGTACTTGTTGCTTTTTCCAACTTTGCTGTTAACTCTTGTAATTTTTGTTCTAACCCAGCAGTAAGATCAATATCATCAGCAAAACCCAAGTTGTAAATAGGGTGATATTTGATATAGATGTCAAATCGATATAGATGTGTTGTAATCATGAAGTGTCTCCTTTATGATGCGCTCTATGTATGTGTTGAAAAGTACTGGAGACATTATGTATCCTTGCCATACTCTGACATTTGTTTTAAAGAACTCTCCAATTAAGACAGAATTTTTATAAAATGATTCAACAATGCCTATGCTTATGGTGTCAAAACTGAATTGTCTCAGTATGTGCCATCAGTATCATGCCAAACACGGTCAAAGGCCATTTTAAAATCAATGAAATTGTGGTATAGAAAGTGGTACTGAATATGCTTCTCAATTAATATTCTGAAGTTACTATTCTATCCCTTGGGAATAGGGGCAAATGGCAGATGAGAATGTATGTGTTCTCTCTATGGTGTTTGATTAGCAGCTGTTCCTTCCCAAAAGTAATGGCAACCTATGAGAATGTTGTGCTTAGAAATTTCCAATGGAATAACCTTAAGCAAGCTTCGGTTTAGTGCGTTCGACAACAGTTTACAGTTTATCAAACAGTGGCAGTCGAGTGTACAAGCCACATTGCTAGGCACCATGTAATCAATTTAAAAAAGCCACATTTTTAATATTTCGGTTACCAGATTGCACAAATCTGGCTAGCAATTAAATTTACTTCCTTTTCCTGAAAGATTAATGGATATGAGAGAAGTTAATTGATTGTAATATTGAATAATTGACATCTGTCCACATCTGCAAACTGGTATGTTGCCATGAATTGTGACTTGGATGATGAATTTTTAGGAGTTAGTTAATTTTCACAGTAGAATATACAGTAGATCATGTTGGTATAGTTATTTAGAGGTTGATCATCGACTGTTTTGGAGGAACACAAATTACAACTAGGTCTAGATTTCAGAGAACGATTTTACTGCAAATCTACATGTTCTATTCAGTTCTCTCAGCAATATTTCGATAATTTTGCAATGAAAGAACACAAATACTACAGAATTATGTGTGTTTTACAGTGTTGCCAATTCAGAAAATTCATAAATGAAAGATCATTTTTTAATAATTGGTTTTCGTTTTGTTTGTTATAATTTTGTTTATTTCTTTTGTTTTTTGTGAAAAAAACATCTTTACCACTGTCTTACATGTCTAGTATCACACACACAAACAAAATGTACACCAATATATGCAGTATTAAATTCTTTATTTATATGTACAAATACTATTTAAATATCACCATAAAAAAAGTTATCGCGTTTTCAAAACAGCCATCAACCAAGAATCAGGACCAGCTGATGCCAATGCTTTGATCTGGGATGACGACATGAGACTTTGCGAATTGGCTTGGTGGCAAAGAAACTATTTGTTACACACAGGTGGTTTAATGTGCAGAATTCGAGTAGTCTCTGTCCATTTTCGTTTATGTTACCAGTACCATGATGATCAAAGCAGGCGGCCATGCACAATTCTCAGCACTCACTTTGCAGTATGAACATTTATTTCTTTTGCTAAGATTGAGTCAACAATGTTCTGTAGAGAGTCATAGAATTTGTCTTTTTCTTTTGCAGTGGCAGAAAGAGTCGATGCATAGGACCTAATGATATTGACAGGGTCTCATTTTGCACTTAGCTGTAGTGGTATTATGCGCTCGGACACTGCTGTTGGTGTAATGATGAAGTTTATAGGACTACTTTTTAATGGTGAAACCAACTCTATACTCTAGGTTGATCTTTGTTTAAATACTGCCAGAAAAAAGTATAGTTTCTTTCTGTAATTGATCCTTGGTCAAGAAGACGAGTTTTCTGCAGGCAACAATGTTCTCTATCAATGAATGCTGTTTTTCTAATTTTAGTTGTTGCTATGAGGTCTGTGATATAGAGTCCAGTGTACATGGTTCTAACATTCCATGTGCCAAATTTGAGAGGCTGTTGTTTGTTTATGCTTCCCTCTTGATGATTATTGCTAAGCCGGGTGGTTTGTATGGAGAAAGTGCCCTGCCCATTTTTCACTAACACCCATCAGTTCCAATGATGAAGTCCACGAGAAAGGCAAAGCCGTTACACCTGGACTCAAGCAGAACTGCAGGGTACTGCCTTAGGGTCCCTCCCCCCCTCAAAGTTCATTAAGTCTGCTTTATCTCTTCTCAGCATTATGCTGTCTATCACCACACTGCCTGCCAATAAGTCGGCTCGCTCGTATCCTCTGACCCCAGTATGAACAGGGCAGTATATTCATGTAATGCTCTGGACAATTGAGTTGTTCAATAAGTCTCACCATTCTTTTCTGAGCATGTACTTTTCTATCTTGTGCAACATGCTTTGAGAGTCTGTGAGTGTGTTGATCTATCAGTTATCAACAAATTAAGTGCTGCTGTAACTCCCTCTCTCGATGTGACAGTGGAATATGCTGAAGATTTCTCAATCAACTTCACACTGTTTCTGTAGGCAACAAAACCCCAGCCAGTTTTATTTGTATTTCTGTTAGCTGAGTCATCTGTGTATATAATTATGTCTTGTGGTTTTGAGTGCCGCTGGGAGAGTTCATGCACTGTAACTTGGGCCCTGACACATGTCCATTTTCAACATGCTTTATCTAGTTGTATCATTACTTCTCTGTGTCTACCTCCACCCATTCACAGACCTTTCCTATTACGTTAAATTCACATACTCTTCGCAGCGCGTCTTCAGCCTCTGCCATCCATGATCTGCCACACTTGATTCGTTTTCCCTTGACTCATCTAGACGCTGGTGTAATGGGTGGTGATTGTATTCTGTCACTTTAAGGTATGACCTAACTTGTGCTACCTGATGTCGCACTCTAATGCTGGGGAGATTTCTGTCAGGGTTTGCTACCTTAGCCAAAAGTACTTCCATACTGACCCACTTAGACTGGTGACTTTGATGGATGCTTATGTCACATATATAGATACTTCAAAATAGAATTGTGACACCAACATTCTTTATCAATATTCATTTTTAAATATATAAATGGCATTATAATTTAAATATATTTAGAAGTACTATTTCTTGTTCCCATGAAAAAACATATGAATTAACAGCAAGAATAAATGAGATAATTAAATAATAAACCACACCTCGTCTGGATGCTATCTCACTCTTAAACTCTGGGCTCAGCTGTACCCGAAACTTGTCCCCAGATGAACCTCGTCTGTGGTGCTTTCTTAGTGGTATAGGTGCACTGATCAAGTTGAGAGATGGGTGAGACATGGAAATTGGGTGCTGGAAATGGTTGTTTGTTGGGAAAGATTGGGAATCTGATTCTGAAATGGTTAATGGTATATGTCTCTTGAAAGAAAATTATAAATACATAATTGGCGAGTATGCCTGGTCCTGCCAGAGATCAAGGCAGATTAATATCCAATTGCAAGCTAGAGAAACAATTGTGAAAACAAATACATAACAAACTAGAGGTAGCTAATAAATTTTAAACATTTGGAGTACAACAACAAGCCAGAAATAATCAAGATAATACAGTAGTTTGTCATATTTACTGTAAACATTTATCAGTAAGAACCCTTTAAGACCTTGAAATTAAAAAATCTAGCAGACTACCCACAAATGGAAGATTTCATATATAATACTACTGTCCATGGTTATAAAGTACTGTGAAAATTCCAGACATGTTTTCATATTGCTTACTAGAAACTACTTTCATTATATCATCACCGAATTAGATAATTCACTGAGATATATGCAGGTCAAGGATTAAAAGACTGTAAACATTGACTGATTGTTGCAATGCAATGTGCATACTTCAACAATTTTAACAATGTGCAATCTTACTGTACACTCACCCCCTCTGAAAAAACCCTGGTTTTACTGGAAATAGAACCACACCCTTGTAAAGACCAGTGAACTAACCTTTTTCTTCACCCAATCCTCAATACACATGCCATATACAACCCTCTGTTTATATTTAGGGCTATAATGTATTACATCCAACAGAGAAGAAAAGACATGGTTGGTTTCATCTCTCACTCTTTAGCTGCTACATTATTCTCAGCATCTGATCCCAGATGTGCTAAATTCTTATCCCCAATTAATTTTGCCTAGTACTGAGTCATTTTCTTACCTACAAAAATAAGAGAGCTTCCACAGTACTGGCTTTTAATTGAAACAAGAAGAAATATATTGTACAAATGAGATCTTTGATGCGCAATGGCACTTGACACGATTTTGGAATGAACTCGTTTTTAGCAATGAGGGGATAGAAGACAAAAATACAATTTAATTTTTATTCCTGTATTAACTCGCCAATAGCAGTCAGATGGAGTACACTTGCATGTAGCAGTTAGAAAGCTTTCCCCTAATTTTAGTATATTTTTAAAACAATTAAAATCATAATAAATTGCTACGCTCACATCTTCATAGCTTCGCTATTTTTTTTTACAGTGTGAAAGTGACTTGTACCTCTTTTTTTTTAACACAAGAATGCATGTTACAGGAGCTGACCCCATCAAACATAATACTCTTTATAAAACTGTTAGCTTCACTGAGCATCAGTGTGTACAACTATTATCAATGTTCAACTTGTGGGAGATGTGATTTAATATGTTGCGAATATAAAATAAATATTGTGAACTTAGACGATGTTCTTGTGTGAATAAATAATGGGGTCTTACAAGACAATGTAGGAGAGCAAAAGCAATGTGTGAGCTTGTTGAAAAGTGCTGACAGAAAGTCTCATGACTTAGTGATGGTAAAAGTTATGGTTTTACTAAATTATATAGGTCTCAAGATTTATTATTGACAAATATCAACAGAGAGAAACTACTATATAAAATCTTCAGCAGCCTCTATACACAAACGAAAGTGATCAGCTTCTCCAAATACATTTAGTGCAACAAACAAAACAAACATAATGCTTACATCTAATGAGCAAGAAGTACACTATGATAATTAGTTCTCAAATCAGCTAGTTATACATTCTAACGAGCTGTTATATTTACTGCAGTGAAGTATTTCCTGTTATATTTACTGCAGTGAAGTATTTCCTGTTATATTTACTGCAGTGAAGTATTTCCTGTTATATTTACTGCAGTGAAGTATTTCCTGTTATATTTACTGCAGTGAAGTATTTCCTGTTATATTTACTGCAGTGAGGTATTTCAACTTTAAATAGCATCAATTACTAATCAGCCACCATTTACACTTTAATTAGTAATCCCTCCCCCCCAATAGCTGTAGTTATAACTTTAGCAAAGAGAGTTTTAGAAATAAAAACTATCACCTAATTTTGAAAGAGGGTTTTAAAAAACAATTGCATACTTTTTAAAGAAGGTTTAGAAAACAATTATCCCTGCATTTTTGTCAGATATTTGATATCTTTTGTTTCTTTTTTAGTAAACTACAAAAGGTTGTGTGTTTCTATTCACTTTTTTACATGATTTCTAGCACTAAATTTTATGTTTTAGTTGAATCTTTATCATGCTATCTGCAACTAGTTTACAGGCACAATGTAGTTTGCATAGCATCATCTCCTTGAGCTGCCTGTTGCTATGTGCGACTTTCAACAAGGAAATCAAAATTGTAAACTATCACCATTCATCCAGGTAACAAAGGAACCAAAAGTAGGCATCTTCCTTTCCAGTTTGTGTTTGAAAAGCAAAATGTAGTAGTAGAGTTTAAGTGAATATTAACTGCAATCTGTCAAGATCGTTTGATATGACAACTATTTTTAGGACATTTTTTTTCTTTTCTGATAATTAAGTATTTCTTGGTTTCATGGATGCCGATATTCTATCTCAGCTCAAGATAGCTGCGGGTTAAGACATCAGTTGTTTGTTAAGTGTGTCCGATTGCAAAAAGTATCATGGGAGTAGTTCATAGTGCCTTCTAGGTTACAATCATCTATGGCTTTGCAACTTTTCTGAAGTGATACGATCTCAGATCATTAGGCCTATCTGATAATATCAGTGAGATCGACATGCTTTGCTCGTGTTCACGGATGATATTATGATGATATAATTTGGTTATGAAATGACATCGGAAATAGAATAGCTATGGAAAATACATTTAGCTACATTAGGCCTATATTCAGACTCGAATATACCAGAAAAAGAATAGGTGAGTCATTAGTTATTGTCAACATAAATTATATTTGTTATTTTTCATCACCACCATTTTATCACATATCGCATATCAGCCATATATCAAGATAACTTACATCATTATATTTAGTATGCATTCCTTTATATTTATTAACAAAATTATTAAAAAAAAACTCCAAAAACAAAAAAGGCATTGCTTTTTCCAAAATACCCTCCATAATAACATAAAATAAAAAAAGAATTCAGTGGCAAGGGAAACTTATATAATTCCTTATGTGCATGATAGGTACATTCATGAGTGGTGAGTTCTAATTGCATGCTGTATTTTAGAGTACACATTTTCTTTTAGATAATGAAAATGGAACATTTTTTTTCAAGTGTTCTCATCAATTCAGTCAGATAGAGGAAAGACTAAATTCCATGTAGTAGATAAAGGGTTAGAAAGCTTTCCACTAAATTTAGTGGGTAAGAGGTACACTACTGCAAATCATTTATCAAATCAGCTAGTTATACAAATATTATACAATGCTAGTTATTGTAGTGAGGTATTTCCACACAGATACAGTGAAAAGACCTAGAGGCAGACTTCAAAAACGATGGACCACCAAAATAAAAGAGGTGATAAATTCCACAATATACTCAGCACACATGAGTGTTCTCTGGCTATCTCCAGAGAACTCTTCTACCCCTGACACTGAAAGGCAATAAAGGGTTTAACGAATAGATAGATAGATCCTCAAAGTCATGCTATTTTCTATGACGTTTGTCTGGATGCCTATAGGCGAGATATATCAAATATTAAAAGACATCTCGATACAGTCACCTCAAGGCTTAAGTTCCAGAACATTTTAGCATGGTTTGATGCAAATTATATCTTGCCAGACATGTCCATATGTAGTGCAGATCTGGTTTGTTTTATTTCCTAAGGCCACTTTCGCTATCAATGAAGCCTCTACATGTGAATCCCGTAATCATGAATTTATGTTATGTGTAAACGCTATGACAAGTATATAGATGAAACTGGCTTAAGACTGAGTGACTGTTTCTGCCAGTACCTTCATGCCATTAACTACAGAACACCTATTCCTATCACCATACATATTAATTACACTGATTATTGTGGTACCCATGATATTCAGGTAACTGCGCTAATATCCTGCACAGCAGACAATAAAGCAAGGAACGGCCATGAAAATCGGTAAATATGTCAGTTATATATTTCCCTATATAATATATGACTTCATATATATAATATGTGACAAATTTGACAAATTTCCCATCGAGAGTATAAGACAAATTTGTACGTTAGAAATAAAATAGAAATGTATGCAGATGTACAAGAACCATTGCTTTCAATAGTGAAACGACAAAAACTAGCATGGTTTGGACATGTGTGCAGACATGATTCATTGTTATAAACAATACTGCAGGAAGCCATCAAAGGGGAAAGGAGCAGAGGAGGGCAAATAAAGACATTGACAGACAACATCAAGAAATGGACAGGACAATATTTTTCCTCACTCATCCGGGGGTGGAAAGTGAGAACAGATCTCCACCTCCCACGTGAACTTTCTTGACATATCTATCACTATTCTACCCCTCTGTCTTAGCACATCGGTACATTACAAACTGACTGATGCTCATAGCTTTCTTCTATACACCTCTTCTCATCCCTCTGCCTGTCGTGATTTTTATTTTTTTTTTGGATTTTGGCGGGTATTGTTGTTGTATTCTTTGATTATCTTTCATGTTTTCAGGTATAGTTATTTTATTCTATTCTCATTTCCCGTATATATTTTTTTAATGTACATCTCTATGACAATACTTGTGTATACATATGTCATTGTTAGCTTGGACATCTCTGCCGTTCAATGTCTGCCATATAATATTTTTGTGACAGTGCCATTAGTTTTACTAACCCTAAGAGTTTGTGCTTTCATCATATAATGTATCAATTCTGTGTTCTGCATAAATACTATTGCAAACATTAAATCACATTTACATACATTTGATAGTATCAATGTTGACACTTCTACATATCATGGTACAGGGATACCTAGGCCTATATATGACTACTGAGGTGATCATCTTAAGTGTCACCAAAAACCTTATAAAAGGCACCAGTTTGTAAAACTATACTATTACTACCCTGCACATTTAACCCGATGTCATTGAATATTTCAGCATGCAAGATAGTCTAGGAGATGAACAGACAAGAAATTATACATTTTTCTTTCACTTTGTAGCAGTGAACATTGAAACTACAGCAAGTTCATCTGAGATTTATTTGAATAATTGTAGTAAATTACACTACACAATAGAATGCATGAACAATAAGTATGCATTAGATAATGCACAAAACATATTATACATGCGATATCACTGCACATAAAACTATCAACACAGCAGAAAATAAACATAAAAATATATATTTACCATCCCCTCTGTTGGGAATAATGCTTTCATCACCAAGAAAAAGCCGGCGTGCTAATGTGCGACGATACCAGGCCTTTGGTAATGATAAGATCTCTGACAAACGCCGCATGTCATACTTGAATGATGCTGTTCCAATATCACAGATAGCTGGTAATGATAATTAGTTGTTATTACTTGCATGCACCAAGTTTTATGGGTAAAACATTACGAGTTGTGATAGGTAACATTATTTTGGTGTAACCTTTGATCGCAGTCTATCTTTCAAACATATGTCGATCACACAATATTGCGGCACTTAAAAGTTATGGTAGCTGCATGTCCTGAGCAGCATCTGTTGTTCCTTCTCTTTCATCAGTTGGTAATGTCTGTGGTCGTCTATGGATTGTGAATCCTCATAACATCCAGATCGTAATGTGCTCTCCTGGAGCATGAGCAGAATTAAGGGATGTGTATTTCTTTGGTTGTAGCAGTCTTGTACTTTGGGATGTGTAGTCTGTGGTTGCACTAGAGATATTCCTATTGTAACAATGAGATATATGCTCAGGCTCTTATCACTATGTTTGCATCAAACTCTAGCTCAAATGAAAGTATAAATGTGTGTTGTCTTAGACCAGTCACTCACTGCATAATAACATTGATGATCAAAAGAAAAAATGAATTAAGAATGGCATGTCATGGATGACACAAGCTGAAAAGACAATAGAAGAGGTAACCACAGTATTCCTGTCAGAAGAAAGAGAATAGTGCCTGATTGATGGGACTATTATAGATTTCTATAAAGTTATAATCACACTCTGTAGGGAATAAAGAGATTGGGACAATGGAAAAGCAAAGTTTTAAATAGATCAACTGACTGCTAATAATGCAGGGAATAATGATGTCATTGTGTTTACTGATGAATCTGTTCATTGGGGGAAGAGGTCTGGCTGGGGTTTTATAGCTAGTGCTGGTGGTAGTGTAATAGCAGAAAGCAGTGAAGTATATGGAGCAACCACATCCAGTATGAGAAAAATTGCATGTGCAATTACGAGTGGATGGCATCTATAGGGTTTCACATAGATCTACTATCTGAGACATGATGTGTGCACTCTAACCAGAAAGCAGACTGACTTGCATCTAAAGCATCAATAGATGGGGAGTTAATAATGGGTAAAAGTGACATGAAACTGCTTCATGAATGCGCTTGATGTGGGCACCACTATTGATCTAGGACGCAACTTAAAGAATTTTATAATATGTGAGGAAGTGGTAGAATTGCATGCCTGCAGGGAGGAATATGAAGAATGTTTAACCAGCAGAACCATCAGCATGCATATCCATCATCATATGCTGGGGGAAACTGAGCTTGTATGAGTTAGCCCAGAGTGTAATGATATCAACTCATCATAACCATAATGAGCCTATTCCACAACATTTCTTAATCATTTTTTACTACATGTCTGGACAGAAGACAGTGGCCTAATTTTTTGCACCCTGAACTAAATTAAGCTCTAGTTGCCACATGGGTGCCTATCAAGGAAGTCAATGCCTTTCATCCTAGCTTCTTTTGTAAGTGTTCTTTTTAGTGTTTCTCTTGGTTGATTTCTTTTTCTTTCCCCTGCTGTTTTCATCAGAGGGCTTGTCATGTGATTCTTTGGTTGATTGTTCCTATGAATGTGTTTTACATCTGAGACTGAATCGTTCTTTTTGATGTTTTCTTTCCAGATTCTGGATGCCATTGGTTGAATGCACATTCTCTTATTTTAATAGTCTTGTAATGATTGAATTGTATAAAATCTTCCTTAAACATTTTTTCTTAGAATGAAACTAGTTGGGCTCTATAACTTTTGATTTATCTCTAGCTTTTCTATTTCTGAATTTTAGTGCAGCAGCTTTGCTTCTTCTTCTTGCTAACCCCAGGAATTATGAATGATTAGATCTTACTTCCTATGTGCAGTAGGAAAGTCTCTCAGAGCTTTCATTCATACCCAGAAGACATCAGCTTTTGGCTTAGTACAATGCATCAGTGCTTATTGAAGGAGCCTGTACTCAGAGGGAGTACACATGCCAAAGGATGAGCTGATAGTTTGCCTGGGGCAACCTTTGTGTGTCTTTCCAATGATGCGCTTCACAGCCAGCGAGCTATTCCTCATGTAGGAAGATCATTCTGTTACCACTCTTCATGTCCCTAGGTCCCAGCCTAATTTCTTCTTTGTGAGTCATGTTGGGAAATGACGACAGTTGAATTAGACTCAGGACTGATACACTTTCCTAGATAAAGTGCTGCTTTGCCAAACATGATAGGCCTCTGAGATTTGGCCTATACATTTTTCATGCACTTGCCTTGTCCATCTGTGATGGCCTTCCAATACATTGTTAGAACATTGTCACATTCTGCCTGTGTTCTGACTCTCCGCCATTGCGTTTATCACCAAAAGAAGTAGTTAAGATTGAATCTAACCTGGACGGGGAGCTTCGCAGTCATTGAACAAATCTCATGTAAGAAAGGTATCATTCCCCTCTATGCCCTTGGGTACTGAACCTAATTATCTCTGTATGAGCTGTGTTGGGCAGCAGTGACAGTCGGATTAGACTAGGTTTGTGATGTCCTCGAAAATAAGGACTTGCTTCCCATCTAAGTTGCCCACTGCATCCAGTCGACTGAGTCTCAACACTGCTTTGGACAGAGGTTTTGAACAATGTGCTTCCTGACATTTGTTTAAAGCTTTTCCTGTGTGCAATAGAAAACTGTATTAAAAAACGTTTTCCTTACCCAAGAGTGCATGTTCAAGTTGGCATATTAAATACCTGAGTCTAGACTCTTTACTTTGAATGGGGTCAATGTGGTGGGACATATGGGCTTCTGTGTATTCTCGAGCATAAACAGAACTTCCGCCAGTCAGTCTCATGCTGGGAAATTGTTGTTTCATTGCCACAATATCATTTCACATAAACAAGTCTGCCCTCTAGCACGTGTTGACTTTATACTATACTTTATACTTTTAATATGTACTCTTAGGATCACCATATCTTAGCGAGATCTACCCATGTCAGGACTGTCTCCAATGTTTCTGAATTTTTTTGGCTGACTGAGACAAAATGCACAGCTGCCTTTCATCACTGTATGCTGACAGTGATACTGGTTGTGTTGGCATAGTGGTCTCTGAGATATTGCCTATGTTTTTGCAGGCAATTCTCATTTCATCAACAGCCTTTACATCCACGGTTATGAGCCTAAATTTGTTGGCCAGGAAAAAAGCATGAGCAGCTGTATTTCTGTTTCCAGGGTGCACTACGAGGAGATACTTTTAGGATCTTGGTTATCTGCTAACCGTGGGTCTGCATGAGAGCAATACAAGACCATTTGCACCCCTAGTGCTGAAGTTATCCATATGTATTAGCCATATATGCATAACTTATCAGGATCATAGGGGTACCAACGTGGATGCATCAACACACACAGTCCTCACCAACTTCTATCTTCAGCAATGAGGATTAGTGAGAAAAAATCCAGAAGTGTCCAGTCCTTTATGTTGACTATCCATGATTTACTTTTCCCCCTGCTTCTTCCACCTTTCACTGTTCCCTATAATGTCATTTCTAACAAGGAATCATGTCGGAATGCATGTAAACAAACATGCCTATTTTTGTTGTTTTACAAAATGTAACAGTAATGGTTTTTTGTAAACCTATATACATCTCTATTTATTTCTTACATACACATTAGTCGTCTATAAATGTGCAGAATTTGTCTATAATATTTGTATTTTAATGCACGTAACCATCTCTCCATATGTGCGACAAGTGTTAAACTCTCACAATAATACAACACAATAGAAAGCACTAGAGAGTTATAAAGTTTGATTTTCACTTTAACATTGATGTTGCTTTTCCAAATTAAACTTAGCCTTGACATAACAAGTAAAGCCATCTCCATGCTGCAGATATAATTCTAGATTGAACTAAGATATATTAATCAGTAAAAAAATATATAGCGGAATTATCCATATAGATAAAAGTAATTGACTTCTTTACTGTGTTTGGTTCATGTTAATCGTGTGGCCTATATTTTATGGAACTAATCTCATACATTATTTAACGAAACGAACTTTCGTTAAAGGTGCATACAATGCATCATCCGTTGATCAGTGCATAATACATTGAGAAGCCCCCCTTCCCCTCCCCTGAAACATCATTTGAGGTGGGGGAAGTGGGGAAGCTTTCAGTGCGTTACCAAATTATCAAATTAGAGCTAGCATATGCTTCATGTTTTTTATCTCCGCGTCACAGAAGCTTGATGAAATCAAACCATGTCCATTCTAGTAGCAACGAATTGCCTTGAAACTCGTGTAAACTCGATTTTCCGTACTTGAATAACCGCATCTCCAAAAAAGTCAAGTACAGAAAACAAAATGTACATTTAAACACCAAAATAACACTATTGCAAAATGTTTATTATGCCAACGCTGTGCTACTAATGCCAAACATGGCCAACGACAGCATAAGACAAACATAATCTAGTGACAGCTAAAATGGCATGCCTACGCAGAATCCTAGGAATATCGCTAAGAAACAGAGTGAGAAATGAGACATTAGACAAAGAACCGGCACCATCCCAATCTTGGAGTATATTAAGAGCCAACAGATCAAATGGTTTGCACACATCAGAGGACTACCACCAGATAGCATACCACAGCAGTCTATTCTACACAGATACGGTGAAGGCAGACCTAGAGGCCAACCTCGAAAATGATGGACCACCGAAATAGAAGAGGCAACAAATTCCAAAATATACTCAGCAAACACGAGGGCTATCTCCAGACAACTCTTCTACCCCTGATGCTGAAAGGCAATAAAAGGTTTAACGAATAGATAGATAGATTGTGACATATTCCTTGCTTTGTGGGAAGTCTATGTCATGTGAGCTTTACCTCGTGCAATTTCATACTGAGAATTCCGGGTATAGCAACAGAGAGCATCGGGACACAGACAGATCCAAAATCATCATCATCATCATGTGATATATTCTTTCCAGAACATTGTCTTTGCAATTGATGTTCTGAACCCGACTCTATCATGTGCCAATCTGCCTGCCTACTCCAACGATATCTTCATACAGTCTTTGATGTTATTTGTCCATCTCCTTCTAGGTCTATCTCTTTTTCTACTTTCTGGAATTCTGCCCTCTAATATGCTTATTTCAATGCCATTGTGTCCTTTTATATGCCCGAAATATTACAATTTGCTATGTAAGATTCTATTCATTAGCCATCCTTTCTCAATATTCCTCAATATTCAGCATCTTCAAAACCTCAATGTTCCTTATCTTTTCTGTCCAAATTTAATAATAGAAAATTCTCCAGAAAATTCTCCTAGTATTGTATATTCATGAGAGTTTCCAGTCACCTATGGAGTCCATAAATATAAACATCATGTTGTTCCCATCGCAGAACTGTGCCTATGAATGTTTACGCAAAGAAATTTGTAGGCGCAGTTTTGAGCCAGTGGCATACTAAAGGTTAATTAGATTTTTCAAATGTTTGCTCACAATGAAACAATATAGTGTTTAGAGAAGTGCTTCTAAAAGACATACACAAAAATTATTTCATACTTACCAGAAAATCTGACCATATTAGATCTAGACTGCTGGTCAGATTTAACAGATGGATCAGCAGGCTCACTGTACCGCTCCAATTTACGAGTGCGAGAAATATTAACACGTATGAACTCAACATTGAGGCTTAGAGAGTCTCTGCGACCAATATCATGGATAGCATTTGTTGAATTTTCAGAAATACGCTCTGAAATGAATAAAACCATGATTCAGTGAAAGAATTACATTATTAAATTTTATACAAATCACAGTGAGTTTATTTTTACAATGGTATAAATGGCTAACATCATTCCATGTAATTTAATAATGGACATCTACAGAAGAAATAATATGTTTAATCAGCAAACCACAAGGATCTCCAGCATGCATATCCATTTATATCTGCTGCAAGTGACTAGAACCTGTATGTTTGCTTGCTGCAATGTCAGCATTAGGAAATTCAGAGGACACCAAACTTGATATTAACCATGACTAGGCTCGTGTACAGACCTGTGGACTGATGACCTAGAAGGCTGATTTTCATTATTACCATGCTTTTCATTGGTCAGAGACTCCAAGTATATAAATAGTGACCAATAAAATTCAAGACAATAATCAAAAATGTAATTAATGAAGGCTTGTTTATATTCTGCAGGTATGTTTTGTATACTGCAAGCACTTGCGCATTAACAGATGTTAAACTTTAAAAGATACAGCTTGCAAGGGAAAAAAGAATAAAACAGATATTTTTTACTGAATACTTAGAATATCTAGAGGCAGAAGCTCATTTCATCAACAATAAATCCTTCTATAAACCCTTCTGAAACAGAAACTCCCAGGCAATGTACAATGATGTCTCTGCTGCAAGATAAAAATGGAAACTAGACCAACGGAAACCAACATCATTCAACACAATAGAATTTACCATAAAACACAAGGTCAATCAGCTTTACAATGAACACACAAACTATCAGACTATAGGGTATGGGTCCCAGTGATACATTGGACGTCTCTGCTGTTAAATGTCTGCCATCTAATGATTTTGTGATAGTGCCATTACTTTTACTGTTTGTCTTGTATTTTCTTGAAAAAGACTGAGGTTAAAACTGCAGTGTACACTGTTTTTTGCATTTTTGTTTATCCATACCCTATAGTCTGAGGTTCATTCTAATGCGAATTGACCTTGTGTTTTACGTTGGCTGGTTGTTTGGTTGCTGATCCAGCGGTCCATGGGCTCATGTCCTTTGACCCAATGTCATTAAATGGCATTATATTGCTGGGAAGTCTGTGGATTTTTTACCAACCCCAGGACAGAGCATAACTATCACACCTCCAGGAAGGTAGGTTTCAAACTATGCACTGCTCCCAGCCACTGTAGCCAAGATAGGGTTCACTGTGCTCATTTCCCGCCACCAATTGACTACTGGTTATGCCGAACATCTCTATTGCTCCAGGCATGCAACCAAATGTTCAAGTCAAAAGGATTGTCACGTCCTGAGTCACTGTGCCTCTATGATGGGTTTCAGCCATAGGAAAAAACAATTCTGTCAGTTTCCTCCTCCCCAGTGCTGCACAGTACATCTCTGGCTCCCTCCCAACCACAGAGGGTGCATACATATATATTCAGGTAAACATGAAACACATTTCAACAACAAAATAAAAGCATAATTGTATAGATGATGTGTCAATGAAGCTTCTATAAGAAGATAACCATATAAAGTCATGTAATCTACTAAGGTTTTCTGTTGCATGGGTGGTTTGTCTAGTGGGCCATTGGTGAGACCCACAGATGTAACCACATGCATTGTGTTTTACGTAAGTTCTATTGTGTTATGTTGGTTGCCATTGGTCTAGTTTCCATTTTGATCTTGCAGCAGAAACTTCATTGTGCATTGCCTGGATGTTCCTGTTCCAGAAGGATTTGTAGCTCTGTCTTCTGCCTCAAGGCTGGCAGACTCCAGGACTATATTCAGAAATATATGTTAGACATAATAGTCATTGGATAACATCAAAGTGTTTTTATTTAAACAGTCTAGTTGAGGCTGTCAAATGGATATATCTGCCTGATATGATTCTAAAGAATGGTTATATATAATAATATTGAAGTTTATGTGATAAACTAATTTACTTCAATATTAACAACACATTGAATCGCTCACTATTCACTATGTAGCTACAACAACAGGCTTAATGTGTCGTGTGAACACAGCACTAGTGGACTGCTTGAGGCGTGTTCTGGCTCCACGCTCGACTGACAGCCTATTAGGCAGTCATAAAGTAGGTGATATCATGCTGAGACTATCTCAAAAAGCATAACTGTCTTGTCATCCCAAAAACGTAACGTCTGATATTCTGTGGATTTACGCGTATGAGGTACAGTATTTTATCAGCCCCCCGGGTAATGTAGGCGAACGCCAGCAACACGGTGAGGACCACATCGGGCATGGTGAGAAACATAGAAAACCATGGTCATCCACTGCATCATACTTCACTTCCAATCGTCTCAATTAGTCTTGTCACTGGATTCAAATGAAGTCCGACGAGAGTGAGGTTGACGCTTTGCACAATTCCTCCTCACTTTAATCAAAATCCCCAGTGCAAGTCATTTTTTACATCTACGAGATACTTCTCTATGGTGAGCTGGAGAAGATCTCAAGGTGGCCAAAAGAAGCGCTACAAGGACTTGTTAAAGACCTCACTGAAAGACTGTTAAATAGACCAAGATATATGAGAAGAAATTGCACAAAATAGATGTACATGACATTCTACAATAAAAAAGAGCACATCATCTTGTGAAAAGAGGAGAAATGCAGCAGCTCAAAAGTGGAGAGTAGCTAGAAAGTCACGGATAGATCAAGATCCGTGTACAGTATTCATTCCATGCTCAAACTGTCCAAGGAAATTTACAGCTCGAATAGGGCTCATTAGCCATTTTCGAACTCATAATCAAGGACATAACTCTAATTGAATTTTCAAAAGTCTATTGTCTTTCCCCAGGTGGTTTGTGATCCACTCTTGCCGTTAAGCGTAGGGGTGATTGGAGCTCGAGCTTGCATTACATTTTCAAAAGTGGATGTAACAAATGGTCATCATCGCTCGTGATGGATGAACAACAAACACAGTGGGGAAGAGGTGTTTCATTTGTTTATGACGATAATATGAACATGTTAGTCTCATTATTAAATGACATGGGAATGAATAGGCCTAATATAAATTGATATTGTGGGTTAATAAAATCTAGGTCTAGACCTATGGATCGAGAAGGTTAGGTATTAGTATTAGGTATGTTGATTATCCTCTTCGCACACTGGACATGTACATAGGTGTTCATATCTCCACTTCAGTAAATCTCTCAGGGCATAACGGCTGATGGTTCCAGTTCTATGATGGTTCACTGTTCTTATGAACTCTTTGTTAGGTGTTCTCTACATGCCTATTCTCACTCTCAATTCGAGCAATCTCGATATTGACTCATGCCCATTTATCTCAATATCATCTGATTGTGCAGACTCACGAAGAGTAATGAGTATATCTGCTCAGTTCACAGGCCGATCATCTATTTTATTTGTTTTTACAGACAATATTATGAGAACGTTAAGTTTGGTTACAAAATAACATAAATACAATAGGATTAAGTATGTAGAAGATTTTATCAGGGATGCTACACATTTGACAAATATAGGTGAACCAGTAGTTTTGTTTTCCCATTTTTAATCTTTACTACATTCTCACATATCAAACATACACCAAAAAAATTCACATCATTAGATTCATTATTTAATTCTGTATCTAAATTAATAAAATCTATCTCTAAAAACAAAACAAAAGGCTATTGCATTTTCCAAACACCCACTAAAAATAATGCAAATTCTCAAAAAAAGAATCTGGATGTAAAACGTAATTTTACTGTGGAGTGCTAAGGGTTAAATATTTCAACATTCAAAGATTAAGTACAATGTTTGTCTTTCATATAGAATTTAAGTTCATACCCAGTCCATTCTGGCCTCTATATGCTGGGGAGTCTGCTTGTCCTGGCAATCTACGCTGAACTCCAGTGCCATAAGGGTGAAAAATGTAAAGGGAAAAGTCAGACATACAGCCAGTTACACTCAACCCTCCAGAACTTGAACCAGGGTAAAAGCATGAGTCTGACAGGCCACTTGTGTGTCTTGATCTTGCAGATGCCTGACTACTACTAGGGTTGGGCATAGACTGCTTGAATCCTTGGACTGATAAAGAATGAAGAAACAATGAAATATGCTAAATCCATTTAATCAGATGCAAAATGAATTTAATCTTACTATATAATATATGTTTAAAACAGATAACTGGGCAATTAGGCTGTAGACACTCTAGATACATTTGCACACAAACTTATGTCACAAGTCATAAACCTAACCAATGTACCGGTATGCTTCTTTCCCATTATATCAATTATGGTACAATAAAAACTGAGATGTTAGTTCTTTTCTTTGAAAGATAATTTTATACCCATTATTTTTCTCCTCTCTCTGGTATTTTTTGGGTATCAGATTTCAAAAGGAAGCTTTTGATGTACGATCCATAGATAGTGGTCTCTCAGCCTCATCTATTTCAAAGGATGGTTATAAAGCGAGCTTAGAGAGAGTTTGATACAGCTGCTATACATTACACAGTATGCCATCTGTCCACTGATTGCATCTGGACTAGGGCAATATAATCAACATATCCTGAACGGACGTTAGGGGTCATTATGACCTTTATGAGAACCTGTCCATCTTGAGTTCATCTTTCTACCTCAATGAGTGTCATCTTAGTACATTCCAAACACAAATACTATATACTGAAATACTATTTAATGAACTAATTTGCTATAGAGTATTTTTAGTGTTTAGACAGAATTAATTTTTTTGAAGGTAGATTTAAGACTTCAATCAACATATTTGTCAGACTATTCTTACACAATGACATAAATCTGCGTTGGTATTTGCCAGATATTGCCATGTTGGATTTTAACAACTAATGGGACCAAACTAAATAAAATAGTTATACTTTAACAAAACGTAAACAGCTTGAAAATGTATATAGAAAATATAAGGAAAAATGGCATCACATACCACACATATGCAAAACTTATCAATCACTTATAAAATTGATATCATAACACATCAAAATCAATCCAGAAGTAATGTGGACATATTACACTTTTAATCAGAGCCATCCTTATGTTGATATAAATACAGAAAATGATTAAATTAACAAAGCAAAGGAAGGATCTTTAAAAATATGCCAGATGTAACCAATGGATCGATCAAAAGACGCCATGCAGTGAAAGAGTTAAGCCACAGTCTGCATTTTAATTCAGTAGCCAATGTGTTGTGGTGATCTTTGATGCCTTGTATACATCTTCTTTGCATCTCGTTAATTATTCTTGCATCATTCCACCATTATTGTGATATTTATTAATATATACCAATATAACAATAGACATAAAAAACCGACTCACGAGTAATACCTAAAGTGTGCAGACGCAGACCATTAGGCAGTAATAATAACAGTCAAAACAAACAGAGCAAAATATAACAAACACAAGAAACGCACAAAGCACCAAGGACAACTAGATATACAGAAATTAGAAGAACTAAACATGCATGAAAAATATATCCAGGAAGTTAACAAAGAATTCGCAAAGATACCAGAAAACACACAGCACATAGAAGAAGAATGAAAATATTTCAAAAATGCCATCAAACAAACAACAGGAAACATGCAGATATAAAAACCATTGGCATGAAAACAAAAAATAAAATTTTGGTGGACAGAAGAAAACGAAAGAACGCAACGAAAGATAAAAAACAAAAATCAAGAAATGGGCAACAAGCAAAACAAATGAAGATTACGAGACAGCTAAGATTAGCACTAAGAAATTCATTAAATCTGCAAAAATTAAGTCGTGGCAAGAATATGGAGAAAAGCTTAACAAGGATAGACAAAACGCACCAAAGATGTTCTACAGAAAGTACAAAACATGAGAAGTAAAAAAGACATACCAACAGAAATAATTAACGATGAACACTGCAACATACTAAATAGGCCTCACGAAATCATAGAAAGATGGAAAAATTACTTCAATCAATTGTTAAACTTAGGTCTGTTGATTATCCTCTTTGCACACCGGACATGTCCATAGGTGCCCCGATCTCCGCTTCGGTAAATCTCTCAGGGTATGACAACTGATGGTTTCAGTTCTATGTTGGTTCACTGCTCTTTTTTAAATCTTTGTCAGGGGTCCTCTATGGGCCACGCCCATCCTCACTCTCAATTCTCACATTCTCGATATTGACCCATGCTCATTCATCTCAAAATCCTCTGATCATGAGGCCTCATGAAGAGCAATGAGTATGTCTGCTTGGTCAATAGGCTGACCATCTGTTGTGGTGGCGAGACTAGCCAATTGGTCGGCCTATTCGTTTCCCTCCACGCCTGCGTGTCCAGGGAAAAAATAAGCGTGAGTTTTCGTAGTGATGTCCGCATTTTAACTCACTCTAATGACTCCGCCCATTCCCTATGTACATCACCTGTTTTTACTTTCTGAATCGTATTCAGTGACTCACTTAGTATATACACATGGGAATATACTTGCTATTCCAGTCAGTAAAGTGCTTGCATTACGGCAAATACTTCCATTGTTAGACTGCTCGTTTCTGCGGTAAAGACACCACTGGCTTCATGTACTGTTCTTCCTTTTGATCTGGCAGTAAAGTGGAGCGCATAGCCGTGTGGTTAGACTGCCATTCTCGGACCTTTGAGGTCCCGGGTTCAATCCACGGTTGGGACAGGATTTTATCTTTCGGAGGTATAATCAAAATTCTTCCAGTACATGTCATGGCAAAGTGGCCTTTATTTCTTCAGCCCATATAAAAGTCTCCCTGCACTCCTTCACAGGAAAGAATGCAGTAACGAAAGTAAAGACCCATGCGTATTGGTGGTGGCGGATGACCGACTCGTCCATGTAAATGACAACAGATTAGTGCCTTGACCACAGCATTCACGCTTACAGAGCTGTGTTTCCTGCACTCTCTGTTGAGTGTACTGATGGTCTTGACTGCCCCTTGGAAGACCGTAGGAATAGGTATCCATTCCTCGCCAGGAGTTATGTCTTCTGGAGCACAGATATTTTTAACGGTATCCTCTGCCCACGATTTTGCTTCTCTTGAGCCTGATTCCCTTCACACGAAAGAGCTCGATTTGTAGTGGGTGGTGACTGTTAAACTTAAAGGAAAGAGAAGTTATTACAACAATAAATACAATAGAAGACCTAGAACCATACATCCTGAAATAAAAATTGAAGATGCAGTTAAACATGCACCAAATAACAAAGCACAAGGAATAGACAGCATACCTATAGAACTAATAAAAATGCTAACAATGACAGGTATAAAGTGGCTACACAGACTGTTCAATGTTATATGGAAGAAAAAAGGCAGAAAGAGGGGCTGCACTAGTATAAAGGCAAATCACTCTTAAGCCAAATAGGAAAAATCTTTAGAAAAATATTATTAAAGAGAAGGATGTGTATATATATAGAACTGCGGCTCAACACACAATTGGGCTTTTAGAAAAAAAAAGCTGCACAGTTGCAATCTTCACCCTCAAATAACTTTCAGAAAGAGTGACAGAACATAACCAAGATTTATCTTTCATGGACCAAGAAAATGCTTCTGACAGAGTGAATAGAGCACAATTATGGATAACACTACATATATATGGAGTTTCCCCAACATCTGATAAGCCTATGTCAGATCATATACCAATGGAACGCATTATCAATCTTAGGATGCAGTGGTACCTTGAAAGTGAAAACCTTCTGGTATCACAGCAAGCAGGTTTCAGACAGTGCTACTCTACTGAAGATCAGGCAACCTACCTCTCCCAAGAGATTGAGGATGCCTTCCAAGAAAAGAAACTGGTACTAGCAGCATGGATAGACCTCAGGAAAGCATTTGATAAGGTCTGGAAAGAAGGGCTCCTAAAGAAATTGCAAAATTGCAGGGTTAGCTCAAGAATGTACAAATGGGTAAAAGCATACCTGCATAATAGAAGAGCCAGGGTACAATTAGATGGTCGCAAGAGCAAGAAAGTTCTACTGCGTCATGGAGTCCCCCAGGGAGGAGTCCTGTCACCCACACTTTTCTTGGTTTACATCAATGACCTAGTTGCTGAACTACCACACGGGATCAAAGTGGCAATGTATGCTGACGACCTGGTGATCTGGTGCACGGAAGAACATGCAACAGTGGCCACTAAACAAATACAAAGAGCTATCGATGCCCTAACCTTATGGGCTAATAGATGGTGCGTCAGCATTAACACAGATAAGTGCAGCACTACACTCTTTACCCTCTCACCAAAACAAAAAGCTGGTCATATCAAGATAGATGGAGAGCTCTTGAAAGAAGACAAACAACCCACATACCTCGGAGTTACTTTTGATGATAAGCTGACATGGAAGCAGCACATAAACAAAGCAACAACAAAAGCCAGGAGGAAGCTAGCTATCCTGAGAAAACTAAGTGGAACCACATGGGGAGCCAGTGGAAATATACTCAGTAAAGTTTACCAGCAAGGCATAAGACCACACCTGGAATACGGTTCAGCTGCGTGGTGTCCTGCATCAAACACCACATTACAAGATCTAGATAAAGTGCAAAACCAGGCACTTAGAATAATGTTGGGAGCAATGAAATCAACACCCATAGCAGAGATGCAGAAAATGGGAAGAATGCAAACACTTGGCGAACGCAGAGACACAAAAGTACTAATTCAAGCAGAAAAGTTTCAGTGTATGCCAAGCCATCCAATGAAGGAAAGATTCCAAAATCTAGCAATGGGACGACTGAAAAGGAGCAGCTTTATCCATCAAGCTAAACGACTCCGTAGACAACTTACAGACCTACCTGAAGTTGACAGCCCCTTAAGGTCTGTACCAGAACAAACCCCGTGGAGTGAAAGCCATGGAATGCCAATATACATTCAGACCCATGTGAAAGGAATACTAAGCGAGGACGAACAGAACAGTGTGCAGCGAATGACAGTCACCCTCAGTTTCCTGGATGAGGAATATCCACAAGATATATGGGTCAGAGTGTACACAGATGGGTCAGCACAGAATGCTGTGAGGAATGGAGGTGCAGGTGTATATATAGAATATCCACACAAGCCTAGAGATACAATCAGAACACCGACAGGAAAATTCTGCAATAATTATGATGCAGAAATCCAGGCAATTAGTGTGGCAGCTAAAAAACTGCTGAACTCCAACTCTGACCTACAGCCTGTGGTATTCCTGACAGATGCAAGGTCAGTGCTTCAAGCTCTCCAGTCTGGAAAACTAACAGACTTAAAAAAACTACTTAGCGAATTGTCTTACCAGTATAGGGTAACCATGCAGTGGATACCCTCTCACTGTGGAATACCAGGAAATGAAAAAGCAGACAAACTGGCTAAGGAAGGTGCTGCCGAAGACCAACCAGATATACCAATCACCTACCATCAGAAAAAACAGATGATAAAGTCAATAAGAAAGCCACAAACACCAACACAAGATGACTATCACAATATGAACAGATCAGAACAAGTTATAATTCTACGTCTCAGAACAGGACACAACCGACTCCGCAGTCACATGTATACAAAGTTCAAGATTGGCAACACGGCCATGTGTACATGTGGACAGGCAGCACAGAGTGCCAAACATATACTTCAAGAGTGTTCTGAGCATGAAACGCTGAGGCAGACATATTGGCCAGAGGAAACAACACTGGAATCAAAACTCTATGGGACACTGTATGAACTACAAAAGACAGTGAGTTTTATTAAGGAGACAGAATTACAGATATAGACATGTTTCAAGTGAACGAAAGAAGAAGAAGAGGAATTTATCGTTTCCAAATTCTTGTCACAATTTTTATGAGAATGTGTGGTCCCTGTATCTTAAGTGTTAAACAAATGTCTGGTCTCTCCCAGTTGCCTTACCCCATGATATAATAAAGAATTTTGTTTATTAATTGATATTTGCAATTACTACTTAAAACTCTCTGCATTAAATTTGAAAAGAAGATAATGGTATTTATACATGCATTTACCCATGATTTAGACATATTTATAAATAATAATTAATTGAAGTATATTCTTCTTCTTCAGCGTTCATTCTCAAACTCCTGCTGGATCTCTGTTGTAGCAGGCCCATGATGCATTCTAGATGTCCAGCAGGATGTAGTCCAGAGAATGGAAATGCGTTGTTTCGCCGTTTTATTTGCACCAATGGCCCGACACATCCGTCTTCGGCGAGAATTGAAGTATATCATGTATAGGAATTTACTGTTCAATTATTGTAGCACCTTTAGGCACATAAAACAGCAAGCAATATATTTTTAAAACACATCACAATTAATTTACTAATGGAATTTAGTTTAAACAAGCAGGTTTTTTATTATGTTTACCATGTGTTGGCATAATAGTTGGATGATTTCTACATTAAAAAAGACAATATTACAAACACAATCAAATCACATTTGTTTGACTTTGTAGTCTGTGTACTGTCTGCCAGCATATTCTCACTAATATCAGTCTTCTTTGTAGAGAAGAATAAATCCAAGGATGGAACCTGAAGAAGGCACTCCACTCGTGATATTGGGTGGCAGTTGAACCTAATGAAAGATGGATCAACCTAGAATAGACACAAATGTAAAGTTATTACTTATACTAATGGTCACCCATCACAGGTGATGATGACAAGTTTCAGACGTATGCTATCATATCTCTCCAGTGTGTGCAATGATAACTAAAACAGTGTAAAGTAATAAAGAAACTAGGTCAAACAGTTTGGACAATTATAAAACTCAATTAATAGATTTAATAGCTCTAATTATAAAACTAAATATAAATATCCCTTTCTACATTTGTATTTTAAATACAGTTTCCAAAGTTTCATTTTAAACCATTTTCTGAATTTTTATTTTAAACACCTTTCAGAAATTAAAACACAGAGGACGCATTTTATGTTACGTGGGAGAAATTCCATCCGCACTGAAACATTCCAAAAAATGTGTCAAGGCCTATGGCATAAGATATGATGACAATGGTAAGATGCAGGATGATGAGATTGACGGATTACGATGTATATTTTAAATGTATTTAAATAGATTACAATGTATATATGTATCTATGGTGAGCTGGAAAAGAGTAAACTATCTCAAGGTGGCCAAAAGAAGCGCTACAAGTACTTGTTAAAGACCTCGCTGAAAGCATTTGAAATAGACCAAGACACATGGGAAAAACTTGCACAAAATAGATCTAAATGGCGCTCTACAGTCAAAAAGAGCGCATCATCTTCTGAAAAGAGGAGAAATGCTGCAGCCCAACAGTGGAGAATAACCAGAAAGTCACGGATAGACCAAAATCCACCTACCCAAGAACATTTAAAGCTCAAATAGGGCTAATTAGCCATCTACAAACTTTTACGCATGGTCATAATTCTAACTGAATTTTCAGAAATGGATGTAAAAATGGTCGTCGTCACTTGTGATGGATGAACACACACAAACTATGTATATTTAACAGCAGCTTTAAAAAAAGGTATAGTCTGTAAAGACTGGCTGTACAGCTATGTGATACCAATATCTAAACCTGGTAAGAATCAGTTGCAGGGATATAGAATTAATAACAATGCATAATACTTATGGCAAACTACTGAAAACGATAATTTAAAAAAAAATGACAATTTGTGTTTGATTAGTTGCATTTTCTTACGTCCACAATTGGAAGATAGTCACCCAAACAGAGAGATATGGTGTAATATGGTTGTCTTTGCTCAGGATGCTTATGAGGGTTTCACTGCCCACATGGAGATATGTGCGGTGGCGATTGATTTGAGAAAGTTTACAATAGGGTCCCACTGGATCAATTGTTATACCTTATAAACCCTTTTCTTGTGAAATGGATTTCCTCAGACTTGTTTGATAATCACTGATTTAAATGACTAAAAATAGCATACATATATACATATCTACAAATATTCAGATTATACACATATTTGTGTGTATTGTGCTTATATATGTATGTTTACCTTGATATGCACCACTACATCAACTGGAAAAAATGTCATAGACTGCTGTCCCAGAGAGACTTGTGAAGCGTCCAATTCCATGTTGTTGACTAGGCTGTCCATGACATCTGTTCAAAATTGACAATATTTTTATTTATTATTAACATACTTTTTCTCATGGTGGTATGGTCATGTGATGAGACATTTCTCAATGGCCAAAAATTGTCTTTTGTCAGTGACAAAAAAATGGTGGAGGTAGAAGAAGACGAGGTATCAAAAAAGAAGATATGTTTAGATAATATTAAGGAATGGACAGAGTGTGAAGTTTCCAAACTCATCCGAATGGTATAGGATAGAGATGCATGGAGATCTTTCAGCACCAAATGTCTCTATATGACACCTCTGCGACCTTGACGGGTTATGGGTTTTTATTCTTAATATAAATATTTTAAAATGTAATAAATATGTATCAAATATGTATGTTTTATTTCTGAAAATGTATTAATTTCTTTCTCAATGGCCAATTTCTTATTAGCTTTATGAATGTCCTGCACAAAATGTACAATCAAAAAGTACTCAAAAGATAAAATATTGATTTTATATTTCTCTGGTTTCCATATCTACTCAGCCCGTCAAATCAGCATTCTGCCTGCCAAGAGTATCTCTTATAACATGCAACCTTGTAGTTTCATGTAACCTATGGTTTTTAAATACAATGCACTTATAAACAAGACATCATGATGCAGGTTACAACCTGTGACCTCCTGAGCACAGGGTGAATGGTTTAACCACTATGCTAGGGAGTTTCCCCAATTAATGCTCAGGCAGTGTCAGGTTCTGATAAGCATGATTCTGAACTTTTCTTTTAGAATTTTCTCTCCTAAGACTATCCTTTACCCCCTATGACTGAGGGAAACAGACATGAAGGAAAAGAAGTGAGTCCACAACAGAAATGTACCATAAAGTAACATCTTGAGTTTGGCACAACAGGTAAAGAGATGTTGCTCAGCAAAAACCTTCTGAATGTGCACAATGTGATAGATGATGCATCTAAAATGTAACATTGAGAATTTGGTATTCAGTGTGGTACATGTTAAATGAGTATATAAGGAACTAATCTATGATCTACTGGTACTATCAGTATGCCTACGAAAAGCTGGTGGACAGAAAAAGCGTTTCAAAGACACGCTCAAGTCATCCTTGAAACATCTTAACATTGACGTAGGCGCTTGGGAGAGCCTCGCTCAGGATAGAACAGCATGGCGTTACAGCATTAGAACGGGAGCACTAGCGGCAGAGGAATTCAGACAAGAATCTGCAAGACAGAAGCGGACACGTAGAAAAGAAAAAACATCTCAACGTCACACAGATACCTTCTATTGTTGTCAATTCTGTAAAAGAACATTTTGTGCGCGCATTGGACTTGCTAGTCATTTAAAAACGCACTATTAACTCTATTATTTTATTATTTATTGTTATTATTATTATGGTTGAGTTTTTGGTCATCGTCGATCACGGCGGACGAACATCATCATCATCATGCCTACATTTTAATATCTGAATGAGCACCTATGGGGTTGCTCAGAGTGCAGTGACATCAGATGATAACAAATAACCAATAAGTAGAGGATAAGAGATGTTTATTGGAATGCATATCTTAATGAACATAATATGTCATTCCATCAGTGGCCTATTATCCTACAATTTACCATGACTAATGAGTGGGGAGCAGAGATGAGCATAGTTCAAACTCTATGTAAGAACATACTAACCAAGACTTTGCTTCATCTCTTAACATGCATTCTATCAATAGATTTATCTGGTCAATCAAGCAATGATCCACATAAATTCATTGTGATGGAGCCTGCAGAAGATGCGTATGCTGATTGCTGAGAAGGGATTCATCTCATATATATAAATTGTGAAAAACTTTCAGTACTGTACATTTCCCTTTAGGGTTTGCAGGGAGGTAGTGTTTGTAGCTGTGTTATAGTCTTGCTGTTTTCAAGTCATGTACAGAGTGAGTTTTTTAAAATGTACCTTCTGCCTGAAAAAACCCAATCCTTAACAGAAATCAAACCCTGCATCTCACAGATGTGACACAAACACTAACGTTTCGGCCACATGCCTCATTCTTATATCTGCATGTGTAAATAATAAGTAGGAAGCTTCAAGAAATTATGATAAAAATCAGAAGCTTGAATACAAAAGACTTGAACCATTTATATCCATGAGACAGCGACCAATATCAGTGTGACATAAACCATGTTATTACTGGCTCAGCCAGTGAAAAATCTAAAATGGATGTAACTTGTCTGACAAGTGAAGGTTATTATTTTTTATATGTTGTATGCTCTTGCTGCTGGCCAGTAAGGGTTAATTCTCATTAACTGTTTCAGTCTCTGTTTTTAAATATATTTTACCACAGACCCTCCATCAGTTCTTGTAATTTCATTCTTCACACAATCTCTTCTTGCTATGTTTACTGTTTTTCTTAAACATCTAATATCACACGCAATAAGCTTTCTTTCTTGTTCTTTAGTTAGTGTCTATTTCTGACATTGATAACACAAGTATGAAGATTTAATTTATGATTTGCGCTTTAGTTTCCATTGGGATAAATGTGTTTCAAAATTGGTGTAAGATGATAGGATAAAATAGGATGAAACTACAATAAGTCTTTTCCCCTGCAACGAAAAATCTGGTAGGGGATTTGAGTGTTCACAAAAACTTGCTCTAGAAATCAGTGAATCCCAAACTATTTTGCCCTGTAGACCCCTTGCCGATTTTTTGGGGTTTTCCATAGACTGCCTACCTAATATTGAATTTTCCTAAATAAAATATAAACTTCAAATGTGTTTTTGGCAGCTGACTTTGATCTGGTTTTTTGTAGAGTAAACATATACAAAAAGGAGATTATCTTGTCATGTGACATATTCTTTCCAGAACATAGTCTTCCTTATGAATCCCAGCATTCTCTAACAAGTTGTCCCGCTTCCTTTAGTGATATGTGCATGCATTTCTGAGTATCTTTTGTCCAGCGATGTCTTGGTCAGATTCTATATCTACTGCATCTAACAACACATTTTCCATGTCATCATGTCTCTTTCCATGGCCGAAACAACCTAACTTCTTTCATCTTTTTTTGTGTTTATTTTTTTGTTTTATACCCCGTTATACCTTGCAGCATAAGGGGTAGATGTTCTCTGGAGATGGCATTTTTGTGTGCTTCATATATGTTTGTTTTCGTTGACTCTTATTTCTCTAATCCATCGTTTGCCCCTGGCCGTATATCCATCATGTCTGTATAGTAATGCTTTTTGAGGGACACTATCTGATGGTAGTCTGGAAGCATGCAAAAACCACTTAATCTGTTGTCTTCTGATGTAATCCTGGATTGGCATTGTGTTTGTTAGTCTTCTGATGTTTTTGTTTCTGATTCTGTGTCTTATTGTTACTCCGAAGATTCTACGTCAATAAGTCATTTCTGTTGTAACAATGTTTCTTTAGGATTCTGTTGTTAGTGTCCACATTTGATATTGATAGCATAATGATGGCATTATGATCATTTTATATAGTGCAGTTTTGATGTTCATGCTCACATATTTGTTTTCGAAAATAGGAGACATCTGCCCCCAGATCCAGTATGCTATGTTGCATCTATGTTGGATTCTTTAGTGTTTTTCCCATTCGATGATATGATGCTTCCAAGATAAGTTCTTCTTCTTCTTCATTCGTTCACTTGAAACATGTCTATATCTGTAATTCTGTCCCCTTAATAAAACTCACTGTCTTTGTAGTTCATACAGTGTCCAATAGAGCTTTGATTCCAGTGTTGTTTCCTCTGGCCAATATGTCTGCCTCAGCGTTTCATGCTCAGAACACTCTTGAAGTATATGTTTGGCACTCTGTGCTGCCTGTCCACATGTACACATGACCGTGTTGCCAATCTTGAACTTTGTATACATGTGACTGTGGAGTCGGTTGTGTCCTGTTCTGAGACGTTGAATTATAACTTGTTCTGATCTGTTCATAATGTGATAGTCATCTTGTGTTGGTGTTTGTGGCTTTCTTATTGACTTGATCATCTGTTTTTTCTGATGGTAGGTGATTGGTATATCTGGTTGGTCTTCGGCAGCACCTTCCTTAGCCAGTTGGTCTGCTTTTTCATTTCCTGGTATTCCACAGTGAGAGGGTATCCACTGCATGGTTACCCTATACTGGTAAGACAATTCGCTAAGTATTTTTTTCAAGTCTGTTAGTTTTCCAGACTGGAGAACGTGAAGCACTGACCTTGCATCTGTCAGGAATACCACAGGCTGTAGGTCAGAGTTGGAGTTCAGCAGTTTTTTAGCTGCCACACTAATTGCCTGGATTTCTGCATCATAATTATTGCAGAATTTTCCTGTCGGTGTTCTGATTGTATCTCTAGGCTTGTGTGGATATTCTATATATACACCTGAACCTCCATTCCTCACGGCATTCTGTGCTGACCCATCTCTGTATACTCTGACCCATATACCGGTATCTTGTGGATATTCCTCATCCAAGAAACTGAGGGTGACTGTCCTTCGCTGCACACTGTTCTGTTCGTCCTCGCTTAGTATTCCTTTCACATGGGTCTGAATGTATATTGGCATTCCATGTCTTTCACTCCACGGGGTTTGTTCTGGTACAGGCCTTAAGGGGCTGTCAACTTCAGGTATGTCTGTAAGTTGTCTGCGGAGTCGTTTAGCTTGATGGATAAAGCTGCTTCTTTTCAATCGTCCCATTGCTAGATTTTGGAATCTTTCCTTCATTGGATGACTTGGCATACACTGAAACTTTTCTGCCTGAATTAGTACTTTTGTGTCTGCGTTCGCCAAGTGTTTGCATTCTTCCCATTTTCTGCATCTCTACTATGGGTGTTGATTTCATTGCTCCCAACATTATTCTAAGTGCCTGGTTTTGCACTTTATCTAGATCTTGTAATGTGGTGTTTGATGCAGGACACCACGCAGCTGAACCATATTCAAGATGTGGTCTTATGCTCTGCTGGTAAACTTTACTGAGTATATTCCCACTGGCTCCCCATGTGGTTCCACTTCGTTTTCTCAGGATAGCTAACTTCCTCCTGGCTTTTGTTGTTGCTTTGTTTATTTGCTGCATCCATGTCAGTTTATCATCAAAAGTAACTCCGATGTATGTGGGTTGTTTGTCTTCTTTCAAGAGCTCTCCATCAATTTTGATATGACCGGCTTTTTGTTTTGGTGAGAGGGTAAAAAGTGTAGTGCTGCACTTATCTGTGTTAATGCTGACGCACCATCTATTTGCCCATAAGGTTAGCGCATCGATAGCTCTTTGTATTTGTTTAGTGGCCACTTTTGCATGTTCTTCCGTGCACCAGATCACCAGGTCGTCAGCATACATTGCCACTTTGATCCCGTGTGGTAGTTCAGCAACTAGGTCATTGATGTAAACCAAGAAAAGTGTGGGTGACAGGACTCCTCCTTGGGGGACTCCATGACGCAGTAGAACTTTCTTGCTCTTACGACCATCTAATTGTACCCTGCCTCTTCTATTATTCAGGTATGTTTTTACCCATTTGTACATTCTTGAGCTAACCCTGCAATTTCACAATTTCTTTAGGAGCCCTTCTTTCCAGACCTTATCAAATGCTTTACTGAGGTCTATCCATGCTGCTAGTACCAGTTTCTTTTCTTGGAAGGCATCCTCAATCTCTTGGGAGAGGTAGGTTGCCTGATCTTCAGTAGAGTAGCACTGTCTGAAACCTGCTTGCTGTGATACCAGAAGGTTTTCACTTTCAAGGTACCACTGCATCCTAAGATTGATAATGCGTTCCATTGTTTTGCATAGACAGCTTGTGAGGCTGATGGGCCTGTAGTTGGAAACTGTGTTGCCATCTTTTCCTGATTTGAGGAGTGGTATAATTATTGCTTCTCTCCACGCCTGTGGTACATTACCCGTGGACCAGCTTGTGTTAAAGATCTGCAGTAGCTTTGCTCTTGCTGCAATTTCCAGGTTTCTAATCATTTCATTGGACACTCCATCAGCTCCATGGGACTTTTTCATTTTCAATTTTGATATTGCATGCTCCAGTTCTCTCATTGTGATTGGTGCCTCCATGACTTCATGTATATGTTTTGCTAGTTCTCTTGAACCTCCTGTTGTTTGTCTGGGCTGACTTTGATGTTATTATCTTCTGCAAAGGAATCTGCAAAGTAATCAGCTGCATGTTTACCTGTTAAAATGTTTCTATCTTTATAAAGTGTGATCCTGGTAATTCTCCCTGTACCTTCATCATTTAGTTGTTTTACAAGTTTCCATAATTTCCTAGTATCTCTTTCTAGGTTCAGCAACTCTGTATTTTCTTTCCATCTGCTCCGTCTGGCTTGTAACTTGGCTCTTTGAAATTTAGCCTTTGTTTGCTGATATTTGTTGTGATGTTCTTGGCTAGGTCTGTTCTCAGCCTGCTGTCTAAATGTTTCCATCTCATTTTGCAGCTTTTCCACTTCATCATTCCAGTAGGTTTTGTAGTTTTTGCATGCCCCCCTGGGTATAGTTTTACTAGCAGCATGTAGTATACATCTATTAAATTCACTCACTGCTCTATTGATGTCTTTGTCAAAGTTCATGTCCTTAGATAGAACACTTGTTAAATGCTGGTACATTTTCCAGTCTGCCCTGTTATAGTTCCACCTAGTGAGCGTGCTGCTGTCCTTGATAAATTCATTGTGGATTTCCAGAAATACTGTTCTGTGGTCACTACCTAAAAGCTGCTTTCCAACGACACATGTGATGTTCCATTCCAAGCCTGGTGAATGGAATGCCAGGTCTGGTATAGAGGTGGTGTGCCATGCTCTCGAGTAGAAGGTTGGTGAGTCTGCTGGCTGGTTAATAAGGATGAGATTATTTTCATCCTGCCAGCTCTCAAGTTCCTCACCTCTCTTGTCGATATGATCGTAGCCCCAGCTCTGGGAGTGGCTGTTGAAGTCACCACACACTATACGTCTCTCTTTGTCTGGAATTGTGTCTAGTGCGAATGGTTTATAATTTGGGCAGTAGTAGTTCAGGAGATGGAATTCTGCACTGTCTGTTTTTAGGTGGAGCATCTGGTATTCTGCCCCTTCCATATATACTTCCAGCTGACATGCGCTGATATTGTTTTTAACAAGTGTCAGAATTCCACCCTTTCGCCTGTCCTTTCTGTCAGACCGGTAGCACTGGTAGCCTCTGATTTTGAAGGATATGTCGCTGCTGAGGTGTGTTTCTTGGATACAGCATATACTAACTTGTTCTTCACTGAGGACATTTTCGAGTTCCAATTTTTCGCTGTATCCATCTCTTTTACTGTTGACACCCTCAGCATTCCAGTGCATTATTTTTATTGGTCGTTTGTTTGTTTGGCCAGTAGCTCTATTCCCTTGCCTCCTGGCTCCTCGGGGCAATTGAGAAGGACTTCCAGTAACTGAGGTTTGGCCCTTTCGAGGTATAGGGCCCGGCAGCGTCCCTGCCTGAACGTCCGCCACAGGGCAGGCACCATAACTATTTATAGATGTAGACATGTTTCCATTGTGTTTTGTGCATGGCATCCTGATTATCTGTGCGCCTTTTGGCTGGATGCCTCCGTCTTCAGCACTCTGCTTATTGGGCAGGACTATGGTCCTGCTCGAGTGGGACTGCCCAACCAGTCTTAGTTTCCAGCTCCTGATGGCTGAACTAAGCCCCATCACCTATGCACGGTGCTGGTCTCGCTGGGGCCAAGATAAGTGAATTCTTTCAACTGTTTAAGTTGTTGATCATTGATTAGAAATGTTGTGTGGAGTTTATTTATATATTGGTGTAGTACTTCTGGTGTTGATATTATTGCTTATGATCTTCCAAAAAGAAGTTCACTTCTGGAGGTTGTTTAGGGTTTCTTCTTCATTAGTATTGGCAATTTTACATATGCAATCGATATATGTGATGAATAACAAAGGGAGATAGAATACATCCTTGTTGCATGTCAAAGTGCATGTGGATTTATTTGAAAGCCCAACACTTGTTCTAAATGCACACTGACTGCCTGTGTAAAAAATTTAATACAAGTTGATTAGGTGCTGTGGAACCCCATATTTTGATAGTATTTTACAAAGTTGGTATCTGTCTACTCTGTCGAAAGCTTTCTCTTGGTTGAAAAATGCAATAGGCCTATACAATTCTTTGTTCTTTTCAGTTGTTTTTTTCTGTCAGTTGCCTGTGTAAAATTGGCATCTGTACAGCTTTTGTTCTTATGGAATCCCATTTGAGTGTTGCTAAGCTGTGGTTTTAAGAATTCGTGTAATCTTCTTTCTAGAATTCTGTTGAAAATTTTCCAGCGTGGCTTAGAAGTGAAATATTTCTGTATTTCGCACAAACTCTTTTGCTGCCTTTTTTTTTATTCCAGATAAATACTATTACAGTCTTCTGGTGTTTCTTGTGTGTTCCATATTATATTAAACATCTTATATAACCATTTTATCCCTACATCTGCCGCAACTTTGATTAATTTGACTTGTATATTATTGGTTCCTGGGTCTTTGTTTCAAAGTAATTTAGCAATTCTATAAAATACTGTTGCCACCCTTCCATGATTCGTTTCTGGTCATTGATCCATGTTTTCTACGAGCGTTTTAGTTCTACACTGTCAGTTTGCTAGACCTGTCACAATATTGTTTCAGCATCCCCAAATGGTTAAGTCATGTTCTAATCCAGGGGTGAGCAAACTACAGGGCCGCATGCGGCTATTTTGCCCCCTCAAACACATTTTTAAATAAACGAACGATTGTCACAGATGATTTTTTACCCATTAATATTACGCAGAAATTCATTGGAATTTTAATTCGACATTCTTATATATTAAATATACAATATTTTTTTTGCAATTTGACATCATTTAAATATTAATGTTGAGATATATATATATATATCGTCAATGAAATTTTACTACGTTTAATATTGAGTAATTTACTATACTAGAATTGACGTCATTTGATTGGCTGAATGTTTCTCAATGATTATAAGTACTTGGACGATATAATTTTATAAAGGTTGAAAATTGTCTTTCAAATTATAATTAATTATTTCTAACTTTTAAGCATTATGTCGGGATGTATGTTTAGTTTATATTAAAAAGATGTTTCATACGAAATAGAATATCACTAAAAGCTGTTATAATTAATAATACGGCGTTACAACAATAATGTATCATCAGAAATAAACCCCCACCCCCTCATATCCTACGAATGGAATGCGCAAATACTCGATTTGCACTCATTTAAGCTGCGCAGTGCCCGGTGTGTTTTAATAACCATCACGTTTTCCATTCATAAATTTCCGTATTTATATTGCAACCGAGTTTTCTAAATGTAAATAATTATATTCGTGCTGCCGGAAGCACATTTGTTTTTAGTTAATTTTACAACATTTTAAGATATTTTTATTATAATGAGTGCATCCAAAAAACGTAAGATTGAAGACAAGTGTTGGGTTTTCAAAGACAAATGGATTACCAAATATTGTTTTATGCAAGTTGGCAACAAATCTGTTTGCTTGCTGTGTCATGAATGAGTGGCTGTTTTTAAAGAATATAACATAAAAAGACATTACCAGACAAAACATCACAATTATGGACACAATCAACCGCCGAAGACAGATATGTTGGGCCATTGGCGCAAATAAAACGGCAACACAACGCATTTCTATTCTCTGGACTATATTCAACTGGAAATCTTGTAGGACCATTGTCCTGTTACAAGAGAAATCCAGCGGGAGTTTGAGAATGAACACTGAAGAAGAAGAAAAAGGACACAATCTAACATCTGAAGAAAGGAAAAGAAAATGCATGGAGTTGGTAAAAAATCTGGAGAAACAACAAACTGTGTTTACAAAACAGTATTAAATCCAAGATGCCGCAACTGATGCCAGTTTGGTGTTGTCACACAAAATTGTGAAATATAACAAGCCCTTTTCTGATGGTGAATTTATTAAGGAATGTTTACTAGATGAAAAAAACAATCTGTGTCCAGAACAAAACAACAAATTTGACAGTATTACATTATCCAGAAGAACTGTGGTCAGAGGTGTTGAAAAGATAAGTGAAGATTTGACCCTTCAACTTCAAGATGCAAGCAAGCATTTTTGTGGTACTCTCTTGCATTGGACGAGAGTACTGATGCACATGATACTACTTAATTATTAGTTTTTATACGTGGAATAAACAATTATTTTAAACTCTTTGAAGAGTTACTGAGTGTTGAGTCGATCAAAGACACTATCACTGGCCTCAATATATTCAATGCTGTTAGTAGCTGTATTGAAAGAGCTGGGTTACTGTGGAATAAGATGGCCAGTATTACAACTGATGGTGCTTGTGCTTTAACTGGAAAAAATATAGGACTGATAAAGTTGATCAATGGTAGGATTACGTCAGAATATCCTGACCACGTAATATTACCACTTCACTGTGTGATTCATCAGGAAAGTTTGTGTAAATCTGTTTTAAAATTTAAGCACGTTATTGACCCAGTTGTCAGTGTCATAAACCTCATCAGAACAAGAGGGCTCAATCACAAGCAGTTCAGAGCATTACTAGACGATCTAGAAACTGAACATTCTGATATCATGTACCATAGTACAGTTCAATTGTTGAGTCTCTGAAAGGTTTTAAGGAGAGTATGGGATCTTGAAGAAGAAATAGTAATGTTTCTAGAGATGAAGGGCATTTAATGTGACTTCAATGCTAACATTGTTGATGCAGAGTGGAAGCTTGGCTTTATATTTGCCATTTAAATAATGGAAAAGTTAAATTAACTGAGTGTTAAACTTCAGGGCAATGGTTTGTTTGCACATGAAATGGCTGTTCATGTAAAATCATTTCAAGCCAAACTCTCACTGTTTTCCAGACAAGCAAGTGAAAACATGTTTTGCCACTTCCCTTTTCTGAAACAAGTAACTATTTCTGATGAAATGAGTAAAAAAAATCAAAGCTCAGTCAGATGTATTGGTTGAAGAATTTGGAAGACAATTCTAAGATTTCAAGAACTTGGAGCAGCACTTCAATGTTATCAGTTTTCCTCTCAGTGCAGAAGCTGATAAAGCCCCAGAGCACATACAGTTGGAGTTACTTGAATTACAAACCGGAAGAAATAATTTAAGACTGAATGTTTGTTGGATTTCTATGGCTCTTTGCCTGAACAATCAATCCCAATCTTAAAAAACTTTGCAGCTAAATTTTTGTCATTATTTGGATCTTACATATATTTGTGAACAGGCCTTTTCTTGCTTAAAAATCAACAAATCTAAGAATAGGTCTTTATTATCTGATTGCACCTTAAATGCAGTCATGCAAATTTCTACAAGTAAACTTGTTCCAGATTTCAAAGGAATTATAAAATCTTACAGGCAATTACATACATCTCATTAGAAATTAATAATATCAATAAAGTTGTAACTGTTGTGACTGTATGTGTATGGTGTTTTTTTTAAATCTGCATTTAAACTATTGATATGAACCGATATTGTAACTGTAAGCAACATCATTCGTCATTAAGTGCTGTCTCGAAACGAAGGTTGGCTGCAACGGATCTCCAACATCCCCTGTCTCTTGTCTTAGTGATGTATTCTGCTAGACTGTAACCTGTCCATCGTGTGATGTTACTCTCCCACTTGTATCTCTGCCTACCTCTTGCTTGCCTCCCTTTGACTTTGCCCTCAAGTAAGGTCTTCAATAAGGTGTCATGTCTTTTAATGTGACCAAAATATTTTATTTGCCTGATCTTTATTTCTCTTAGTAGTTCTTTCTTCACATTAAGTGTTTTTAGAACTTCTTTGTTTTCTTCTCTTTTCATGATGTTCTCCATATTCTTCTATATACCCACATCTCAAAGGCATCAATTCTGTCTTCTAATTGTTTATTTAGTGTCCATGTTTCTGAGCCATACATTAAATCTTAACAGACACGACGTTTTGGTCATTTTAATAATAATTATGTAGTCATTTTAGTAAAAATATTGTTAAAAATTTAAATTAAATGATACAAGAATGTATCATACATCTATTTATTCAGAATACAATTATCTATCTATCCTTATCACAAATGTCATCTTTCAATAAAGGGTTAGTCCATAGTTTAAAATTAAGTTTGTAATTTGTAATACAAAATTGTGCTGAAATTATATGTCACAATGACAAAGAACCAAAAAAATTCATATGAAATGAAAATCATATAGAAGTTAGTTTTTATTGTATCTAATGCATTTATGCAAAACATATAGGAAATTTACACTAACAGAGCAAGAAATGTAAATACAGCCCACATATAAAAAAGTATGTGCACTGGAATATTTTCATATTTCTTTTTTTAAATGGATATTGTAGTTACTTATCATTCATTTTGAAAACATTATGGCATACATATTATTTAAAGATCAATTAAAACAGTGGTGAGTATGTTTCTATTATTTTTATAGTAATGTTATTGTGTTTTTATTTTATTTCAACTCTGATGAATGAAAGAAATTAGGAGTTCAGTAAATATAATGATTTGACAAGTAGTTAGGCTCTGTGATACTCTGATAAGCAGTTTCTCTTAATATTGAAACATAAATATGTATCACAGACTTTACATCTAACTCTGCTCTTTCTTTCAATTTTTGATTTTTTATAACAAAGTTTACAATTTCTCTGTGTACTTGTAAATTCTGGGTCAATTGAATGGCGCGAGAAAGTAGCCGGCTTTCCTGCGACAGGAACATCATCATATAATCCTAAATTCTTGAATCCCTTAACTAATTCTTCTGTAAAATTTAACTGATTATATCTATTTGGTCTCTTTAAATCTTCTATATTTGGATTCTTTCTTCAACAATCTTGAAACAATATATAAGCATTTACTCTAGCTATATCAATGAGATGGAAAATATAGTTTTCCAGTATTTATTTGTTTTCCTAAGACAGTTGTATTTACCTATCAGCTGATTGCTTTTATCTACCCCCTTCATGTACTTATTGTAATCTTTCACAACATTCAGCTGCCTGACTTGAATCTCCCTAAAAACCCCATTTACTTTTGTTCTCCTCTTTATATATGTAAATTTATTTGCTTTATGGATCGTCGAAATTAATGAAATTGTTTTATTATCTATCCACTGTACTATTAATTGTTCCCCATTCCTCATAGCCCCTCTTGTATTACCTTTTTAAAATTCTTTTACATTTTTAAGTTCTACAGGGAAACCTTTCCTATTGCGTAACATAGTCCCACAGGCAAGTACGCCTACTTTCCATAAAATCTTTCAGTAACTGCACCGAAGTATAAAAATTATCAAAGTAAACCCTATACCCATGCCTCACTAATGGTTTTATCAAATTCATAACTACCCCATGTGCTAAACCAAACCCTCCTACATTTGTATTATTATTATTCTTTTGCAAATAAATTTCAAAATCATATGTGTAACCACTAATAGAATCAGCTAATACACATAACTTCATCCCCCACTTTGTCGGTTTATCCTTCATGTACTGCCTAAATGAATATCTTCCCTTATTTCTAACCATTCTTTCATCAATAGCAATATTCTGATTAGGCTGATATAATTTTTTACATTTTGCTCTAATATATGTTACAAGCATCCTAACTTTACACAGTCTATCAGTTGATTTCTCCTCGGCTGGATCAGACACTTTCAAAAAACTCAAAATCACCTTGAATCTATCCCTAAACATAAAAGATCTAGCCCATAACCCATTCCACAAAGACTTTTTTGACCAGAAAAGGTTTGCATTTGGGGGATCTATTAGTCCTGCATACATAAGCAAGCCACAGAATCTATAGAATTCAGCAGGTGTAAGGTCGTACCAGCCAGAATATACTGTGGGATGGTTTGGTCCATGTTGGCTTGCATAATCATTAGTATATTTGCAAATATATGTTACAACATCAAATTTTAACAACAACTTAAAGAAGTCCACAGGACTTGTAAACTGTCTGGCATCCTCTCTAGTAAGAACTTCAGATAGCTGCAGTCCACGCACTCTCTCAGACAAAAAATTGGGTGGCTTGGATGGTGGTCCCTCATCTGAGTCACTGTATCCACAACTCTTGTGAACGTAATATAAAGAAAATAGTTTTGAACATTATAGAGACCAATTATTTACAAGAACAATTATACTTATAGTATAAAAAATAAAACATCAGTCATATATTGTTGGAATTATACTTACCGGTACATTTACTGCACACAAAAAAAAGGATAAAGAGCATATTATCACGAAATTATACTTCACAGAAAATGTAAACAGAAAACAGCTGATCACTTGTTTACTAAGGTGGTACAAGTTTCAAAACACATAAATTCCTATTATGGTTATATCTAATTTATAAATAGTCTTAAGATTATGAATATAGAATACTGTTTTCAATATAGGCCTACTAATTATTACAAATAACCATTACAAGCAATACTAACAAAAAAATTATATTTATATTGTAAACTATCGGGAAACTGAAACTAGAAAATGAAAGCCAGACCTACCTAGGTGTTGAAATTGGAGTATCATCATAATTCGAGTCATCGGACGTGACAGAGACATCAGAAACATCAGATTCACTAGAATAACAGCTACTTTGTGAAGAATCACTGTTAATATCCATTTTGTATGTTAAAATTAGTGAGAAATTGCGATAGAGCTTCTGACGGTGACCAGCAAGAACAAAGTAGTAAAATGGTGTATGACGCTTCCATGCCGAATTATTTCTCGCGAGTTTTTTGACATAATTTTAAATATCAAAATCAATATTTTGATGTTGTTTTTAAGTTTCTATAGGTAGTATAACCATTTTTCTAAAACAAAATTATAATGGTTTACTGAAATAATGAAAAAAATAGTTAGATCTATATTCTCGTAATACACGTAAAAGTAGTAAAATAGTAGTAGCATAGCGGCAAAGATTCCTTGTAAAATTATTATTACAAGATTTCTAAAGTAATTTTAAAATATCAAAATCTAAATTTTGAAATTGTATTGAAATTTCTATATCAATATAACCTTTTTCTATAATACAATTATAATGTTTAAAAATATTTTTTTGATATTTTCCAAATCCTCGTAACAATGTATATGATTTTATTATGGTCCCGTCTCGTAAGTGTTAATATAGAGTAGACATAGAATTTTATAATTCTCATTGTTAAAATAATTACAAAACCTTTTATCCATATTATAAAATATACTGTTATAGTGTAAGTCTGTTAGAAATGTAATTTATTTCAAAAGCTATCTACATTATGTACAGCTACCTTTCTTTACAATAAAAATATTTAATAGATTACTTACCGAGAATTTTAAACAAAAATATACATAATATTATATGTGACCCTCCAATAGCTTTACAATTTTCAATGTGGCCCCTTGCACAACAAATTCGCCCACTCCTGTTCTAATCTATCTCACTCAGAAAATAAATCACATATTCCATTTACAAAGCACTGAACACTGAACTAATATGGTGGTTAATAGCCAGCCTTCTTGAACATTGATTCCCACTGAAGACGAATGAGACACTGGCGCAAATAAAACGGCAACACAATGCATTTCCATTCTCTGGACTATTTTAGTTGGTCTTTCTTGCTGTCCATGGTATTCTGAGGACTATTCTACAACACTTCATTTCGAAGGCCTCTATTCTCTTGGCTGTAGTTTTATTGATTGTACATGTCTGCATTCTTATGTCGCCACTGGGAATACACATGTACGTAACAAACATACCTTAGCTCCCGTGTTTGCCCCATGTCATATTATTTCCCTGTTATTTTGATTTGGGCATCACTATTGCTGCTGTTCTCCTGATCTAGATCTGATCTACCACTGTTTATACGTTAGCTTCTATATATTCAAAATTTGTCACTTCTAAAATATTGCAATCAATATAAATTCTAGGTCATATTTTTACTTTGTTCTGCTTTGTTTTTTGTGTGTCTTTTTCATATTAATTTTTTTGTCTTTTTATGGCCATATATAATCAGATTTTCTCCCTGAAAGCAACAGCAAACTAAAAGAGTATTATGCCAAGAATTTCACTATGGATGTATTGAAATTGACGTTTTGAATTTTTGAGTGTTAACTAGTTCCTAGATAGATTTGCTGGACAACTTGTCCAGCAAACCAGTTGGGGATTTTAGTGTTTACAGAAATCTGCTCTATTATGCAAGAACTCAAGAACATTAGAAAATCAATTGGTGATCTGAATAATAACAGTTCACTGGGCACAAGTACTAATCTGCCATCAAACATCACAAAGTAGGTCACACCTGAGACTGGATGAACTTTTAGTTTTTGGAGGAGATCTCAATAAATTAGTACTAGGCGTATTCACTGGCATGCCCACTGTCATTTCAATTGCAATTAGAGCAGTCAAGGGAGAGAAGAGAGACCATTCTATTGCAATCAGGGGACACAACCCAGAAACTTCACAGCTAGACATCTCAAATACCCTCTCTGCAACATTTTCACAACAGAAACATATAACATATACATATTAGATAGTAAGTAAATTACTGTTCTGTGTATGTGTAGCATGCATGCAGTGAACTTATTCTAATGGCTATATATGTGTTAATTGGTGATAATAAGTTTCCAACCACAATTGATAAATTACCGATAATACAGACGATATTCGTTACATGAATGGTACACAAAGAATTCATATTCCTACACGATCTAGATATGGCTTTTACAATTCTTATCATATCAGAAAATATAACAATAGATTTATCTACAGATATATGATAAGTTATTTTTCATCGACGGGAAATAGTTTATTTTGAACTAAATATTTTCCAACCACGATTGATAAATTACTGATGACACAGACTACGTTCGTTACGAATTCCAAGCCTCAACAAGGACTATTAAATTCACCGCCGGGTAATAAATATGTCAGGTCTGTAACGCCCCTTCAGACTACAATAACTCCAATGCCTCGTGTGTGTCTGAACTAAGAGTTAACATTTTGGTAAAGAATAACAGGTGTGAGGTGCTTGGAACGCCTGTCGCACCAAGAATAAAGAACCAGAAATCGTTGAATTTATTATTAAACACAAGAATTCCATCATGGGAATATATGACAGTAGAATGAATAAAATGAAAGGTAGAAATACAAAGCTAACACACAACAACTATGTATTATCTTGGAAAGGTTTGAAAGAAGATCAAAGAGCCATACATGGAGTAGGATATATTTTCAACCAAGTTACCATCAAATCCATAAACAAAACAGAATTCATATCAGAAAGTATAATAGTTATTCAACTAGAAGGAAAAATAAAAAAATACAACGACTATTATTAAAAAAATATGCACCCACAAATGATGGATACACCACTGAAGAAAAAGACCAATGCTTTAACTTGCTGTCAGATATGATCAGACAGGTTTCAGGACAAAACTATCTATTTGTAATGTGACACCTCAATGGCTATGAAGGGCAGAGATGAACACTGTGAAAAAACCAGGTAGGCTCATTTACAGACATAACAACAGAGATTGCAACGACAACGATAATAATATTAGAGATATGTGCAGAACACAGGCTTTACATCACTAACAGCTTTTTTAGCTTAAAAAAATTAAACTATACACTTGGTACAAATGGAACAATCCGGATCAAGCTGCTTAGACAGATTTCATACATACACGACAGACAGGAAGACACAATGTTAGAAATTGCCAAGGCCATTCCCAAAACCCCTGTAATCACATACCTAGAGAAAGCAACACATAGCAAGAAATGCAGAAAAGCAATGAAAACAAAAACAAGTGACACAAGCAAATTTAATGACCCAGAAACACAAAGAAAAATAAACATAGATATGAAAGCATCAACAACAGAAATATGCATACCAGATGATAACATAAAAATATAGCATGGCAAAAATTCAAAAACACCATTCTAGAATGCTTAAAAAAACAGTGGCACTAGCTATACATGAGTACAGAAGAACAGAACAGCTTGGTGGAATAATGAAGTTAAAGAATCCATGAAAACTAAGAATTGAAAGAAGTTATCTAGAATAACCAAAAGAATAAATCGGTGGGAATTGATTGAATAATAACCAAAGCAATACAGGACTGTAAGAGAAACTAGAGTAACATGGTTACTTCACATCTTCAGAAAGGCTTGGAAAGAAAGAACTGTACCAGCAGATTGGCAAAGTGAAATCAGAGTACCAATATAGAAGAAAAAAGGAAGCAAACAAGATTGTTGCACATACAGAGGTCTCTCCCTGATTAGTCAAGTTGGTAAAATGTTTGCTAAGATTATTGAGAAAAGATATGACCTACTGTGGATCTAGTGCTTCGTCCAGAACAGTTTGGGTTCAGAAAAGGATGTACAGATGCAATATTTTCACTACAACAAATCAATGAAAAGACAATAGAACACGCAAACCAAATGAATATTGTTTTTATAGATCAGGAGAAAGCTTTTGACTGAATAAAGAACTACTATGGAGTATTCTAGAAAAGTATGGAACAAAAGGAACGTTATTAGACTGTGTACAAGCCACATACAAAGATAGTGAAAGTGCAGTTAGAGAAAATACATGACTTATTAGGTAGTTTTCAGGAACATCAGGAGTTAGACAGGGATGTATATTATCACAAATTATTGTTTATCATTTATATAGATAATATTACAAAAACAGTAGAAACACCATCTGAGTTTACCATCCAAATGACATAATTCAACTACCTGTTACTGATGATCAGTGCCTATTCCACAGTTCAAGTGAAGAGCATCAAGATCGTATAACCCTACTCAGCGAAAGCTGCCTTAATCACAACATGAAGATCAACACACAAAAACAGAAGTAATGTCTATATACAGAAAACTCAATACAATCCACATAATAATAAATGACCAACTAGTGAAACAAGTGCAGGAATTTAAATAACTAGGGAGTATTTTTACAGCCGATGGAAGAATGGACAGAGAGCTTGAGACAAGAATTCAAAAAGTCAACTACGTAAATTATTAACGTACACTAATTTTGTAATACACATCTATCCCGATAGAAATGAAAAGGTAAATCATAAATTCAATATTCATCCCAAGATTATGTTTTCAATGTTAGTCATGGACACTAACTAAAGAAAAAGAGAGAAAGCTTACTATGTGTGAAATGAGATGCCTAAGAAAAGCAGCAAACAGAACAAGTAGAGATGATGTGAGAAATGAGATTACAAGAGCTTTTGGAACAACATCAGTGGTCAAGCTTACTACGTGTGACCAGACTGTTGTGTACAAAATGTGTTGTGAATCTAACAGATACGGATGTTTGTTCTGATAGATTCACAACACATTTTGTCTATGTAAGAACAAACAACCTGATCTGTAAGATTCACAAAACATTTTGTCTGTGTAAGAAGAAACAACCTGATCTGTTAGATTCATAGCACATTTTTTCTATATAAGAACAGAGAGCCTGATATGTCAGATTCATAACACATTATGTTTGTGTAAGAACAAACTAATCTGTTATATTCATAACACATTTTGTCTAAATATGAAAAAAAAAAACCTAAGAACATTCAACTATAAGAAGAAACACTTTGAGCTGGTAGTAACAACATATATAAATAACCAAATAGTCACAACACAGAAGTTTGTGTAAGAACACACAACCTGCTCTGTAGATTCACAATACATTATGTTTGTGCAAGAACACACAACCTGATCTGTTTGATTCATAACATATCTGGCTGTATGAGAACAAATAAGTGAATGCTATATGTTTAGCAAATTACCCAAGTGACATTCATTATACAACAACTTGTGTCGCATCACATGTGAAATTAGATGGTTTGAAAATGAAAAATTTGGCTTCAGCAGAAGATTTAATCAACACTGGAAGAGGTAAGATATGAGTAAATAGTTTATCATAGTTTAAATATTAGACCATGAATCCACATTAGAATTTATTATGCAGAGCATTATAATTATTTAAAACGAAGAACTCTATCTGAGTTGCTTTTTTAATTGACTATTTTGTAACAATACAGTATAAAACTAACCTCGTTTGAGAATTGATGGTGAGCTTGAGGTTAGTGGTAAAGGCTCTAAAGCCTGCTCTAAAAAGTCCAAGAAGGTTGGGCTAATAATCATCTCCTGTAAACAATCACATTTAAAAAATAAAAGTATAAACTACCACACGTAACAGTCTTTAATTAAGTTCAAATATAATTATAGCCATCTATCACAGGTGAATATAAATAACCAAAATGTCAAAGGATATTCGATAAAGTGGAGAGTGCCGCAGTAACCAAATGAAAAAGTGGTAAATAGAATGAAAATTGGCCATGCTACGGTCCAACAGGGACCTTTCTCAAAAAGGAATATCCAGCGCATTGTTCTACAAGTTCACCTTGCTCAGACAGTTGAGACTCGCTGAGGGCAGCGATATCAATTTTGTAACTTGTTAGCTCTATCGCTGCAAGTGTGGTACGTCTTTCTGGCAGTGCAACCTCCACACAGTCCAGTAGGGTGTGCACATTCCATGCACCAATTGTGAGTGGCCTCACATTAATTTTTCTTGTAGTTTTTACCGCTGAGAGGGGACCCCCCCCCCCAGTCATAGTATGGTGGACTGGGTCATGGTGAGGCAGGCAATCTTCAGGGCATCTTTTCTAGTCCCTTCCTCTGGCTAAGGAGGTGAGCAGTGTTTACCTGAATAGGACTACACAGCCGCCCAGAAAACTGCCAGACTCCAGAGGTACCTCAATGTTACTGGAGAATGACCACATGTCCTGAGACGTCTATGTGCAGTTTTGTGACTATGACTACCAGTGTATCCACACCTGCCAGTTCACCACTCACCCATCGTCACTGGAATTTTTGGGGTAAATTGATGAGGTGATGATGAAAGCCATGACTTGTACAATGAAAATTGGAAAAAAGTGAAGGAGAGTTGCACAATGCCATCAGCCTCACTCTCTCGGTCCTACATATATGGTCTCAGTGGCAAGACGAATCGAGATGACTGAGTGTGTGTCAGGGTGCAGTAGATGACCAAGGTGCCTTACTGTCTCACCATGCTCTATGACACTCTACGATGCTAGCTCGATGATCCTGTGGCCCATGTTAGTTGAGCTCCTTTACACAGTCCGCCACATCCAAACTTTACATGCTGGGCAGGACATTGGCCTGTACATCAGAAGCTATGGGCACAGATACCATGTGTCGCCTTCACTGATTTTACACGCCAAAGCGGTTTCGGAGGTATGGTTGCTGTTGCATGCTGACATCAATTATGATCCACTAGAGAAGGCTAGATTGAAGAACAGTTGAAGGAGGAAGAGTTTGGGGCTATTAGCACATGTAGACGCCCCTGTTCTATCCAAGTGATCACTATGGCCGTTAAACATGACTTGATGTATTCTGCCCCTGCCAAAGTTTTCTGACTGAAGACTTGTGGCACTGTGCTCATGTGATAAGGCACATTTACTACCCATAAAACATATCGGAGCTGTTTTGATGAAGTTTGCTCTCCATTTTGCTAGTGCGAAAACATAACTAAACAAACAGCTATAGGACCTAGCTTGACCGGGTGACATCATGAACATGAGTGAACATAGATACCTGTGTAGATAACTGTTGACTGGTGTATAAACAGGTACACTAACCAAGGTTACAGAATTATTACTTTGCATGCTTAAGAATACATAAAAACACAAGTTAATATTGTAATCCTTAATGAATAAAAGTAAAATCCATGACTTTGAACATATCATACGGTATAACATATGTCGGAAAGCATAGTTCAGTGTATTTAAACACAATTTGGCGAGAGAAGAGAAATTCACAGTCATCCTGCTGTTCACAAAACCCCTATCAGCTAATTTCATATTGAGTCATGTGACATTCTTGTCTTCTATGTTATCTCATTTGCTACACACTAAAAGGTAAAGGTATGTCTGATGGGAGCAACCTGCCGATCAAAATGAAGATAACTCTTATGTACTAAACCACAGACACTATTAGGGAGTGGCCAGTTCCCTTCCTTGATGAATTTATCTTCCCTAACTCACGAATTATACATATCAAATTCAGCTTAGACTTTTTATTGTTATTAACAATCACCATTATTAGTGCTTTTGTTTCAATTCTGTATTTTCTTTGTGTACCTTACTATACTTTCTTGTCATGTAATCACATTTCTGTTGTTCCTTCCTCTCTTCTTCTTTTTGTTTTCTAGACCTGTCATTATTACCATATATTTCCATTTATAAGCTGTGTACTTAAAATGTAAGATGATTTGGTGCCGCTAGAGCGAACCTGGTTCAATTCCATCAGCCTTATAATTATTTTCATTTATCATCATATTTCCTACTTGAATTAACCTCTATCATGTGATTGGGAATGTCCATGATGAATGCTACTATGACGAGATTCTACTGCCTCTTGATATCCCAGCACTGTGTCTTATTGAGCACAATGCATTTCTTCAGAATGATAATACAAGACCACACCGTTTCTATGCAGCAGCATCGACATCTGCAATTCTGTATGAATTGCTTATGGTACTTCAGCATCAGTGGCAGGCAAGCATACAATATTTTATTTGCAAGCTCAGCATTTTATTGTGACAGCAGTACCTTGAATGTATTGCAAAAAAGAAGGACACACAAGGTACTAACAATGTTGATTGTTGTTATTATCCTCATTGATTTTGAAAGTGACAGTTGTGTTGATTGCTGTTCTGTAATTTTACACCTGCTAATGGTATCTTGCAAATTGCATCATTTAACTAATAAGCTTGTCATGCTATATTTTGAAATACAGTACTGTTGTTATTTTTTTATTTTCATTTGATCTAGCACCCTTCCAAAATGTGGCCCTTAATGTTTTTTAAGGGCATGCATGTGAGATTAGGCACTGGTAACAGATATGGCAACAAAAAAAAACCAATTCAAATAAAATAATTCTGAAATGTATAATGGTGCTAACAAATTGTACAAGCTTAACAGCTGTATTTGATCCCTGAGCATTTGCCAGGCATAATCAGGGAAGATTTCACATTTGCCTGTTTCTGAGATGCACTCCATAGAGGAGCTTTAGGATCTTGTTTAGTAATTTCAATCTGAACATGAAAGTAATGTGCATGTTACGTGATCTATATAAATAACCATATGGTTGGAGGGTGTCCGACAAAGTGGAGGGTGCCGCAATAACCGAACGAACAAATGGCACAGCAAAATAAATTAAACTGGTTACTAGAAAAACTTACTGTGCCTATGAATAAAAATATATTTTAAAAAGTAAATTAAAAAAATACAATAAAACTAAACAGGACAATTCTCAAAAGTGATCTACCTTTTAAGATTTTTACCAGAGAAATGTAAATCCATTCATATCCCAATAATCAAATATAATCTCTGTCTAGGATAAGTTTACATTTACAGAGAAAAACCACATGTATTTCTGGAGTTATGAAACAGTAAAAAGTTAGTGACCAAACCTCAGGCAATGTCTGTAGTGTTAACCAGGCATAAAGACTAGCCCGTTTTAGTTGGCTAGACTTTCTAGGGCTTCCAGAATCCAGGCACAATATAGATTCCTCTCTCAATGGTGCAGGTGGTGCTGTGACCATGATCTCTGGTGTGATTGGATGAGCATTGTCATCTAGAATGGTTGTTGTCTCTGGCTCCTCCTGAATAGTGGCATTGGGAGATACAAAGCTTGTGTGGTCTGTTTTGGAATTATAGTGAACCTGTGTACAGATACGTTTTATTTAGCAACAAATGGAAGGTTAGTAGAAGGTCAACAATAAGGAAAGTAAGATTCTTTCTTTATTTCCCTGTCTATGTGTACTGGAAAAAAATAAAAAACATATTTTGGCCATTTATACTGCAAATATTTGTTGTAATATTGCTTAATAGTTACATCCCTAGCTGTATTTCAGTATATGCTTGACATCTGTTAAAAATCAAGAGTCTGGCCTTTATTTTCTAGTCAAAACAAATTATACATTTGTGATGTACTGATAGAGGGTACATGTACACATGTACCATACACAAGACCATATTCAGGGCTGGAGTTAATCTGACTCCCTGTGTGATGTGCAATGCTGTGTTCTCTTGAACTTATTGTCTTTATAAATGCTTATAGCTACCAACGTCATTAAGTAACTAGGGCAGATAGGCATCTCCATTCATCCCCGTTGCTATGCCCCAATTCATTAGTACTGAATCACATGAAGTTAAGCTCATATGACATATAATTCCCGACACATGAAGCTATGAATATTTCACAGTCTAAATGTCAAATTCCTTTATACATTAAGAAGGAGAAAGCCGACTGATTTTGTCAACCAATTTCTGCAATGACTTTGTACATCTTTGATGCCATATTTTACTATCAAAAGTAGTACTACGTGGCATGGTAAGGGATTGTCATGGTAAGTAATATCTACATGTTTTAATTGTTTTAGTTATTATATTATACGAATGTTCGTTTATCCATTAAAAAACACAAAAACAATATGTATTAAGGGTGTCACGTGTCTGCATTTAAAATAAATATGTTGTATGTCCGACTAGGCCTAATCTTGAATGAACGAATATTGTATGCGATTTCTTCACGTTTTATTAGTTCCTTCAGTCCATATTATATTAGTTTAGTTATGAAAAAATATATAGAGCAGCACACGGCAATGGTGCACACTTTTCACTTTTTTAGCATATTCTGACAACTAGATGTACCTATGAGAGACCAGACTGGCAGCAGTTCTTGATTCTTGATTAGAAAACTGGCCTCACAGCATGTGGGGGCATTCTCATAAGTGCTCTGCCCTCTGTTCCAGCAGCCATTCAACTCGATGTGTCTCAAGTCCAATGCCGCCGAAACAGACGTCGACATCAGGGAACAACTTTGGCTCTTGTGATAGGTTTCTTTGCTGTTCCGCCCACCCACGCCGCGCCAGTAACTAGTTCAAGCACAACATCGGCCTGTCGGAACAACATAGTAACTGTTATCGCAGGTTATGACTACGGTAATTGGCAGCAGTGGGTTACGACACTGGCAGCAGTGTGTAGCTTATCCATCTATCTTACAACAGTGAGGGTATTTAAAACATACAATTAATTGAGTCCGTAAAATGAGATTTCATAAGCACGAGTAAAACAACACCTTTGCCCCATTTTTGGGGGTAACATGCGCAGGCAAAAATAATTATGAAATAAAGGGAGGATAGACAAAATCAGCAAAATGACCACGTCACTTCCTATCTTAACATAGTCACATTGTGGGAAAATTATTGAACACACAGACTAGGCCTATGTATATTTATGTAACTTTAATAGGAAAAAATGAAAAAAAGCAAATATGAAAAAAAAACATATTAATACAGAGAATGGATACTTAGATCCATTTGGAAACTATAACAACGCGTTGGTGTACTATAAAGTGTTTAAATATAATTTTGACTTTTGCACATCTATGAATAGTGGAGAATATGCGTCTATGGCTGGTGTTCGAGCATCTATCAATAGCGGAGAATGTGCAACTATGACCGGCGGAGATCGTGCATCTATGAATAGCAGAGATTGTGCATCTGATCAGCGGAGATCGTGCATCTATGACCAGCAGGGATTGTGCATCTATAGCAGTGACTGCTTCATTTTCAGTCAGCGGCTTCATTTTCTGATTTTTCTGTTTGTAATTCCTAAAAATAAATATAATGTGACAATAAAATATTTGTTTAAATAGTATGCAACATGAAGAGGCAGTTAGTTAGTTAGTCGGTGGATCATTGTCACTGCAATCTGGACAAGTTCATAGGTGCTCAGAGCTGCCATTACACATTGACTGACAGTCCCAGTATGCAGTTAATTGACCAACATTCTTTCTTGCCCACAAAACCACTCCTTTCTAGCGACTCCACATTTCAAACCGATCTGCCTTATTTTAGTCATGGAACAAGAGTCATTGTCACTTATACTGTCATTTGTTTGTGTGTTTTCCCGTAGGTCAATCAAAATGTCTGCTCAATCCATCGTTCCACCACAGCCGTAGTAGTCGGTGTGGCCAAACTATCTGCTCTCTTATTACCCTGGACTCCCAGCACAAAAAGGAAAGTCACTTTATGCACACACAAATTCTTCACTACATCCAGCCACTGTTCCTGAATGTACCCCTCCTGAACTTTCACAATCATGCACATCGAGTCACTGAGTATACAGGCATGCTTGCAGATAGTGTGTGAGCACACCCATTTCAAAGCTTTGGTTACTGCCACAATCTCCATTGTCATGCTGCTTGCCATCTGAGCGAATGCACCACTTTCCTCTCTGATGGTCTCTCCCCACCTTTGAGCTGTGAAGGCCCAGCACTCCTGATGTGTCTCTCAACCGACCCATCTGTATATATAATCATATCACCGTTCTTGGAATTCTTACCGATCAAAGCGATTACCTCCTCCACCACTGTCAGACACCATTCCCTGCATTCTCTATTGAGTGCTATTATTATGTTGAAAGCTGTCAGACAATCTATGGGCACCAGACTCCATTCCGCACGATGTAGCACATCCTCCAATCTGCACACACTCTGTATAATATCCTCTGTGCGCCCCATTCAGGACTTTCCTCTCCTAAGTCGATTGCCTTTCACTTTGAGAATTTCAGGGTATTAAGGGTCTTCTAGAGGATGTGAAGGGGCAGTGACTGCGGCAAATGTGCAGAGTGAGTTTGCTATGCATGTTTACCCGAAACCTCATTGTTAACAACTTTTATAAAATATCAAGAAAAAACAAAGTATCTTGACAAGGTAAGATATTTCATAACTTAATAATACAATATATGTTTCAGTTTAGATATGTAAAATAACATGGCCTATGGTGCCTCTTTCCTGTCTAAAATCTGCATGTGGTTCATTTAACTCTTCTTTCACCTTACACTGTAGTCTTTTCAAGATGATACCAAGTAGTATTTTGTTTTCAATGTTTTCATATATATTGTTATATGAATTGTGCTGTTCCTGTGTTCCATTCTTGATCCATTCTTTTCATGATGATACCAAGTAGTATTTTGTTTGCATGACTTATCAGTGCAATGGTTCTGTAGTTGGTGCATTATTTTAAATTTCCCTTCTTCAGTAGCAGTATTTAGACATCGTGCCTATTCCTTGGGCCAAACTTCACTTTTCCAGATCTTGGAGCAGAGTGTGTGATAGATGGTGATTTTAATAATATTATACATTAATCAAATCAATTCAATATAAATAGAATGAACTATAAATGATTGTATCTCACTTTCACAGCCAAACTAGGTACAAAGAAGATTGTGGTGTCTGGGTTGGCCGATAACTTTCGCTGACCAGCAATGCTTCCACCAGAAAGTTCTTTTTTCAGTTTCCGCTTGCTTGTAGGAGAAGCCTGTAAATTGGTATCATTGCCTTGTTTTTCCTTTTTAGCATGCCTACAGAAAATTATAATTTTAATAAAAGTGCAATTTGTTATGAAGTGTAGGGTTACAACAAACTCTGTCTTTCTGTCCTTAGATAATTCTATCAGTTCTTTCTAGGTCTTACATATTCACCTACAAAAAAAAAATAAAGTAACCCATAACATTTATTAATGCCTCAGTGGTGTGAGATGTTAGCGATCTCACATTTCAGAGACTCTGCAAATGAGGGTGGTAGCCATCTCCTCTCACTCACAGTCTTTACTTCCCGGATTAATCCGGTACCCATTTAAGGCTGGTTCGACCTGGGAGCCATTGTAATCTGAAAAACATTTCTGCCTCAACTGGGGAATGAACCCAGGACCGCTCATATGTAAAGCCAGTGCACTAACCACTGTGCTAATGTGGCTCCCTCCTATATTCACCTATAGTTATTTCTAAATCTGTTCTCCTTATGTCTCACTAGAGAGGAAAAGGTGCTACCCCTAGTAAAATCTGAAAATGTACAACTATCTGTGGCACTGATCTTATATACCCTTAGATGGCTGATGAACCAATGAGCTTAACAATTATTAATGCTCCCAGTAATGTAATGCTTATTCCTAATCAAGAATCAAGTGATCCACCAGACTAACCACCATGTAACATAGACGGTATTCTTATATAGTGATGCTTTCCTTTTGTGGAAGTAGCATACCCCTTCATTTTTTTTTTCAATTATGTCTCGCTTTTTTTTCTAAAAGCATTATATGATATTGACAACTAAAGTCTTCTGGGTATGAAATAAAACTCAAGAGAATCTTCTCTTCCCACTTCCACAACCACACACACAAAACTGCAGAAATGGATACACGAGAATTATTGCCTATAATTCAATATCCAGGTCACAGTCACAACAATAAAACAATCACACATATTTTCTCCAGTTACTTCTTGGTCTATATCTTGTAATCTTTCCTAACGATTTCATAATCCATCAGTGACAACTAGCTCAGTGATTTCAGAATAGATCAACCATCAGTGACAACTACCCCTGTGATTTCAGAATAGATCAACCATCAGTGACAACTATCCCTGTGATTTTAGAATGGATCAACAATCAGTGAACACTCTTCTTCTTCTTTCTGTCATCATGTACCTTTCAGTGTTGAGGGGACAGTGAGTGTACAGTCTTTTGACCTTTTATTTGCCTCTTCCGCTGTTATATTTCTGAGTGTCTCTAATACACTATCTATCCACCTTTTATGAGGGCGTCCAATAGGTCGACTGTTTTTGTATCGTTTGTTAAGTGTTTTTTGGATAATACTTTGTTCTTTCTGTCTGGTTATGTGTCCGTACCATTTAACTTGTTGTTTCTGGATGTATTCTATTGCTGACTTGATCCATAATTGTTTCCTTGTGAACACTATACTTGTGATTTTAGAATAAAGCAAGTGCTCGACTTACGACCACGATCGGTTCCGACAGACCGGTCGTAACACGATTTGGTCGTAAGTTGAGTACGCTATGCCTAGGTCTGTTACAGCCAACCTTCATTGCGGAGACGGCACTTCATTATGGTGAACAGCATTAAAGTCCCTGTGTATAAAGCCCTGTGTGTTGAGCACCCAATTCCATGTCAGTGAATTGTTAACACTATTCTTTACAAAAGAAAATAATTAATTCACATGACATGATTGAGAGACAGACATGAAATCATTTTGTGGTTTCCAAACAATAAACAGTGAGGTACTGATTTCTACAAGAATTCCCATTATGGTAACTGTCAATGTCATCTAATTTGTCACATTTGCCAAATGGAGGATGGGTAGCTTCTAAAAGACATTCTGCACATAAAATATACCTAGGGTGTGATGTAGTCAGCCCCACTTGATCCAACTTTTTTTCCCCCTGGTTTTTCTAGTATCAACCCATAAGCTATTTGTAATCTAACAATGCAAGTACTTCGACTGAGTAGTTCGAACGGTGTATTACAGAAGATGAACATATTGATTTTTAGAAACAGACAGGGCTATACAGTACAGAAACATTAGATAATACACAATATGTATAACACATATAAAATTAAATGACTCACTTTCTAACCTCCTCCTCTTTGGCCTCCTTTGGATATAGCACACATTTTCCACTGTCTATAAACACTTTGACATCCAACTCAAAGTCAATATTTTGTTCCGCAAGCTTGTTACTTTGTTCTCTGGAGCTCACAGACCCCGAGTCTTCAGATTTTTTCTTCCTGGTAATCATTAGATAAACTGACATGAGATTTTCAATACCGAAGTTCAAAAAAGATACGAGAGTGGATATTCTCATGTTATTAAATCTGGATTCTTATAAAATCAATCAGTCAACCAGTGAGTTCATCATTTATATAATGGCAGATTAGAGACACATTGTAATTGATACTGAATGTGGACATTTTTTTTAACACTGAAGCAAAAGAGTGGATGATCACTAAAAAAGAAAATCATATACAGGCAACATCAAATGACAAATTGAGTTTAATTTTTCTATTCTCATCCGTATCACTGAAAATAGCAATCATTGGTGTGTTTGAGGCATCCAATACAGAATCTTTAAGATCATGATACATGATTAGTTTTATTGATAATCACCCATGTGGCTACCAGGGCCTGGACTTCTAGTTCAGGGTGAAAAGAATAGGACTGTCACAACCATTGCTGATCCAGTTGGTCCCTCCTCTTTTAAAAGAAGAGGTGTGTGATGTTTTCGTGCAAAGATGAAGAAAGGGGGCATGTAGTTTCCAGCAGCACTCATACTGCATGCAACAGTAACCGTCTTGTCTTGTTTAGCTGAAACATTTTGAGCCACTTCGCGCTTTGCCTACTGGAGCACCATGTTTGGGCACTTTGGCACTGTCTGAAAGCCACTTTCATTCATGTTGTACATTTGATGTGGACATGTCCGAATGCATTTCTATCTGCAATGATTAATCGTTTTTACAGGCGGAAAGAGTTATCTTTGGTCATCTGGAAAGAATACCGTGTGATTCATTAGTTTATAAAGCATATATGAAAAGAGGAGAAGCAGAAAGAAGAGCCAAGGGTAGACCTAGAGTATCTGGATCGATAACATCAAAGAGACATTACACGAACACCAAATAACATTAACTGAAGCTGCCAGAAAAGCGAGAACAAGAACATTGTATCTCCCTCGACATCCATAAAGGGTAAAAGAAGAAGGAAATAAGAAGCAGAAAGAGTTAACCTTTAGGACCCTATAGTCGCAATTTTGTGACAAAAGTGTTCCCTCCATCATGCCTATTGTCGCATTATTGCGCCGCTATGCCCTGACAGATAGTGTCTGAATCGCGAGTGCAAAATTTCAAGAAATAAAGCTTATATAACGTCGAATTACCACCACACGAAGCTAGGAATATGTCACAGTCTAAAGGTCAAATTCCTTTACACATTAGCATTGTAAGAAGGGGAAAGTTGACTGATATTGTCAACGCATTTCTGGAGTGACTTTGGACATTTTCATTGATGTATTTTACTATCAAATTGTGTGCTGCATGGCATGGTACGTGATCGTGACTACAAATTTTAATTGTTGTTTTTTGTGTTTAATATGTTGTTATTTGATAAGAATGTTTGTGTATTCATTTAAAAACACAAGAACACTATGTATCAGGGGTGCCAGGTGTGTGCATGGACATTAATTACATTGTGTGTCGGCCTAGAACTAGTGTTGACCGGACGGACATTATATGCAATTTCTTCACATTTTATTAGTTTTTTAGTCCATATTATATTAGTTTGGATATAAAACAATATATATACAACAAGTATAGGTATTTATGAGGATTTTATCAATGTTGCCACACACTGCTCAAGTATTAGGGTCGTCACGAAGTTATATTTGCGATTTTTAAAATGACGTTATGCGTTTTTCCCCCCAATTTTCAACTTCACCACTTGCTCACAACTGTCATATCTCACATACAACAACAAAAAAAACATGATTATATTCAATATACACTCCTTTATTTAGATGTGCAAAAAATTATTTTGATATCTTTTAAAACAAAAACGTTATCACGTTTTCAAAATACCATCAATAAACGCACATTTTCCAGAAAATAATTCAGGTCCAGGGGGTATTTTGCGTAATTTTAATTCAGAGCTCTGAAGGTTAAGTATTTTACTGGAATATTATCTACCACTGGCGATTTATTTTCTTTCAATGATCCTAGGGCGGTTGACACTAACTCTCTCAATATTTCTGCATTTCCCTAATCTCTGTTGTTAGTAAATAAAATGCCTTTAAACTTGAGTCTGGGCAATTTCCCTTATATAAATCTCTGAAATATTTCATCCCCATGCTCATTATGCCTTTATTTTCATTGAGCAACACCCCTTTGTTATCTTCAATGTTAGTTGTTCTTGGTCGGTGTGGCCATACCTTTTCAAAGTGGCACACTGTTTATTAAGTGATGATTACTATTAGGTCTGTTCAACAACCAAAAACAAAATCTTACATAAGTAATAATCATACTGTCAGGAAATATAATTATAAATATAATATGTCTGCTTACTCATTAACTCTTGTCCTAAATGGTACACCTTCATCATTTTGTGAATCAGAACCAGAGCTTGGGATGGCCTCTAAAGACCGAGACTTCTGCCTGGTATAGTGGAAAGCACCACTATCCTCCTCATCATCTGACACAGAATCTGTACAGCCATACTTTTCTGGTGTTCTGTTAAAAACAACATCATCACATTATTATGTGATATTATGTATAAATGAACCTCTAAATGAAAAGCTTAGAACAAAAAACACGTAAGCAGTAAGTTCATATAGTTGCAATCTGAATCATCTATATATAAATACATAAATGGATCTCTGAAGTTCTGAATCTTTGTTTTTTGCTAAAAATGTTTAATATGTCAAGTACAGGCATAAAATTTGCCCACCATTATAGCGCAATTGAAATGGACAACACTGGTAGAAGCAGAACTTCAAATTACTGTCCAGTTGTCCAGCAAAAGCTGATCAATGATACAATTCGTTAACCTTTTACGTCATTCAGACAGGTCAAACAAATGTGTAAATGGCTTATGTCTACTGAGCTGTAGAAATTTGTCTTATTGCATTTTTATCAGAGTTTACTCTATTTTAATTCTAAGTTTACGCGCATGCGGTTGCGTCTGTGTGTCTCACCAATGGCTCACTAGACAAACCACCCATGCAACAGAAAACCTTAGCAGATGACATGCCGTTATATTGAAGTTAGTTTCATGGCACGTCATCTATACAATTATGCTTCTCAAGCTTTTATTTTATTGTTGCAATGTGTTTTTGTTATTTTTATATATTTTGTATGCACACTCTGTGGTTGGGAGGGAGCCAGAGACGTACTGCGTGACACTGGGGAGGAGGAAACTGTGGACACAGTTTTTTCCTACGGCTGATGCCCATCATAGAGTACAGTAACATGACGTCACAATCCTTTTGACTTGAACATTTGGTTGCATGCTTTTGAGAAGTTCGGCATAACCAGTAGTCAATTGGTGGCGGAGAATGGCACAGTGGCTCAGAGCAGTGCATAGGTTGAAACTTACCTTCCTGGTGGTGTGATAATTATTCTCTGACTCGGGGTGGGTCAAAAATCTTCAGACTTCCCAGCAATTTAATGCCATTTTACTGGTGTTGGGTCAAAGGGCATGAGCACATGGACCGCTGGATCAACAACAAACCAACCAATCGATGTTTACAGTGTATTGATAGGGTTACTATTGTTTCCGCTTACGTTTATGCTATTCTTTTATGAAAATCTATGTCAATATTTCATTAATTTATTTTATTAATGATGGCATAAAATGATATTTTTCACATCTGTCTTATGTTCAATCTGAACGCTTCTCATGCACAATTAGAACTGGGTCAAGATTACACAATGATAAATCATCAGTGCGTCCGACTCTTTATGTCGTCAATCGGTGTTCGTTCCGCAAGAAGATTTTTTTAAATTTCAATTTAGGTTAATTTAGGTTTAAGAAAAAAATCTGGTTAACATGGCGGTTATGATGTTTTGTAATGAAACACTTGATTTCACACTTGATGAAACACTTCACGTCTTTCCTCAATCCACTTCTGCTCCAACAGAATGTGAAACTAGCACTTCTTTTGCAGAGCTGACCTACACCAGCAAGACGCATTTCGCTCAAATTGCTATATCCATATTATATCTTGCTATCTCTCTCCAAATCATGACTGTTTGCTAACAGGTCTATTTGTGTTAGTCATTATCAAGAAGTGTGTGCACATTCCATGCAGTCAATGATACAAACTTTCCCTTTGAGTTTTTCCTTTGAATGAATTTTCGTGGATATGATAATGACTTGCACCAGGGATTTGCTTTAAGTGAGAAAGAGTTGTGCAAAGTGTTGCCTTCACTCTTTTGTCCGACCTCATTTGAAACCAGTGGGAAGGTGAATTGAGATGACTGGAAATGAAGTTGGATGATGGAGATGCAGTGGATGAACATAGTTTTCATTGTGTCTCATCATGCTCATTGCGGTGCACACTGTGTTGTTGGAAATGGCATATATATCTGGGTGGGCCAATTAATTATCGTGCCTCATGCGCATAAATTCACTGACAATCAGCATTGTTGGTATTGATTTTGAAGTAAAAGGTAAACACATACACTTCACATCATTCAATAGAAACATTTTTTATAACAGAAAAAAAAAGACATCCAGTTGACAGCTTCATCTTATCTGATCTTTAAAGCACTCTTGATATTATCCGAAGACTATGACAATAACACAACACTTTGAAAACTCAGTAGCCTAAAGACACAGGAAAAAACATAGCACCAAAAAACATAGTTTGAAATTGGATGATCAAGGAGAATTATTTAAGTGTGTTTTGAAATCAACACATGCATAATTCATACTTACCCTGGTGGTGTGTAAGTGTTGAGTTGTGAGCCAGAGAAGGATACCTTGGGAACCTTCCTTAAACCATCTAATGGATGTCGATCTGTATCCTCATCACCAACACTGAGTGTTGCTTGACGTTCTGTGATTGATCTTCTAAACAGTCATGAAACGTGATATTAAAAATGTGAATACTTTTTATTTTACTGGGTATCTAAGCACAGCAATTACAAAGATTCACACATGTTGCAGAGAACATTCACCATACACATTACTTGAGCTTTTCCTCATATATATTCCATGTGCTATTGACTATACTTGTTGCATATACTATTGACTATACATGGTTGCTTGTACCATTGGATATATATGTGTGTGTGAGTTCGTGGGTGGGTGGGTGTGTGTGTGTGCATGTTGTCTGTACCATTCATCATATGAGATCTGTGAAAAGATATCTGACTTAATTATTTCTTGGAAAACCATTCTTGTTGGTGTCCTCTGGTAGGGAGTTGTAGAGGACAGTAATACACATGCATGTAATGTTTGCTGCCAACAGATAGCATCAATAGCCGGTAATCAGCATTAGATTGAGAGTGTGTAGTGACAGAATGTGTATTGTCATAGAATCATGGAAAAACTAGAGCAGCAGTATTGCTTCAGATTTTGTGAAAGGTTTGGTGATACATAGGTGAAAAACATTTGAAATATTCAACAGGCTTTTGACAATGCTCCTATGAATTAAAATTAAATGCACAAATCAAAGAATGGTACAATCACTTTAAGATTATCACACATCAGCAAAGAGTGGAGATGTTCTGGTAACTCTTAACATGCCATAATAACATGGTCATTAATCAAAATCCCATCTAAGAATTTGAAGACAAATTGGTGATAATCATTGGTTTGGTACATTCCATTTTGACTTTGGCCATGCAGTGATAGTCTGCACAATCCATGCCAAAGCTGCTAACAATAGGTAATAGCACCTCTGAGTGGAATTCTCAGATTCATTCTTGGCAAAACACATCTCTATGCTTCCTGAAGCACAATATTTTCCAGACATGGCTCCTTGTGACTCTCAACTGTTTGCCAAGCTTGTATGGACATTTAAGCCCTGCAGAAGGTCACTAAGCAAACAGAAGAAGAAATCCATTCAGCATTTTCTCAGGAATCGGGATTTTCAAGAAATCATGTCAAAATAAAAAGTTTAATTTTTGATTTTCTCTTCTTTCTTCCATATATTTAAACATATTGTTTCTGAACAATGTTCTCTCTTCACCCATGGTTGTCCCCTTATCTGCCATTCTTTATGTATGCACATTATCACCTTCAGCATCATCTTCTTCATGATATGATAAATCAATGACCACCCCTATTAGGTTAGCCCATCACTCTTCAATACTGTGTCATCACTACAGCATTGCTTACCAATGAGTCTGCTTTTCCCTTTGCATGATATGGCATTATCCATGTAATATTTTTGACAACCGAGTTGTTCTGTATAGTGACCAAATACTTTCTTATCATACACCTTTCTATCTTCTGCAGCAATACTCTCTGTGAGTCAGAGAGTATTACCATGTGAATCGATATTTAGTCATCAACCGAGTGCCATAATCACTACTTCTATTTCCATTTTTCATGCTTGATGTTGTAGTGGAGTTGGAAGACAATTTTTCAAGTACCTTTGTTATATAATATAATATCATAAAATGTTTTTCTACTTCTTTCGTTTACTTGGAAAACGCTTATATATTAAATCTGTCTCTTCTATAAACTTGACTGTGTTTTATAACTCATATGAAGGCATGTAGAACATATGTATTCAGTTTCTATCAACATGCTCCTACCCAGAGTATTATTTGACAGCACAACTTTATAGCTCAAGCAATAATTTCCTGGTTTCACATAGAATATACACATTTGATCAAGACAATGTGAGCCAATGTTCAACCTACAACCTCACGAACACAAGATAAATGACAATTACTTTACAACAGAGCTATAAATAACAAGAGAAACAGACTTTCACATATTTTCCTGTTAACCTTAAGCATATTATCATCACAAATAAACACAAAAGTCTGGTCACAACTCTTTGAACGCTGTGGTAGCATAGTTGTGACATGCAGGCTACAAAGTTTGGTAACTCTCATAAAAAGACATATATATTGTTTGTTAATGGAATTACAAGCAATTAGCTCTTACTTCATATGTGCAATGGAAAGGTTTATGAGCTTACTTTTATACCCAGGAGGCGTCACTTTCAGCTTGGTGCAAAATATATATATAAATATATATATATATATATATATATATATATATATATATATATATATATATATATATATATATATATATATATATATATATATATATATATATATATATTGTATGTGTGTGTTGGTATATCTTTCTGTTGTTCCTATCTTCATTATTTCAGTTTTTTAAAATATTTTAAGGTTTGGCATGTTTTGTGTAATCTGTCTATTTGTCTTTGTAGTTGCTCTTCTAATGATGCTACTAGTCATTTGCAAATAGCAATTTGTTTACGTTATCCTTCAGATTGTTTTCTTCCGTTCTCTTTGCTACTTCACAGATGTGATCTATGTATATTATGAACAATATAGCGGTTATATCCTTGTCTCACTCCCGAGTAAATTTGGAAATTATCAGATTTACCTGTGCTAATATTTACTGTGGATTATTGGCGTATGTGCTCTGACATAGGCTTATCAAATGTTGTGGAACTCCATACATCTGTAGTGTTATCCATAGTTGTGTCCTATCCACTGTCAAAAGCTTTCTCTTTGTCCATGAAAGCCAAATATAAATCTTGGCTATGTTCTGTCACTCTTTCTGAAAGTTGTTTGAGAGCGAAGAATGCATTTGTACATTTTATTTTTCTGAAAGTTCAAATGTGTGTTGTTGAGCTGTTGTTCTATATATGTGCGCATCCATCTCTCTAGTATATTGCTAAAGATTTTTCCTGTGGCTTAAGAGTGATATGCCTCTATACTTAGTATAGTAACTTTTACTGCTTTTTTCTTCCAGATGGGAACAATCACTGATGTATTCCACTTCTGTGGTGTCTTTTGTGTCTTCCATATCACACTGAACAGACTGTATGTCATACACTCTATGTCATACATTCATGCTTATTCCTATCAATTCTTCTTGTAATATGACATTCGATTTTTCAATGTCACCATATGGGTTGATAATCCACTGTGGTATTTCCAGTCAAAACATCCTTAAACCTGGTTTTAAAATATGTGTGAGGGACATTTAATTTCGAATGTAGACCAGCAGGTCATCATATTGGGTGTTTGTCAGTGAGAAGAACGGAAAAATTATGTCCAATGTTTTGCTTCATGAGATTTTTTCTGTCATGAAAAGCTGCAATGATGCACTTTATTTTTATTAAATTCAGACAGAGGGTAAATGCAAATTAACCTCATTAAATTTAGTAAAAAAATCTGTTAAATAAGCATTTCCTGGTTTTCATTTGATTAAATTTTCTTTCACAATGGGATCTTTAGCATCCAAAAACTCTAAAACGGTCTTAATATATGAATATAATCTTTCCAAAAGCCAATGCGCTTCATTGTGAAGGAGTAATTGATGAAAGTCATCATCATATTCTTCCCACATCTGTGCAAATAACCTATAATTCAATACTCTGCTATGCATCTTGTTTACTGCGTTTATGACAAATTGAAGTGATGGATGCAATCACATTTTTAACTACTAAATGTTGTCCATGAATGACGCAGTGATCTGAAAAAACTACAGGTACATATTGTTTAAAATTGCTTAATGAACCACGATAGCGCACATTTATGGTTGGTGATCCATCTGCTGCTGCTGATATTATATTTGAAAAAAGTATTGATTGTTCAATGAAATAATCTTTCAAAACATTCAAAATAGATTTGCCTTTAGTGTCTGTTGTCAAAGTTCTCATATAGTGTAATTCAGGAATTTCTTGATCCATGACGAAATTTTAAAAAATGTCAATAATAGTGCTTCATTACCAAGCAACATTATCTAATCCAGTTGAATTGAGAAATGGTTCATTTGCAGATAATTACATATGAATCTTGCAAAACAATGACCCATTTCATCAATATGCCTGTGAATTGTGTTCAGGGAATTTGTTTGAGTATATCATATGCACACTATCATAAACCTGTTTTTAAACTTCTTCAATGCCTGGAACAATCAGTTGTTTCCCTATAGTATGGGGGCTTTCCTGATTTTTCTATGAATAGTGAGATATTGTAAGACGCCCACAAACTATCATGTCTATTTGAAATTGAAGCAATTATACTGTTCCACCATGGTTCTCTTCTGACTTTTTAAAATGTTGAATGGTAACTATGTTTGGTAAAAGTCTGGACAAGTGTTATGCACATGATGAGTTGCTGCTTGAATGAAAACGTGTGAAACCTTGAACATAAACGTAGCACATCACAAAACAGATAAGTACTTGATAAATTTATGAAATACATATACTGTTAAAAAAAAGAACTGTAACTCTTTTGGAGTTACTTATATAAACAATATTTGCTGATTGGACATCATTCAAACTAATGACTGTGTCCACCTGGTCAACAACTACTCGTGGTTACCTTCTTCTTCTTCTTCTTCTTTCGTTCACTTGAAACATGTCTATATCTGTAATTCTGTCTCCTTAATAAAACTCACTGTCTTTTGTAGTTCATACAGTGTCCCATAGAGTTTCCTGCCTGAACGTCCGCCACAGGGCAGGCACCATAACTTTTTATAGATACAGACATGTTTCCATTGTGTTTTGTGCGTGGCATCCTGATTATCTGTGCGCCTTTTGGCTGGATGCCTCCGTCTTCAGCACTCTGCTTACTTGGGCAGGACTATGGTCCTGCCCGACCAGTCTTAGTTTCACGCCCCTGATGGCTGAACTAAGCCCCATCACCACTGCACGGTGCTGGCATTGATGGGGTCGTGGTTACCTAATTGTACTCACCTCATGATTCTTGAAGTTATGAAAGAGGTCAAGGTCAAACTACATTTTTTACAATAACTCGTGACAGGTTCATAAGAATTCCATGAAATTTAATGAAACCAAAATTTTCTGACCATATTATTGAATGCCTATAGAAGATTCTTCTTCTTTTTCTTCTGCGTTCATGCTCAAACTCATGCAGATCAGCAGGATGTAGTCCGGAGAACGGAATGCGTTGTATTATGGTTACAGCATTGCTGCGATATCTGTGCTTTTCGGCCGGACACATCCGACTTCAGCATGCTATAGAAGATTGACGGCCCTTTAATAAATTCATTTGAAAATTCTATGTGCACATATATTTTATCTCACAACAGAACAACGATATATCATCATAGGGTGCTTACAGACTGGAAAATCACACAAAGTGTAGAAGCCAGGCAATTTAATATGGTTAGAAGCACCATTAGTCGTCGTTGAAGGCAATTTCAACAAACTGGCTCAGTGGCAGACCAGCCTCACAGTTGAAGTGATTCACAACTCCTGCCATAGACTGCTTCATAACCTATGAAATTGATTTGCATCTGCACCCTCCACAGTCTCAAATTGCAGATAAAATGGTCAAGAACTGCTGCACGACGCTGGTCTTTGGGCTAGAATACCCTACAGGTGTCCTGTTCTTAAGAACTTGCATTGTCATAATCGACTGCAGTTGTGAACCAGCATCATCAATTAACATTGTGGATGACTGGAGACAGGACTGGTTTAGTGATGAAGCATTTTTTGTGCTACAGCTACACAATAAAAGGAGAAGAGTTTACTGCAGTCTCCATGAGCAGTGTTGATGAGACTCATCCACATGGTGGTGAAAGTGTACTGATGTTGGGGAAGGAGAGGGAGGCGGCGATCAACTTCATAGGAAGAAGTGGCCTGGTGCAAATTGAAGGACACTTGAGGACTGAAATTGTCCGTCCTCACACTCTTCCAATTTTGGCTGTGGTACAAGGCTATTGGGTGCCATCTGAGTGGACCTGGTTTTAATTGTGTTTGCTGCATGATTCTTCTTTATTATTAATTAATTTTCAATGCTTTTATACTATATTATTATTTATTAATATCAGATCTGAATTAACCATATTTATTTTTATGTATTATTTATGTTTACAAGCAGGCCTAATTTGGTCACTGTAAATAACTGAGACCTTCTGGCACTTACTAATGTTTAAACATGTGTGTTTCTCAAGGAGTTTAAATATCTGTGCAGCGTGTGTGTTGTTGTTATCCATGTATCAATCGACTGGTCTATATTCATAGTAGCTTGGGAATATACACGTTGAAAGCTTTGACTAAAATCACATCATTTTTTAGGGAAGTGGTGTGGTCGAAGTCATAAGACTCATGGTACGAGGAGATTGGGTGCCATCAGAGCGGACTTGGTTAGAATCCAGTTGGTTGGATCATCATCAACTGAAAATCATCATGATTTTTCTTTATTATTGATTAATCTTCAATGCTTTTATATTATATTATTCATTTACTAATGTCGCATCTGAAGTAACCTTGTTTATGTGTTTATGATTACAAGTAGGCCTAATTTGGTCATTGTAGTATTGGGACCTACTGGCACTTACTAATTTTAAACATGCGTGTTTCTCGAGGAATTTACATATCTGTGCAGCATGTGTGTTGTTGCTTTCCATGTGTCTATTGGCCAGTCCATGCTGATAGTGGCATGGGAATACACACGTTGAAAGTTTTGTCTAAAATCACATCATTTTTTGGATAGTTTTTTAACTGGAGTTTACAGAAATGAAATAACTTCCAAAAACATATACAGTAAAACAGAGGTACCTAGTTAGTCTGTGCGTTCCTGTAGATCGGGACCGTATGTGTGTCAATGGTCGTGAGCTCAACCCCAGCTTATCCTTAATCAGACTTGCCTGTAAAATTGACAAAAAAACTTTCATAAATATTTTACTTCCACAATATGCAATGAATTCCTTAATATTTTATTTTTTGTTTTATATTTTTTGTTTCCAATTTGTGCAAAAAAATTATATTATGTTAGTTAGTTATTCGTCAGATCATCACCACTGCAAACTGGACACGTCCATAGTTACTCCAATCTCTCCATGAGTGTATCCACCCATTACATTTCTTCTGACAGTACCAGTCCTATGCTGGTTGATCATCATTCTTCTGCGCCCTCCACAATGTTCACTTCTAGCAACACCGCATTTCAATCCCTGATCTTTAATCCTGGCTATTGAAAAGGAATCATCATCCACATTAGTCTCACTCTCGCGTGCTATATCTCTTAAGGAGTTCAAAATGTCAGCGCGATCCATTACCCCACTGCCCTGTACTACAATCGCGCATGATGCCAGATGATCTGCTTTTTCATTGCCTCGAACACCCACTTGTCCGGCACAGAAATGTAACCACTTTCAGCGTTGCCTTTCTTAAGACCTCAATCCACTGTTCACGAACGAGACCCACTTGTACCTTCCTAATCATATAGAGTCAATCAAGATGCAGACCTGAATTGCCTTCTGTGTGCATACCCACTCAAATACCTTGGTCACAGACAGTCTCCATGGTCATACTACTCGTAGTTACCGCAAAGGCACCAGTCTCCTCCCTGATCATTTTACCTGCGCACTGAGCTGTGAAGGCCCAAGCCCTGCGAACATGTCTAATCACAGATCCATCAGTGTATATAATCACATCCCCCTCTTTGGTATTCTCACTGACCAAAGCATGCACTTCTTTCTCCACAGCTGTGGGACACCATTCTCAGCATTCCCTGCTAAGTGATATTACTACTGTCAAACAAGTTTCTAAATCTGTGGGTAGACCTATCCATTCTGCACCTGCAGCCACATCCTGTAATCTGCACAGATTATATATATTATGAATATTATATCAATAAATAAACCCGTAACACTTCAGGGTCGTAGGGGTACCACATTGGATGCTTCAGCATACAGAGTCATCCAGCGAATTCTATCCTAAGCGATGTGGGTGAGTTTGGAAATATCTTTCCCTGTCCATTCCATGATGTTGTCTGTCCATGTCTTTATTTGTCCCCCTGTGTTTCTTCCACCCTCGACAGTTCCCTGCAGTATTGTTTTTTATAAGGAATCGTGCCTGCATACATTTCTCAACCATGCTAGTTTTCATCATTTCACTATTGAAAGCAATGGCTCCTGAACACCTTCACACATCTCTACTTTATTTATTATGTACATATTGGTCTTATGTTCCCTATAGGAAATTTGTAGAATTTGTCTGTAGCATTTGTACTCAAAAGTCTGTAATCTGCTCTCCATGTCTGCAGTGAGTGTCCAACTCTCACAACCATACAGCACAAGAAAGCACCAACATCTTATACAGTTTGATTTTCATTCCAAAATTATATATTATATTATGAATTTGTATGAATATAATGTATAAACTCTTTGACTAAACTACAACCATCATAACATTTAACACTTGACTATGTATGAAGTGTTATTCGAGACATCTAAGAGCAAATAATCAGAAGGAAGGGCAGGTAACAAAAGAGATGAAAACATGCTTGTCATGAAGACTTACGTAAAACACAGGTTTATATATCGTCTCAATGGGACACCATAGACTATATCTAAAACTAGTGGGTAATGATGGGCAATGATGAGCACTCTTCTGTTCGACGCATCATGCTCAAACATTATTCTCTTCTCCAGTCTGATCCTGACACCCGTGACGCTTTCCATGACTTACCTATGGTGGCTTATAGGCGTGATAGAAATCTGAGGGACATCTTGGTTCATAGCCACCTTAAGTCTTCTGTTCCTGACCATTTTGGCACTGTTCGTTGCTCACGTGTCCGTTGCTTTACATGTCCTTATGTGGTTCAGATGCGCTCCATTTCATTTCCCAAGGCCACTTTCTCCATCGATGAGGCCTTTACATGTGAATACCGTAATGTCATTTACGTGATCATATGTAAACGCTGTGGCAAACAGTACATCGGGGAAACCAGCCTACGATTGAGCGATCGCTTTTGTAACCATCTTCATGCCATCAAGCACAGAACACCCACTCCTGTGGCCACACACTTCAACGGTGATGGTCATCATGGTGCTTTGGATATTCAGGTCACCGCCATCAGATCTTGCACCACCGATGATAGATCTAGGTATGCTCTAGAAAATCGTCTTATTTTCGAAATGGGTACACTCAAGCCTTTTGGACTCAATTCCGACCACTCTTATGTCTAGTACTGGTTTGGTGTGGTCTTTGTCTTTATTCTTTTTGTTCCGTCATTTACTCATCTTTTTGTTCGTTTCGTTTCCACATATATTTACGTTTTTATGTACTTTCTGACCTTCCGGCATATCATTTCCATATTTCCGTTGGATGTTGTGATAATTTTTCTATTCGTCGTCTTTTAATGTTTTGTTTGTGTCTTGATAAAGACCTTTTGGTTGAAACGTTGAATATGATTTGTGTATTGTAATTTTTATGATTTCTTGTGTGCTCATCATTGCCCATCATTACCCACTAGTTTTTGTTATAGTCTATGGTGTCCCATTGAGACGATATATAAACCTGTGTTTTACGTAAGTCTAATTGTTGTTACGTTTCACGCAGTTACCTTGTATTGATTGTCATATTGTCATGAAGACAAGCATCAAAGAGGACATGAATATGCATCTCAACAACATGCAAAATCCGTACAGAATAGCATCACATTGATAGATATCAAATTTAGATAGCAACTCGATATGTCTGTCATCACGCTTTATTCACAGCATATAACAAATAGTATATGAGATCTACATGTTTTCATTGTATTCTTTCCAACCAGTGCATCTAAACAATTCTAACAGCAAATGTCAGCTGAATCGTAAATTATTCACACAATGAAATTTTACAATAAACTTATAGGCCTAGGACCTATAATATAGGCCTACCATTACTAGGGTAGGTGGAGCACAGATACACACTTTTTACATTTTAATATATTTTGATAGCTAGACCTAACTACAGGACAACAAACTTTATTTAGTGTATAGCTTATCTATCCATCTTACAATACTGAAGGTATTGAAAACATGTCACATGTGTAGACAATAAAATAAGAGTAAGATATTAGGTAAATGCAGATCTTTGCCACATTTTATGGGGCAAAGATCCAAAAGTAAAAAGGTGATATACACCATTACAAGATTGAGGGAGAGCATCACTGCAACATATCTAGCAAACTGGCAGTGTGTAAATGTCTGCTAAGAATAGATATGTATAGTTTTTAATCTAATCTAAAAAAAACACTTTAAAATAAAAATAATTGTTAGTTCTGTTTTAAAGCTAATTATGTATTTGTACGGTTGAATGATCGCTATAATCATATATATCGGTCTCCCCCTGTTTTAGATCAGCATCAGAAACTTCCTCTGTCATAAGCATTTATTTCATACATTTTAATGCAGACTTTTGCCCAAATAATGTGCAGCTCTTTACCACAAATGATATTGTTAGCAACTATCAAAAATTCTGATGAAAAGCACAAAGTAATAATAGATTAGAAATAAACCCACTGCGGATCTTTGTTCCCACATAGCCAGATTTTGTCTGTGCTATAAAAAAATAATTAAAACTGATACTTGCTGCAGTGACATTCATATATCTGATGCATATTATTTATATATATTTTTCCTAAGTGCCAAGGGTGCACGTGTAATATTGTTTATAAATAAGATATTGTATTGAGGTCCGACAAGAGAGAAAAGTTGATGTGTTGCATAACTCTTCCTCAATTAACTCTTATTATCTGGCCTGTCTTTTGAAAGGACATTTTATCGTCACCATAGAATGCCTTAAAAAAGACATCACAAAAATCAGTGGAGGCAGCGGAAATGTGGTTTTTTCAAAGAATGTTATGCATTCCTTAGACATAAAAGATTACTAATGAAGAATGCCTTAGAAGGATGGATGTGAAAAGAAACATTATTGATAATATAAAAAAAGACAGTCAACATTTATTGGGCACATAATCAGAAGAGGAGGCATTGAGAATATCGTGACAACAGGAAAGATACAAAGGAAAAGATCAAGGGGAAGACCTAGAGAAAAGATATTGGAGAGTTTGACTAAATGGCTTCGATTGACGACACCAACATATAGATGATGAAATATATGGATTGATCGATGTACATGGAGAGATATGATTGTCAATGCCATTCGGCAGGGCACTTGATGATCATGATGATAGAATGCCTTGCCTTTTCAATAAATGTTCATATACATTGCTAAGAAAGTCTTCACTAAAAGAGATTGTAAAAATATGGTAGCATTTCGTCCAATTACAATAATTTAAATGTCTTCCCTCGTGATTTTTATCAGTCATTTTGTGCTAGAAGTTTGGAAGTGAATATTATCATTAGCTGAATTGCCTAAACTGATTGGTAAAAAAATTAAAAACAAAAACAGCATATCAACAAACATTCAGATTATCTAGAACTTTTATTTGTGCATAGAAACATTTGCAACTTTCCAAATAGCTGCAAAAATGGATACACTTTACAAAACAGTTAACTTTAGAGGATAGTTACATGTTCCTGAGTCTGTCAGTATTTTTTTTTATAATTTAGGTCTTTTGTTTATGCTTTAGAGTTTATGCTTTATTGTTAGGTTATGTGGTGAAGAGGTACATAATGTGTCTTTGATCACCAAGCTACCTAGTTTTATCCCTGCCACAGGCATATGAGCATCTGGACCTATCAGAAAGCAATGGCAAACTACTTAACATATTTATATTGCCTAGACAATAACTCCAAAAAATGCTGGGTTGATGGTTACATCCTGAATAGGATATGCTACCAATTTATTGTTAATCCTATGTTGTATCAGAGACTTTCTTCTAATGTACTATGTATTTCTGCTCTTCAACAAGACAATAGACACATATTCTAAAAATGGCATTAAATTCTACCCCTTTTGAAGTACCGGTATAGGTTTACAAATAAACAAAATATTGAAAACAAGATTAAATGCAACCGTAAAATTTAGGGTTTTTTTTTTCAAGCTTTTCAACGCATGTCAACAAACACTGAAGTCATCACATGATGTTTATTTGTATATATGAACATTTGAAAAGTCCCAAATAATTGTGCAAATGAATATACTATACAAAACAGCCAACTTTAGATGCTAGTTATATGTTTAACATTATAAATATTTGTTTTTGAAATTAGTTTTTACAATTTTGCTATTGTTATGTTTTATCAGAAACTTTTATCTAATATACTGTGTACTTCCACTCATCAAAGAAGACAATAGACACATATTCTGAAAATGTCTTTCAATACAGGACATTTTGGTATTTAGTACACTGTAAGTTTACAAAAATTAAATATTACACAAAATCTAAATGTAACTAAATTCTTTATTTTTTTGCTTAGAAATAGTGTGTCTTCTTCTTTCCTTCCTCTTTTACCCTTTACGGGTGTCAAGGGAGATACAATGTTCTTGTTCTCGCTTTTCTGGCAGCTTCAGATAATGTTATTTGGTGTTCACGTAATGACCCTTTGATGTTGTCGATCCAGCGTACTCTAGGTCTACCCCTGGCTCTTATCCCTGCTTCTCTCTTCACATATGTTTTATAAGCTAATAAATCGCACTGCATTCTTTCCAGATGACCGAACCATTGTATCTGTTGGTTTTGTATATATTATAGATTTAATATGGCACCCACTCTTTCTCTTATGACCTCGTTTCTAATTCTGTGTCTTCTGGTCACTCCTGTGGCTTTTCTCAGACATCTCATTACTGTTGTAACCAGTTGTCTCTTATGTTTTGTTGTTAAGGACCATGTTTGACATTGGTAGCACAGGGTTAGAATGAAGATACTTTGGATAAGATATTTTTTTGTTGTCATTGGTAGCATTTTGTGTTGCAATACAGGGGATAATTGAAGCATTATTTGATTCACTTTGCTACAACAAATGTCTATTTAGGTGTCTTTAGTTCATGAATTTAGTGAATTTAGTTCATGCATACATAGAGTTACTGGCCAACATGGCGGGCGTGATGGTGTAAACTTTTGCGCTCCTGCCGCGTCAGCTTCTATGACAGACCTAGCATGTCGATATGAGAATCTGTGTGCTAATATTCATACAATAAGCTAAGTTTTGTGATATTCTATGTTATTAGGAAAAGAGTTGGTATAATATCATGTATCGAACATACTGAGAGACAGCAAGTAAAATGGTTCGGTCACCTTATGAGAATGAAGCCAAACTGCATACCTATAAGAGCATATAATACAAGAATATCCGGGCGTAAAGCCAAAGGTAGGCCACGAAAACGGTGGATAGAAAACATCAAGATAACCTTGAACAAACATGGACTAAATGCAACCTCGGCGACACATCTGGCTTTGAAACGACAGCTTAAGATACCACCCCTACGCTTAACGGCAAGTGTGAATGCAATCAACAATCATTCACCTGGGGAAAGACAATAGACAATACATAGAGTTATATAAAGTGGTTTGGTCACCTTGTGAGAATGAACCCAAACCAAACACCATTGAGACCTTATAACAAACAATAATCTGGATACAGAGCCAAGGGTTGGCCTAGAAAAAGATGGATCAATAACATCATACAACGCTCCAAAAACACGGAATCAGCATGACTCAGGGGTCACATCTGTGCTTGAACAGAAACGTACAGCTCTCACCCAAGAGAGAGCTCTTACTTATTCTTACTTAAGAGAGAGCACCCACTAACTTACTGACAAGTGTGGATGATATCAACCAGTTTCCACCCGGAAAAAGATGACAATACACAGAGTTAAATCAAGACTGTGTGCAAGAAAAACAGCTACATGATGCTCTACAATAAAAAATGGCACAGCATCATGTGAAAAAGGAGAAATACAGCAGCTCAACAGCTGATAGTAGCTAGAATTTGTTAATGTGTTTATTTATAATTTTTTTTTTTTTTTTTTTTTAAATTTTGGTAGACCAAAAACCACTCACAGCAAGCATCACATGCCCGAACTATCCAAAGACATTTGCGACCAGAATAGAGCTTATTTTGGTCTACGAGCTCATAGTCAAGGACAAAGCTCTAACTGATATTCAAAAGTGGATGTAACAAATGGTCGCCATCATTTGGGATGGAGGAACAACAACAATACAATACAATATAATAAAGAATATACTAATGATACAGGAAGGATAATATATTTTCAAAATGAAAAATATATATTACTGACATGTAAATGAACATAAATGTTTTAATTGTTTTGTGCATTTATTGATTATAATGTGTAGGGAACAAAAAATAAAATTATTTGCTGTCAACCAATAGTAGATAAAATGGTGGTTGGCTAGTGTTAACATTCCACCAACCCTCTAATTTATGAAAATATAACATGATAAGCATTATCATGGGGAATGTCGAAGGTGGCAGAAGCAGACAAGGGCAAACAAAGATATGGACAGACAACATCAAGGAATGGACAGGACACGATTTTTCCTCACTCATCCACATCATTGAAGATAGAAATAGCTGGAGAACTCTGTGTGCTGAAGCATCCAATGTGGTACACCTACAACCCTGAAGGGTTATGGGTTTATAGACAGATAGATATATATATATATATATCACAGCCTTTTGAAACTTCTGTTGATTTTAAGCTAGTCTTCCTGCTTCTGTTACTGTCATGTTCAGGTGGTCTTTGATGTCTTGCATCCATCTTCTTCTTGGTCTACGTATTGTTCATCTTCCTGTCATCATCCCTTCCATTATAATCTTCTCTAGCTGTCATGGTGTTTATACAACACGATAAAATCACCAAGTATGGAAAATTATGGTTGATATGTGTTCCCAAATCATCTCACATATTTAATTGCAAGGCTGTATCATGAACAAGAGGCAGCAGTAAAAGTGGATGGGGTGGAGTTAAGTAGTTCCATACCATAGAGGATAAAATTGATCATGAACTATGTTAATTTCAGACATGTCGGGTCAAAAGGTGTGAATATTGCAGGTAAGCCATAAACCATGACATAATGCATTACATTCTCCAGATTACATCCTGATAGTCTGCAGGAGTTTCGAGTACACAAACAAAAATATATACATGCTCTACTACACTAAAAATTGGCATGTATATAAAATGAAACTGTCTATACATAGATCATCAGATAACAAATGCAATGGCAGAGACTATTGACAGAAAACAAGCCAACTGATGACACAGCTCAAGTTTTTAAAAATCAATATAAATGTGACAGAATGGTAAATAACAGTAGAAGGAAGACAAGGAAACCAATTTTTTTTTTTAAGGGGACTCACAAAGATGACCCAAATAAATTAAATTAGCAGATTGTGCTTGTCACCAACACAATATTTCACTAACAACAAGAACAATTGTCTTTTACAAATAAACAAATATATTTTTCTTTGTCTCACTGTAAACTATGACAAAGTTAGACAGATTATCATTACCCGATCTCCTTTTCTTTTGAGCATCTCCATTAAGTCTCTTCTGAAGTCCTGAAACAACAATGCCTGTAAGTCTTCAAGCTTCTTTCTCTCTATTTCTATGGTTGCCTCTGTAGCACCACACTCTCTAATTGAATAGATTAAAATATTTTTATTTAAATATCTGATTAAAATAAACTTAAACTTTCATTACTGCATGTTTTCCTGTTAAGGAGTGCAGGGAGGCTTTTTGGCTGTGAAAATAAAGGCAGCTGTGCCAAAGCTGTTGCCACGACATGTACAAGAAAATTTGTTATGGCACCTCCAAAAGACAAACATCCTTATCCTAAACGTGGATTGAAACTGAGATTTTGCGTTTTGAGATCGGTGATCTAGTCATACAGCCACATGTTCTGCGATTAAAAGAAAATAAATATCATTAATCATTATATAGTTAATGTTACTTTTTTTTCTTCTTCTCGTTCGCAGTTTGACATGTCTATACAGCAGCTGAAGTTTTCTTAATGAATGTTTTTGTATTTGAAAGCTCTTCAGTGCTCCCACACAGCTTTCTGTGGATATCCATATCTGTGGGCCAGTGTTCCTCCCTAACTGGTTTAGTGCAATGCAGTCTTACAGGATATGTATCTTGCTATCTGCCCTCATGGACACAAAGGTAATTGAACCAATCTTAATCTATTCAAGTGGCTGTTTAGTCTGTTGTGTCATGTACTGATGCAGAAGAAAATGAATTGTTAAGTTCTGCCAAGATAGAAATAGTTGTCCTTTGGGTTGCCGACATTACTGATTGCTTTGTGGAGGGTCCTCTTTTATTGATAGGTGATTTCATCTTCTTTTTCTTCTTTTTGTTCCAGTGTGTTGCTCTATCTTGTGCCAGCCCATCTGTCTCTTCATTTCCTGGTATGCCACAGTGGGATGGTATCCACCGTAGTACTACCCTTCTTTAGATGCTTGTTTCTCGTATAACTTCCATCTGGTCTGGCAGTTTATCGCTGACATGAGCTTGTAGGACAAACATTGCATCAGTAAGAAACACCATCTGTTGACATTGTCTTGTGTTTTTAATTATTTCTGCACTTCTGTACTTCTGCTGAGTAGTTGAAGCAGAAGATTCCAGTTGGTGAACATGTAGATTCATATTGTCTATTTCTGGATATTTTATGTAAACTCCAGAACCTCCATTCTTCACTGTTCTGGTTGCTGATGCATCATTATATACTTGTATTCACAATTCTTTGGGCTACATATCTTCAATCATGTTGCATAATATTCTTTTCTTTAGTGTAGTTGTTGTTTATGGTGGTTCTGATAGTGAGATTTTGATATTGATCCCACGAAATTGCATAGGTGTCAACTAGTATGGGTTTCCAGTACAGATACTGATTTCGTGCCCGAAAAAATAAATGTATTTTTTTAAAAATTTTTTAAAGTCATTTGGTGTTAGGTTTCCTAGTAGTTATTATAAATGCGGGTATTTTTAAATCTCAAAAGCACGTGTTGATGGACAAAAATGTAAAAAAAAATGGTTTTTAAAAACATTGGGGTTTTTTTAAAGGTTTTTTTGGGGGGTGGTAAATATGGACATGTTTATTACGATACAGAAATAAATTGTTAAAAATACAGACATATGAAAAAATAAATTAACAGCTATGGAACTGGGAAAAGTATTTGTGTTATTTCTTTTGTAATGTTTGGTAGTTCTTCCTTATATTTTCTGTTTAATTTTTACATCTGTGAATAAAACTGCTTCTCTTCAGCCATCCACTGGCTAAATCATAGAACCTGGTCTTCATTGGATGTTTTGGCATGATCTTGTACTTTTCTACATTGGTCTTAGTGACCCACCTGTATGGTAAGAGGGTGATGCCTGTAATAAGTAAGCTTTCTCTCTTGTTCTTTTGTTAGAGTTCACATCGGATATTGATCACACAATGTTAGTATGAAGTTTGAATTTATAATTTGTCTATTGATTCATAACGCAAAGACCCCGTCAAGGCCAGCACCGTGCAGTGGTGATGGGGCTTAGTTCAGCCATCAGGGGCTGGAAACTAAGACTGGTCGGGCAGTTACATTCGAGCAGGACCATAGTCCTGCCCAAGTAAGCAGAGTTCTGAAGACAGAGGCATCCAGCCAAAAGGCGCACAGATAATCAGGATGCCACGCACAAAACACAATGGAAACTGTCTGTTACTATAAAAAGTTATGGTGTCTGCCCTGTGGCGGACGTTCATTCAGGGACGGTGCCGGGCCCTATACCTTGAAAGGGCCCAATCTCAGTTACTTAAAGTCCTTCTCAATTGCCTCGAGGAGCCAGGAGGCAAGGGAATAGAGCTACTGGCCAAACAAACTTTAAACGACCAATAAAAATAATGCACTGGAATGCTGAGGGTGTCAACAGTAAAAGAGATGGATACAGCAAAAAATTGGAACTTGAAAATGTCCTCAGTGAAGAACAAGTTAATATATGCTGTATCCAAGAAACACACCGAAGCAGCGACATAGCCTTCAAAATCAGAGGCTACCAGTGCTACCGATCTGACCGAAAGGACAGGCGAAAGGGTGGAATTCTGACACTTGTTCAAAACAATATCAGCGTATGTCAGCTGGAAGTATATATGGAAGGGGCAGAACACCAGATGCTCCACCTAAAAACAGACAGTGCAGAATACCATCTCTTGAACTAATACTGCCCAAATGATAAACCATTGGCACTAGACACAATTCCAGATAAAGAGAGACTTATGGTGTGTGGTGACTTCAACAGCCACTCTCAGAGCTGGGGCTACGATCATATCGACAAGAGAGGTGAGGAATTTGAGAGCTGGCAGGATGAAAATAATCTCATCCTTATTAACCAGCCAGCAGACTCACCAACCTTCTACTCTAGAGCATGGCACACCACCTCTACACCAGACCTGGCATTCCACTCACCAGGCTTGGAATGGAACATAACACGTGTCGTTGGAAAAGCAGCTTGGAGGTAGTGACCACAGACCAGTATTTCTGGAAATCCACAATGAATTTACCAAGGATAGCAGCACGCTCACTAGGTGGAACTATAAAAGGGCAGACTGGAAAATGTACCAGCATTTAACCAGTGTTCTAGCTAAAGACATGAACTTGGATAAAGACATCAATAGAGCAGTGAGTGAATTTAATAGATGTATACTACATGCTGCTAGTAAAACCATACCCAGGGGGGCACGCAAAAACTACAAACCCTACTGGAATGATGAACTGGAAAAGCTGCAAAATGAGATGGAAACATCTAGACAGCAGGCTGAGAACAGACCTAGCCAAGAACATCACAACAAATATCAGCAAACAAAGGCTAAATTTCAAAGAGCCAAGTTACAAGTCAGACGGAGTAGTTGGAAAGAAAAAACAGAGTCGCTGAACCTAGAAAGAGATACTAGGAAATTATGGAAACTTGTAAAACAACTAAATGATGAAGGTACAGGGAGAAATACCAGGATCACACTTTATAAAGATAGAAACATTTTAACAGGTGAACATGCAGCTGATTACTTTGCAGATTCCTTTGCTGAAGATAATAACGTCAAAGTCAGCCCAGACAAACAACAGGAGGTTCGAGAGAACCAGCAAAACATTGGACAAGGCGAACCTATACCTAAAGTCATGGAGGCACCAATCACAATGAGAGAACTGGAGCATGCAATATCCAAATTGAAAATGAAAAAGTCCCCTGGAGCTGATGGAGTGTCCAATGAAATGATTAGAAACCTGGGAATTGCAGCAAGAGCAAAGCTACTGCAGATCTTTAACACAAGCTGGTCCACGGGTAATGTACCACAGGCGTGGAGAGAAGCAATAATGATACCACTCCTCAAATCAGGAAAAGATGGCAACACAGTCTCCAACTACAGGCCCATAAGCCTCACAAGCTGTCTATGCAAAAAAATGGAACACATTATCAATCTTAGGATGCAGTGGTACCTTGAAAGTGAAAACCTTCTGGTATCACAGCAAGCAGGTTTCAGACAGTGCTACTCTACTGAAGATCAGGCAACCTACCTCTCCCAAGAGATTGAGGATGCCTTCCAAGATAAGAAACTGGTACTAGTAGCATGGATAGACCTCAGAAAAGCATTTGATAAGGTCTGGAAAGAAGGGCTCCTAAAGAAATTGCAAAATTGCAGGGTTAGCTCAGGAATGTACAAATGGGTAAAGGCATACCTGCATAATAGAAGAGCCAGGGTACAATTAGATGGTCGCAAGCGCAAGAAAGTTCTACTGCGTCATGGAGTCCCCCAGGGAGGAGTCCTGTCGCCCACTCTTTTCTTGGTTTACATCAATGACTTAGTTGCTGAACTACCACACGGGATCAAAGTGGCAATGTATGCTGACGACCTGGTGATCTGGTGCACAGAAGAACATGCGACAGTGGCCACTAAACAAATACAAAGAGCTATTGATGCCCTAACCTTATGGGCTAATAGATGGTGCGTCAGCATTAACACAGATAAGTGCAGCACTACACTTTTTACCCTCTCACCAAAACAAAAAGCTGGTCACATCAAAATAGATGGAGAGCTCAGATTCTAGACAAGTGCACCACACAGACAAGAGATGTTGCATGTCTGATGCAGCCAACCTTCATTGCAGACATGGCACTTGATGATGATCAAAACACTACATAGGTTAAACAACGTCTATGCCACACACTTTCAACATCGTAATGAACCGGTAAAGGGACAAAGGTTACAATATGCACAAACCGTGACCATATACTGTCCTATAAGAAGTGTATAAAAACAATGTAAACATGACTTCAAATGCCCATTTTTATTATTTCTATACATGTTCCTGGTCAGCCTTGTCTATTTTTGACATGTGACTCCAAGTATATAATGGCAATGACAATAATAAAAAATGTAATGAATGAAGTCCTAATTAATTCTGTAAAGAGATCTGGTGTTGGTATCTGCAATGCACAATAACAATGCAGAATTTGACAGACAAACAAAAACTTTTCATTTAATAAAAATTAACATTAACTTTTCCCATTGAGATTACATTAGATTTAAATTTTTAGTTGAAATCACTAGCAACGTGTGTCTTTGATGACTTTGTGCAGTATGTCTTAAGCACTTCCTTATCCCATGAGTGTCTTAGATTAGTGAGACGGTGGTTATATTGCAGTGTTTCTGTTTAAATATTGATTACAGTTGTCACAATTCTATATTAGAAAATATTTTATATTAGAATACAGAATTATGAACAAATAATTCATATTAAAACAGAAACTGCAACACAACTACCACCACACTAAGCTAAGAAACTCACATAATAAGAAAACATACTACAACAGTCATCAAAGACACATTTGCTAGTGATTTCAACTAGAAACAAATATATAATGTAATCTCAAAGTGAAAAGTACATGATATTTACTTTAATTCTTGCACAATTTTAGCTTGCTCATTCATTTCTCGTTCAATTTTCCGTGCCCTTTCTTTAGGGTCAAAACAATCTGAGAAAATCTCTTCTGGAAGAATGTCAGACGCCAGGCTTGTACGCCGTTTAAGTTGAAGATCCTGAAAGTGACAAAACATTTACATATAATAATTCTTCATATTAGGCACTTTTCAACCATACATGTACTTTGCATAATTTTTGTACTGCAGATTTTAAATATTTCAACAGGATTGGAATTTTAAAATGTGAAATACTGAAACACAGCTTAAATCACAGTCTATGATAATAAATATGTGTATATCAATTGTTGTTTGTTAGCTAGTTAAGTAAATTAAGTAAGTTAAGTTAGTTAAGTTAGTTAAGATAGTTAGCTTAGTTAGCTTAGTTAGCTAATTAGCTAGCTAGCTAGCTAGCTAGTTAGTTAGTTAGTTAGTTAGTTAGTTAGTTAGTTAGTTAGTTAGTTAGTTGTCAGATCATCATCACTGCAAACTGGACACGTCCATAGTTGCTCCGATCTCTCCTTGAGTGTATCCACCATTACACTTCTGCTGACAGTACCGGTCCTATGCTGGTTGACCATCATTCTTCTGTGTTCTCCAAAATGTTCACTTCTAGCAACACCGCATTTCAATCCCTGATCTTTAATCCTAGCCATTGAAAAGGAATCATCATCCACATTAGTCTCACTCTCGTGTGTTATATCTCTTAAAGAATTCAAAAAGTCAGCGCAATCCATTGCCCCATCAAACTATTCCACAATTGCGCATGATGCCAGTTGATCCGCTCTTTCATTGCCTCAAACGCTTACATGTCCTGGCACGAAAATAAATGTAACCACTTTCAGGCTTGCCTTTCTCAAGGCCTCAATCCACTGTTCGTGAACGAGACCCACTTGTACCTTCTTAATCATACTCATAAAGTCACTCAAGATGCAGATAGTCTCCATGGTCATACTACTCATAGTTACCGCAAAGGCACCGCTCTCCTCCTTGATCGTTTTACCTGCGCACTGAGCTGTGAAGGCCCAAGCACTGCGAACATGTCTAATCACAGATCCATCAGTGTATATAATCACATCCCCGTCTTTGGTATTGTCACTGACCAAAGCCTGCACTTCTTTCCCCGCAACTGTAGGACACCATTCTCTGCATTCCCTGCTGAGTGATATTACTACGCTCAAACAAGTTTAGAAATCTGTGGGTAGACTTATCCATTCCGCACAAGCTGCCACATCCTGCAATCTGCACACGCTTTGTATGACATCCTCAGCACGTCCCATCTACGACCTCCCTCTCTTGAGTCTGCTTCCTTTAACTTTCTGTATTTCGGAATGCAATGGGTGTTCCTTATCTGCATATATTTGAAGGTACACCCGTGCACAGCAATACTGTAATCTGTGCTCAGCTATTGGGCAGTTACGTAGGCATCGCATAGCTCTTGTCGATGTGTCTCTTGTGCATCCCAGTATGATACGCATTGTTGCAATCTGGATTCTATTCAGTCTTTCTATCTGAGTTTGGCTAAGAGTCAGAAATGCCAGTGCATATTCCACCACAGCCACAACCAAACCCTGGTACAAAAGAAATAACAATCTCTGCTCACACTGCGCAGCAGCCAAACCTTCATTGCTGCTAAGCCTTTGCCTGCCCTTATGATAATGTGGTCAACATGTTCCCTGAAACTCAGGCTTCTGTCAAAAAACACACCCATATATCTCATTGTGCTAGTTCTTTCTAAACTTTTCCCAGACAACGAAACGTGTGGCATGGGTGTCTTTACTATGTGATTATTCAAGGAAAACCACATCATGAATGCCTTAGAGGGATTAACCACTACTCCCGTATCTCGGCACCAATTTGTCAGTCTGTCCAGCTCTTTCTGTAGTTCCACGACACACTCTTCTCGATTTCTGCCCTGTCTATACACCAGGATATCATCAACATATGACATCGTTCTGCCAACACCTGTGATTTTATTGCCAGCGATATGTACTGTGTATACATTGAAAAGTACAGGAGATAGAGGCGATCCCTGTGGCAGACCAGGGCTAATAACCGTTGGTGCAGATATCCAGTTACCACACTTAAGAACTACTATCATGTGCATCAGGGTGGCGCCAACCCACTGCACGACAAAAAGATTTACTGCAAGATTTAACAGCTGGTCCATAAAGATATCCATGGACACCCTATTGTATGCATCCTCAAGGTCTATTGCGACCGCACATGTCTCCATGCGTGAATTGAACCCCTCAAAAACATCCTGTGCAAATATGGCTGCATTCTGCCATGTCTTCTTTCCTGGACGATACCCTCCTAACCAATTGTTGAATATATACCAATAGAATCCAGCAGTGCCTTTACTAACAACCCTGAATAGATCATTTCTTTCTTTGTTATTTCCACTTTAAACCCCTTTATGCCTTGCAGCATCTGGGGTAGAAGATTTCTCGTTGGTTCTAGCTAGTTTGTTATGTTCCTCAATGTCTTCTCTCTATTTATTTTAATGCTTTGTGGTTGGTGTCTGCACATATATTTGATTTTTGCATCTCTTATAATTTGTCTGCCATTTTTTTTGCTAGTATGAAGTCTATTTGACTTTTGCAAATTAGATCATTCCATTTTAACCATCCATGTCTATGTTTGGGATTCTCTGTGTTTGAAGGTGTTTGTTATGAATACATTGTATTGGTTGCAAGTTTCTAACAGTCGATATCCATTGTCGCTTTTCCTGTTTGTAATATCCCCAAATAGTCCTAGATATTCTTTTTCTGTCCTTTTCTAAGTGGGTATTGAAGTCAACATAACATAAACATTTTCTTCTCTGTTTACACTGTTAAATGTGTCATGTAAGTAGTCAAAATATTCCTTACATTCAACTTCATTGTTTTGGGCATCACATGGTGCATAGACTTGAATATAGGTTGTGCTTATGCTGTTCACTGTTATAACAACCGATATTATCTTTTCTGATATGTAGTTGGTTTGGATGATGCCTGGTGATGTCATGGGGTCTATTATAAATCCAACTCCATGTTTAGCGAGTGTATTTGGGTCTACACCATCATAGGGTGGCGTGTAGTTTAGATGTAGTTGTTTACATCCAGTACTTTTAATTCTGGTATCTGACAAGCTTAAACTAGAGATATTCAGATTCTTCATTTCCTCTATAAGATCTTCTGCTTTGTTTCTTAATCCACAGATATTTATTGTTCCAAAATTTGGCAGTTTGTTTACATTTGATGAATGTTGTCTTCTGAGAACTCTTCATGTTCCCTATGAGCATTTTAGTTCTACACTGTCAGTTTGCTAGGCCAGTCACAATGTTGTTTCAGTTTCCAAATGGTTCAACTATGCTCAAATCTATCACATTCAGCAACCGCCGAAATAAAGCAGATAGCAACCGCCATCCCGCACAATTAACCGGAAGTCGATATACATGGGAGTAGATAACGATGAAGATAAAAGCTGTGACAGAAGCACTGTCATGGCTGACTGATGTCATAGAACTATTCGTATGCATGCATACTTAGTTACTCTATGATCCACATATGAATATGATCCACAATGTTGAAGTGCTAGCCATCTACGTCAATGATGTCAGGATATGCAGGTGTTGAGGGCAATGAGCGAGCCAATACTCTGACAAGCATGGCCACAGTGTCAATAAGTACATCAATGAAATAATCTGACATAGTTAATGCAATGATGGGCCTTGTCTGCTCAAAAGATTTTCAAAAGTGTGAAATATGGTCGCTCTCTTGACTACACGAGATTGGTGTAAAGATAAGAACATCCCATAAAGAGTAAAGTAATAGATATAAGAAAAGAACTAAATCAGCATCGAACTGGAAATGTTGGGAGCTACACTGATGGATTTATTAAGACAGGGATCGGAGCACCTATGAACTTGTCCAGAGTGTGCTGATGATAACCTGCAGTCATAACTCATAACTATCTGCATACCCTCAAAGACCATGCTTCTACAGGATCAAATCATGAAATAAAGTACAACAGAATATAATTCTGACCAAATTATCATTTAACAAGAAATTAATGCAAGATATACAAGTAAAACAGGATGTTATAGCAGCATCTAACCAAATATGCTTCACAGTGGAATTATCTGATCAAAATGTGTAAATTGAAGAATAATCAATATTTTAAACTAAGATGAAAACTAAGAAACATAAAAATGAAATAATGAGAAAGTAGAGGGTAATACCATGTATCAAGCATAAGAATTTAACATATTAGGTTGAATTGGCTTAAGGAATCTTCTTCATCTTTAGGATTCGCTCTCATATAACCACAATGAATATATCGTGTGATTTCCTCCAGGGACTGTGAAGTACGTTGTGCTGCAGGTTACACAGTAGAACTGTGTTATTTGCACCTCGGTTGGCCACTCTGTGGTATGGACGTCCGAGGTCCAGCACATCCGTTTTTGTCATTCCTTTATTTCGGGTTTGGTCCCTAGCTTAAGGAATCATCAGCACTGTGTGCATGTGCGTGTGAGTGTTTGTGAGTGTGTATACTTGTTATCAGAAAACGCCATTCATCCTACATCGGGCATGTCCTACGCGCAGACATCAACAGAATACACCACCAATCTCTTGAATGGATACCTACAGGCAAAAGAGCCAGGGGTAGACCAAAAGAAACACTCAGAAGAACAATACTTAGAAAACGTAAAACAATCAATATCCATACTATTCAAGAACTGCACAGAATAGCTTTGGACAGAATTGGAGAGATCTGACCTCTGCCCTATGCGCTAATTTCAGCGCAAAAGGAAAATGAATGAATATAGATATATACTAGAGATAATAGTCAGAGGTGAATATAAGAATATATTAGTATTATGAAACATATCAGTAGCAAAATGATGATAAAAGACCTGTGAACAAGGAGAAGAAAAAGAAGATGATATTGTGATATAGAGATGTTTGGAGAAGTTTGTGTGCTGATGTCTCCAGTGTGGCACCTTTACAACACTGACGGATTATGGGTCTTATTATTATTATTATATAATATACAGCAAGCTTTTTTATTATGTTTTTGCATACATGTCAACAGCAAATTGATGATGACAATTTCTAATCAACAAAAGATGATTTGAATGGTTGCAGTGAATCATAAATTTGTAAGCATAGTAGTCCATGCAGAAAACTGTTTTGTGGTGGTATTCCTCTTCTCAATAGACAAATAGCAATGTATAGTGCATAGCATAAGATATGTGTTTCATATATGAATTGCATATTATTATCTTTGCATTTAAGTGTGGTATCTATCTTGGCATGTTCTTGACCAGCGAGGTGAATTAGTTAGCTCTTATCATCAATGAATATGATAAGATGGATGTGACCTAAATGTCACAAGTACTTAGGTGCTTAGTTCTATTAACTTTTAACAGTTATATGTCTTTGAACATTATATACAAGACTGTATAGTCATAGTCATTACATTGATGATGTTGGCCTATGAATATTAGTTAGTTTGTTCCTTTGGTGCCAAGGGCGACACATAGGGCAGAAGACATGTTTCTCCATGTTGTGCAGTTCACTGCAAGTTGGTGTAGTCCTTGGGTGGTGTTAATACCATTGTCATTGCCTTGAACAATCATTCATTATTCATCATAGTGTTGTTCTGGGTTTTCCATGTTTTAATTTTCCTGTCACAGACCGTAACAGATCTGGGTGGGTAAGTCTATACGAAAATGCAAGATTATATATAATATATCGTTTTAAACTGCAGATATTGGGTTTCATTCCATGTTTATTTGAGGTCATATAATTAAACCACTTGTAGGTTAATAAGTTACTTTCTATAATCCTTTCACACGAACAATAAAAATACAAAATACCCAATATAAAGAAGGAAAAATGAACATTCATATCTTGCATTAATTGCTTGTTAAGTGATAAATGTGATCAGAATGTTTAACAATAGTCTGTGGTACTTTATTTCATTAATTTATCCTGTAGAAGCATAGTCTTTCAAGGTATCTTGATTCTTGATTAGAAACTGGCTTCACAGCATGTGGGACATTCCCATAAGTGCTCCGCCATCCGATCCAGCAGCCATTTCTGTGTATGTAGACTCAGAGTCCCGGTCAGGTGTTGATTGTGTGATCTTCAGGACTTTCCAAAAAATTTACTTTTCCTTCCCTCACCTCTAGATACTCCCATTTCTAACATTCTATGTATGTATATGTTCTCAGCCTCACTGACATCATCTGCATCTTGAAATGAATTTAAGGTATACAAGGTATACTTTGAAGGTATATAGTCATAAGTTATGACTGCAGGTTATCAGTTATCAGCGCAATCTGGACAAGTCCATAGGTGCTCCAATCCCTGTCTCAATAAATCCATCAGTGTAGCTTCAAACAGTTATCCTCATGCAAACTTCACTCATCATAAGCAATAGCATTCGTGTTTTAAATATAAAAAGATAACCAGCATTGATCTAATGGTTACCAAATCCCATAGTTGAATTACACAGTACACAGTATATGATCATTTCTCTCAAATATATATGAGTAAAATCCCATTTCTGTTACCATTAACTACTGCTTATTATCATCATCATCTAACACATAACCGTCTGGGTTGTAGGGTGTGTCACTCTGAAAACATCAACAACAAAATTTCACCATTTTACTACTAATTAAAGGAACTAGTGGTCTTCATCCCCATATTCTATTATTTCCTCTCATTGACCTGTTTTCTGATTTATGATTATCTTTAATATACTGTGTACTATACTATTTAATCATCATCATCATCAAGTGCCGTCTCCGCAACAAAGGCTGGCTGCAACAGATCTCTAACATTCCCTACTCGTGCCTTGGTGGTGCACTCTGCTAGAATGTAACCTGTCCATTGTGTGATGTTACTCTCCCACTTGTATCTCTGCCTACCTCTTGCTCTATTCCCTTTGACATGTTTTCATAACATGCCATGATCTTTCAGTAACTGATAAATAGTAAAAATATTATACTGTAACAATTGGTAACACGTACTGATTAAACTAGAAACAACTTTCATGACCATGTCAAAGACTAGCCCAGGCCTAGAATACCTGGAATTTGCTATAATTAACATACAAATTATACTAGTTAACTTGTCTTATTATCTGAGATCAGTGTTATGTTAGGTCACAGGTAAATTCAAGATGGTGGAAGTAAACATGTTCCAAAACATTTTTATAATACCGGTACTGTGTGTTAACATATACTAAGCCCAGCGGGTGGATTTGCTGATGGTTTACCTGGTTCGCGACGCTCCGAGTGATTGGACACACCCATTGCTGTACCCCCTATTCAGTGAAGTGTAGATCACACAAATGTTTATTTCATGTGATTGAAATCAGAGAATCATAGTTAGTAGTAGCTTTCTACTTCCAATATCAGCACTGTATGACACATAGGAGACTTTTGTCATATAAGAAATTGTAAATATCAAGAGACAACCAGATCGGAATCCATCGGTGGGTTACAATTGCTGTCAATATGTATAATTGACGTAAAATCAATATGGATTGTGATTCTGATAATACGGAATTCTTTGGAATTACATTTGCTTCCATTGGTAGCACAGCGTTGCCTTAATAATCGTTTTAAATAGTATTATTTTGGTGTTTAAATGTACATTTTTGTTTCTAAAGATTGGTGTAATTTGCCCTAGGGCCTGGTATGCTTTACTACATCTAGTGTGTATTTCTTTACTGCTTTTGTCGTCTGTTGTTATATTGCTTCCTAGATATGTCAATTCTGTCACTTGTTTAAGTCTGTTGTTTCCAATATATATATTGGTGTTTCTTTCTGTTCTTCCTATCTTCATTACTTTGGTCTTTTCTATGTTTATCTTCATGTTAAAGGTTTAGCATATTTGATGTAACCTGTGTATTTGTCTTTGTAGTTGCTCTTCTGATGATGCTCCTAGTGCTTGGTCGTCTGCAAATAGCAATTCATTTAAGTTATCTTTTAGATTGTTTTCTTCCGTTGTATTTGCTACTGTGCAGATGTGATCTATGTCTGTTATAAACAATAGGGGGATAGTACACATCCCTGTATCATTCTCGAGTGGATTTGAAAATAATCAGATGTGCCTGCGTTCATTCTTACTGCGATTTGACTATTGCTGTATATGCTCTAAAATAGGTTTATCAGATGTTGTGGAACTCCATATGTCTGTAATGTTATCCATAGTTGTGCTCTATCCACTCTGTCACAAGCTTTCTCTTGGTAAACGAAAGCCAAATATAAATCTTTGTTATGTTCCGTAGCTCTTTCTGCAAGTTGTTTGAGGGTGAAGATCAGAGATGAAGAATCAGAGATGCTAAATTTGTTTTGAAGCAAGCATTTAATGATACTTTTTTTAAACACAGTTATGTACATCCCACAGCATATACAAGTGATCCAATGTATCATACTCAAGAGACATTTAGATAACAATTAACACAATTTATTCTAGACTAGACCTACAGTACACACCACAGTAGACCTAATAAATGCATTATAGCCTTCCTCAACTATGTTCCCATATGTTCCTCCTGAAAGCAACAGCAAACTACAGGAGTATTGTGTCAAGTACGTCCTTAAGGATGTGATGAAATTTTCACTTGGATCGCTGGACAAGATATTCAGGAATGCATGTACATTTCGCTACAGGAAGCGGTAAAACTTGCCAGAGACTATGGGGATTTCAGGAGATTCATAAGGAAGACTACCTTCTGGAAAGAATATGTCAAATGAAAACATAGCCATTATAAAAGATGAAATTTTGGGTTCAAATAAAATAAATATGTCTTATAAAATTGCCAAGTAAGTCATAATGTGTGTCCCTTTGAAGAAGCTAGAAATGAAATATGATGGCACAGGCAATAATGTTTGATACACATGTTGGAAAAATAAACCATGTATAGTATACCATGGTTATATATAAAGTAAAACAAATAAAGCATGGTCATGAAAACAATTGCCATTGTGCAGGCTAGCTCACTGACCTAAATATAACTATGTGGAATCATGTCGTGTCAAAGAGGTTAAGACAGGTTTTACTAGGTTAGGGTGTGAATTCTATTGTTATTGGTAAGGTATCTTAGCAATAGAAGTAACCAACAAGAGAAAAAATTGTTTTGCACATTCTTTTACCTCTTGGCTGTTGTCCAATGTACAAGGGCTACTTAGATCTACGGCATCATCATCATCATCATCATCAAAGCCTCTGTTGTCAACATCATTATGCTTTGTAGGATGTGTGACATCAATAAGAGACTCATCAACATCACCTGCCAGCAAGGTGAGAGTGTGGCCAAGCAAAGTAAATCTCTTGCCAATGTCTGTGTCAAGGTGGACATCTATGCCTTTCATATCCCACTGAACATTGAGAATCCATTTAGCATTGCCACTGCTTGTATCTGAAGAGTAAGAACAATAAAAACAAATTGCAATCTAGTGAATTGTTTATAGTACACAGGCACTACATACAAGCATTAATCAGCAAAAAAAATGTTTAAAGCTTATATAGCAGTAGTCGTTATGGTGGTGATGGTAGAACTAGGGTGGTAGTGCAGGTAGTACAACATCCATGGTATGGTTATAGAGATGTAGCTTCAACAAATAGAGATCTCCATTTGCTGCTATCCTTTGAAGTGTGGACAAGTGTAGGGCTTATAATTCAAAATACATCCATTCCTTGATGCTATTGAAGTATGATTTTCAAAGTATCCTCCGGAAAACTGTACATATTTCTTCCAGCAGTATGCTATTATTAGAAACAATTTTGGAAGACACCTTCTGAAAGGGAGTGTAGTCAAACTATTACATTGTGATTAATGTTTTCTCATGACTCACACTGTCAATTTTAAATACATTTTCACTGGTAAACAATCACATGTTGCAAGAAGATATGCTGGAAGAATATGGAGCCATATGAAAAAAAGTGAATATTGTGATTTAACCAACATCATTCACCAAAGACTATGATAGCAAAAGCTTGGAACTTGTTATTGCACCTCATTTGTGTATAACTTTATTGCACCTCATTTGTGTGTTTTCTTTGGCCTACTATTTTCACGCCAGCAAATATCACCCAGAGATATATTAGTCTCAGAGAGCTAGAGGAGATAAAATGTCAAGATAAATAAATGAAAAACTCTTCACATATTAGGACATTTAAGGCCAAAATACAGCTTATTATAGCCATCTACGAACTCATAGTCATGGAGACAACAGAATTTCATAAAGTGGATGTAACAAATGGTCATCATCACTTAAAATAATACTCACATGGGAGACAGGTAATGGAATTCTACTCGATGATGACTGACACACTATCACTGTCAGATGCCTACATGAATTAATATAGTATACACAACAAAACACAGAATATAATCATACAAATGACAATACAGAGCACATAATCAACGTTTCAGACCAAAAGGCCTTTTTCAAGATACACACATAACATACAAACATAAACATACCACAGGTAGAAATGAATACACCACAACAACCGTGTCCAAGTGAAATATGATAGTGAGATACCGGAAGGATACCAACAGGAAGTACACACAGACGATAATATAGGGGAACGAGAGGAACAAAACGTTCACGTAAATGGCTGCACAAAAAGAATAAAGACAAAGACCAATCCGACCGAGAACTAAGCAAAAGAGTGGTCAGAATTGAGTCCATGGCTTGATGGTACCAAACTCAAAAAAAAAGAGACGATTTTCTAGAGCATACCTAGATGTATCATCGGTGGTGCAGGATCTGATGGCAGTGACCAGAGTGTCAAGGACACCACGGTGGCCATCGCAGTTAACGTTATTAGCCGCAGGAATGGGTGTTCTGTGTTTAATGGCATGCAGGTGGTTACAGAAGCGGTCGCTCAGTCTAAGGCCAGTCTCACCGATATATTGCTTACCACAGCGTTTAAATATGTTCACGTAAAAAACATTACGGGATCACATGTAAAGGCCTCATCGATGGAGAGAGTGGCCTTGGGAAATGAGATGGAGCGCATCTGAACCACATAAGGACATGTGTAGCAACAACCACATGAACAATGAATGGTACCAAAATGGTCAGGTGCAGAAGACCTTAGGTGGCTGTGGACCAAGATGTCCTTCAAATTTCTGTCGCGCCTATAGGCCACCAGAGGTAAGTTGTGGAAAGCAGCACGGGTGTCAGAATCAGACTGGAGAAAAGATTAATGTTTAAGCAGGATGTGACGGACAGTCGAGTTATGGGTCGGAAGGTAAGAACAAGTTTAACCATATCAGAGGAGGAAGAACCCTGGGAATTATTCAAGGTATCAAGGTGAGATAGCTGGCGTACACAGAGCCAAGCCAATGAAAGAATGCTGTCGAGGAAGGAACGTCTACGGAAGAACTCAATCATCTCTGAGGATTTGTCAAGAAAGTCGTCGTCATTGCTACATAAGCAACGAAGGCGAAGAAGCTGTGAGTAGGGTAGAGAGTTACGACAGGTGGGAGGATGAGAAGAAGTATAGAGCAGAAAGCCATGTGCATCAGTAGATTTATAATAGACGGATGTGCTGAGGTAAGGGGGATGAATAGTAACAATGATGTCCAGGAAATGGACAGAGGTGGTGAAAATGTTAGGTGTGAATTTAATAGCGGGGTTGAAATTGTTGATGAAGCGAGACAGTTCTGTTTCTGCCATGTCAGTTCTTCTTCTTTCGTTCACTTGAAACATGTCTATATCTGTAATTCTGTCTCCTGAATAAAACTCACTGTCTTTTGTAGTTCATACAGTGGTCCATATAGCTTTGATTCCAGTGTTGTTTTCTCTGGCCAATATGTCTGCCTCAGCATTTCATGCTCAGAACACTCTTGAAGTATATGTTTGGCACTCTGTGCTGCCTGTCCACATGTACACATGTCCGTGTTGCCAATCTTGAACTTTGTATACATATGACTGCGGAGTCGGTTGTGTCCTGTTCTGAGGCGTAGAATTATAACTTGTTCTGATCTGTTCAAAATGTTATAGTCATCTTGTGGTGTTTGTGGCTTTCTTATTGACTTGATCATCTGTTTTTTTCTGATGGTAGGTGATTGGTACATCTGGTTGGTCTTCGGCAGCACCTTCCTTAGCCAGTTGGTCTTCTTTTTCATTTCCTGGTATTCCACAGTGAGATGGTAGCCACTGCATGGTTACCCTATAATGGTAAGACAATTCATTAAGTAGTTTTTGCAAGTCTTTTAGTTTTCCAGACTGGAGAGCTTGAAGCACTGACCTTGCATCTGTCAGGAATACCACAGTTTGTAGGCCAGAGTTGGAGTTCAGAAGTTTTTTATTTGCCACATTTATTGCCTGGATTTTTGCATCATAATTTTTGCAGAATTTCCCTGTTGGTGTTCTGATTGTATCTCTAGGCTTGTGTGGATATTCTATATATAAACCACCATTCCTCACTGCATTCTGTGCTGACCCATCTGTGTATACTCTGACCCACATATCTTGTGAATATTCCTCATCCAGGAAACTGAGGGTGACTGTCCTTCGCTGCACACTGTTCTGTTCATCCTCGCTTAGTATTCCTTTCACATGGGTCTGAATGTATATTGGCATTCCATGCCTTTCACTCCAAGGGGTTTGTTCTGGTACAGACCTTAAGGGGCTGTCAACTTCAGGCAGGTCTGTAAGTTGTCTACGGAGTTGTTTAGCTTGGTGGATAAAGCTGCTTCTTTTCAGTCGCCCCATTGCTAGATTTTGGAATCTTTTGTCATGTCAGTAATACCTATCCCATCATCAATGTACCTGTGGAAAAGAGATGGGAATGGGCCATCGTAGGTCAAACAAACTAGATGTTAAAGATGTCCCATGAAAAGACAGGCATAGCTAGGTCCCATCTTGTTGCCATGGCAACACAATTGATCTGATCTAAAAAAAATGTCCATCGAAGTCAAAAGAGTTGAGTGTGAGCACCAGTTCAGCAAGGCAGGTAAGAGTGGGAGTAGATACAGAAGGATGTGGACTCTTGTCCAGGAAGAACTGTAAAGCCCTGACACTATCGGCATGTCGTATAGAAGTGTATAGAGAGCAAACATCAAGGAAGAACAGACGATAGGTACGGTCAGAAGACAAATGCACAGAAGAAAAAATGGTCAGGGCATGCTTGGTGTCTTTCAAGAATGAAAGCAGTTGTTCGACTTAGGACTAACAGTTGTTCGGATAATAACTCAATGGACAGTTATACCAGGTTATGTGCAATCATAATCCCTTAGTCGAACAACTGCCTTCATTCTTGAAAAGCACCAAGCATGCCCTGACCATTTTTTCTTCTGTGCATTTGTCTTCTGACCATACCTATCGTCTGTTCTTGCTTGATGTTTGCTCTCTATACACTTCTCTACGACATGCCGGTGGTCTCTGGGCTTTGCAGTTCGTTCTGGACAAGAGTCCACATCCTTCTGTATCTACTCCCACTCTTACCTGCCTTACTGAACTGGTGCTCACACTCAATTCTTTTGAATTCGATGGAAATTTTTTTAGATCAGATCAGTGGAGATGCCATGGGCATGAAGATGGGACCTAGCTATGCCTGTCTTTTCATGGGACATCTTGAACATCTAGTTTGGTCGACCTACGATGGTCCATTCCCATCTCTTTTCGACAGATACATTGATGATGGGATAGGTATTACTGACATGACAGAAACAGAACTGTCTCGCTTCATCAACTTCATCAACAATTTCTTTCAACCCCGCTATTAAATTCACACCTAACATTTTCACCACCTCTGTCCATTTCCTGGACATCATTGTTACTATTCATCCCCCTTATCTCAGCACATCCGTCTACTATAAATCTACTGAAACATATGGCTTTCTGCTCTATACTTCTTTTCATCCTCTCGCCAGTTGCAACTCTCTACCCTACTCACAGCTTCTTCGCCTTCGTTGCTTATGCAGCGATGACGACGACTTTCTTGACAAATCCTCTGATATGATCGAGTTCTTCCGTAGACGTTCCTTCCCCGACAACATTCTTTCATTGGCTTGGCTCTGTGTATGCCAGCTATCTCACCTTGATACCTTGAATAATTCCCATGGTTCTTCCTCCTCCTCTGATAGGGTTAAACTTGTTCTTACCTTCCGACCCATAACTTGACTGTCCGTCGCATCCTGCTTAAACATTATTCTCTTCTCCAGTCTGATTCTGACACCTGTGCTGCTTTCCATAAATTACCTCTGGTGGCCAATAGGCGCAACAGAAGTTTGAAGGACATCTTGGTCCACAGCCACCTAAGGTTTTCTGCACCTGACCATTTTGGTACCGTTCGTTGCTCATGAGGTCGTTGCTATACATGTCCTTATGTGGTTTAGATGCACTCCATCTCATTTCCCAAGGCCACTTTCTCCATCGATGAGGCCTTTACATGTGAATCCTATAATATTATTTACGTGAACATATGTAAACACTGTGGTAAGCAATATATCGGTGAGATTGAACTTAGACTGAGCAATCGCTTCTGTAACCACCTGCATACCATTAAACACAGAACATCCACTCCTGTGGCTAATAACTTTAATGGTGATGGTCACCATGGTGTCCTTGACATTCAGGTCACTGCCATCAGATCCTGCACCACCGATGATAGATCTAGGTATTCCCTAGAAAATCGTCTCATTTTTTAGTTGGGTACCATCAATTCATTTGGACTCAAGTCCGACCACTCTTTTGCTTAGTTCTCAGTCGGATTGGTCTTTGTCTTTATTCATTTTGTTCCGCCAATTTACGTCATCGTTGTGTTCCTCTCATTCCACCTATATTATCGTCTTTGTGTACTCCCTGTTCATATCCTTCCAGTATCTCACTACCATATTTCACTCGGACACGGTTGTTGTGGTGTATTCATTTCTACTTGTGGTATTTTTATGTTTGTATGTTATGTGCGTATCTTGAAAAAGGCCTTTTGGTCTGAAACGTCGATTATGTTCTGTGTATTGTCATTTGTATGATTATATTCTGTGTTTTGTTGTGTATACTATATTAATTAATGTAGGCATCCAACAGTGATAGTGTGTCAGTCGTCATCCAGTAGAACTCCATTACCTGTCTCTCATGTGAGTATTATTTTCAATTATGTTCTACTAGCAGTACTACCTTCTATTGATTATCATCACTTAATGGGTGAACAACAAGCCTATATGGTGCAACTTTAACCACAGTACAATTTTTTTTATATTCTCCAGCTCAAATCATACACAAAAACTATGCTCATTAGTTAGGAGAAACAAACATTGTATTAAAACTCTAAAGACTGAGAAATTAGACAATCATCAATATGACTTGGAATTGCATGTTAGGAGAATGTACCGTACCTTGTTTGTTGATAGTTCTAGAACAGACTTCATATGTGCCAGATGGCACATTGCACTGGTTCATCACAGTTCCACAATCTGTAGGTCTCGGTTTCCAGTCATCCCAAGAGGTACCAAAGTCATCAGCAAATCTCAGGCAAAAATCTTTGGGGACAATATTATCACATATAAATTTAGCACTTTAGCAAATGTGTTAATAAAAATTACACTATATGTGTGACCAGTCACATGAATGACATGTAAGAATAGGTAAGTACTCCTCCCAGTCCTTAACTTTCACAAAGACATTACAATTTCAGTGATTAACAGTTTTAGTATGAATGACTAAACTAAGTATATCCATAGAGCCGCTAAAGACAGATGAGTCTGATCATTGGCACACAAAGAACAGCAACAACGCATTTTCTTTTTCTGGACTACATCCTGAAGGGAAAACTAGTAGTACCACTGTCTTGCTACAAGTGAAATCCAGCAGAAGCTTGAGAATGAGCTCTAAAGAACAGGAAGATATCCATGGTGTTAGTAATTAAACTGTGACTGTGATTCAAATGAAAACCGTAAAAGTATTTGAGATTATAATAACCATGGTACTGTCTTATAATCAGTCAATATTGTTGATAAGGATGCAGGTGACCTGCATGTGGCATCATGGCGCAGGCAAATATTGTGATGTCAGAATGGCAGCTTAACATTTAGCACAATGTTTGTAACTACAGTCTAAAGGCGCAATTAATTCTGAGCTGCTTTTGTCAACTTGATTCACCCGTTGCTATGCCCTGCTTTCAACAAAGAAATCAAGACTGTAAATTAACAGCAATCATTTGGGAGACATAGGAATCAAAAATAGACATTTAACTCTCTTTCCAGTTTGTGTTTGAATAGCAAAATGGCATGGTAGAGCTTTAGTGAATATTGTCTGGAATCCATCAAAACTGACAAACATTTTGAAGAACATTTATCTGATTCAGATGAAGTATTTCTTGGTTTTATGGATTCCGATATTGTTTCTCAGCTCCAGATAGTTGATGATTGGGAAAGCAGTTCTTTGTCGAGTGTGACTGATGGTGAAAAATATTGTGGGTGCATTTGATAGTGCCCCTTCAGGCTACAATCATCTCTGGATATGCAACTTTCCTGAAGCTGTACGATCATTAGGCCTATCTGATAATGTTGATAGATCGTCATATTTTCAGATATTATGAACATGTTAGTTTGGTTATGAAATGGACATCTGAAATAAAATTCTCCTAAGCATTTTCATTTAGTGGCATTTCAGCATTGAATATACTGAAGTTGTAGGATCATTAGGTCTATCTGATAACTGCAGTAAGATTGGTGTGTTTTGCGCGTTTTCACAATCCACATTATGAACATGTTATATAATGACATCAGAAATAGAATAGGCCTAGCTCATTTAGCTGCATTAGGCCCATATCCAGAATTGGATATACCAAACAAGAATTGGTGATTCTCTACATAGGCCTATACCAACTTAAAAAAATGTTCATCATCCCCATTTTCTTACATATCACACATATACCACTAAAACATTATTTATTGCAAGTAGCCATTCCATGTTTCCATTAAAAACAACATTATTCAAAAAGCTCTAAAAACAAAATAGTTAATACATTTTCCAAATGCCTTCTATTAATAATGTGTGGAGCTAAAAAAAAGAATGCAGTGGCAGAGTGCTAGAGGTTAAAGATTTCCTCATCCTGACATTCAGTAAAGAGGAGCAGGTTTCTGTTATTACTTAGTTTTATCAATGAAGGGGTGAAACCTGTAGCAATTCATTGGCGAATGAAGGTCCAGTATGGCCACGCATGCCTCTCATTTCAGCAAGTAGCCTATGTGAGCCGAGCAGGAAGTTTCAAATCTTCATGAGTCATATGACAGAAACAGCATTCACAGTTACCATCAAATGTATAAAATAGTGAAGTTCTAATTGACAAAATAACTTAAGATTTATAATGATAAATAAAGTGTTTTGTATTGACACAGGAAGGTGAATCATAAAAATTCTGCCAAAGACAGATACGGCACAAATCCATTGGCATAAATAAAATGGCAACACAGGGCATTTAAATTCTCTGGGATACATCCTGCTGGAAATTTAGTAGGACCATTGTCCTGCAACAAGAGAGAACCATCTGGAGTTTGAGAATAAACACTGAAGATGAATCATAAAATTGATTATATAAATAATGTCAGAATACTATAGATTTACAAGCAATGATGAATTGCTGATAATCATATCATCAAATGGAGAAAACACAAAATAAATTCAACACAGATGCAATCTAGCATGCCAGATCCTAAGTCAGATGTTTCCTATTTTTAAAAACAAGCATGTGAACATAAATACTAAAACTGCACTATATAAATCGATCATCATACCATCCCTGTGCTACCAATGTCAAACATGAACACTAACAATAAAAGACAAAAGAAAACTTGTTACAACAGAAATGACCTGTCTATGTAGAATTCTTGGAGTAACAATAAGAGACAGAATCATCAGATTATCAGAAATGAAAACATCAGATGACTAGCAAACACAATGCCAATCCTGGATTACATCAGAAAACAGCAGATTAAGTGGTTTTCACATGCTTCCAGACAACCATCAGATAGTACCTCTCAAAAAGCATTACCATACAGACACAATGGAAACAAAGCCAAGGACAGTCCATGCAAAAGATGGATTACAGAAATAACAGAATCAACAAAAACAAATATATATGAGGCACACAAAAAGGCCATCTCCAGAGAACTCTTCTACTCCTGATGTACAATGCTACAACGCATAAAGGGGTATAAAGCGAAAAGAAGATGAATTGCTGATGAATTGATGAATATTAAAGGAAGAATGCATACAGGAAGAAGTTATTCTGTGTTGGTTTCTTGAACACTAAGAACAGGTCACTCGTAGTCTGTAATTTTGAGTTGAGTTGCTATAAATAAACCTGATATATAAACTGTAGTAGTATTACATGCAAGATAACATTTTGACATCCTATTTCACTAGGTTAAAAATCTATGCAAAAAATATAATGAGGAATGTGAGAGAAGACATACACAATGCTGACTACCAAGCTTTAAATATTGGTGGTTTTAAAATCCTTGAACTACGCTATGCAGAGGACACTGTGCTACTTTCAAATCATATAAAGGGATTGGAACAACTATTTAAGAACACAAAGAAAGACAAAAATCACAAAAATTATATTTAAACACACAAAAAACAAAAATCATGTCAACAGATATAACAACACAATAACCAAAATCGGAATAGACAGTACTGAGATAGAATGTGTGGATAAATTTGAATACTTAGAAGCAAACATCAACGGTGCAAGAGTCTGCATGGCAGAGATAAGGAAGAAATTGGCACTGGCATATTATAAAATAATACATTCGTAAAACATATGGAAAAGCAACAGAATAGAAATGTAACTGCCAATGCTAAGAACATTTTTTCCAGTTGCAACATTCTGCTGTGAAACAAGGACCCTAAGTAAAACAGCAGCAAAGAAGATTACCGCCTTTGAGATGAAATGCCACAGAAAGATATTTAGAATATCATGCAAGGAAAAAAAAGAGAAACTCAGATATTTTAAACACATTGAAGATGTCAGAGTGTTGGTTACTAAACACAATAACAAAAAGTAAATTGCACCTGCTTTGTCATATAAAGAGACAACTGTTTAGAAAGACAAATAATGGAGGGCAAAGCACCTGGATGGAGGCGAAAGGGCAGATTAAGAAGATGATGGACTGATGACATTAAAGATAACATGAATATGTCGTTAGAATATGCCAGCCACCTGTCCCAAGACAGAGAAGGGTTCAGGGAGTTCATTGGGAAGACAATATTCTGGAGATAATGTCACATGACAATATCATAAAACAATAACATTACAATCTTACTTTTGAACTTTCCCTTACTGACCAGTGACCCAGAGGAACAAGCAGATATTTGAGTACTCTCCACTGTCAGCACTAGAGCAGAGCCTTGCTCCGCCTCAGTTACACGTGGTGACTGAAGAGCTGGTCCTGGGTTTGGAATTGGCTGAATAGAAGCATTGATTTATTCAGACACAAGACATTGTTTTTGTGCAGTAATCAGAATGGCCGTCTTTAAGGTGCATACATAAGGATGATGTTCGTCCGTTGTGATCGATGATGACCAAAATTAATAAAAGTTTAAAGTGCGTTTTTAAATGACTAGCACGTCCAATGCATGCACAAAATGTTCTTTTACAGAATTGACAACAATAGAAGGTATCTATGTGAGGTTGAGATGTTTTTTTCTTTTCTACGTGTCCGCTTCTGTCTTGCAGTATCTTGTCTGAATTCTTCCGCCGCTAGTGCTCCCGTTAAAATGCTGTAACGCCATGCTGTTCTATCCTGAGCGAGGCTCTCCCAAGCGCCTATGTCAATGTTAAGATGTTTCAAGGATGACTTGAGCGTGTCTTTGAAGCGCTTTTTCTGTCCACCAGCTTTTTGAAATCCTGCCTTGAGTGCTCCATAATATATTTGTTTTGACATAAGGATAGGTGCATGGCCGAGGGGTTAGATCAATATTACCCTGATATAACCAGAAAGGAGGACCAACCTTTCCTAGGTTGAAAGATGTGCCTCGGCCAAATGAGGACTGGATTTTTTTCTGCTGGAGGTTAAATTTTAAAATGAGCAAGAACATGTGGTCTTTACCACACAGCTACAAAATCTCTTACTGCAACTCCTTAATGGGAAATGCAGTATTTGACAGTTTTTTTTCTATGTAATGGTATCTATGGTTGAGATGATCACTGTAGAGTAATGACATCTAAACCATCGATATCTTTATATATGCAGATTCATGTATAATTAGATCTTCAAATTTTCTAATACACAATAGCAGTCATACTGCTTATTTTCCTATTAACGATTGCACAAAGGTACTTTTGCCTATGTAAAGATAGCATGCCCTGTCATCATGACATGTATAGGGTGTTTTTTTAAATTTATCCTCCAACAAAAAAAAACCCAGTCCTTACCAGACGTCAAACCCTGAACCACATGGGTATGAGACCTATGCTTCTGACCTCTTGGCCAAAAAAGCTGTAAATGTCTTATAAAGTAAAAATATAAATTATATGACATTTGTACTACAAAACTGGAATCAATATTTATTTGTTTAAAAAATGCAAACATTCCATTCATTGGGTATGAATTAATAGTAAGTGTATATTCATGCCAAGCAGTAGCTTAACTTATGAGAGTTAGCCAGTTGGCTGATCATCATTGTTGCACTCTGGAGATGCCCATAGGTATTCTGATCTTGTATACCCTAACCCTGCATTTGTAGCGGTATCACATTGAGACATCTGATGCAGACAGATTACCACACATCTTTATTCTCTACCATCCTCACGAGTTTGGAAACTTCATACCATGTCCAGTCCTTGATATTATCCATACATGTCTTCTTCTTTCCACCTTGTCTTCTTCCACCCTCCAACATACCTTGAAGTGCTTATCCTGTGCCCATACTACAGGAGTTTTCACGATTTTTAACAGCGGTTCTAGTTGACACACTACTACATTAATTTTATCACACACAAACACATTGGTCTTATATTCTCTGTAAAGTTATTTAACACATGTCTATAGCATTTGTTTCAGATGCCTGGATTTTCCTCTCTAAGTCTGCAGTTACAAGTCCAGGTCTCACAGCAACATAGAAACATTGACTGAACCATAGATGTCAATTGATCTTAACATGGGTGGTGATCCTACTTTTCTAAATGGTGGTTAATATTGTAATGGCGACCATAGCCACTATCAGTCTTTTCTTAACTTCATCTATTTCTTCTTCTTCTTTCGTTCACTTGAAACATATCTATATCTGTAATTCTGTCTCCTGAATAAAACTCACTGTCTATTGTAGTTCATACAGTGTCCCATAGAGCTTTGATTCCAGTGTTGTTTCCTCTGGCCAATATGTCTGCCTCAGCGTTTCATGCTCAGAACACTCTTGAAGTATATGTTTGGCACTCTGTGCTGCCTGTCCACATGTACACATGGCCATGTTGCCAATCTTGAACTTTGTATACATGTGACTGCGGAGTCGGTTGTTCTGAGGCGTAGAATTATAACTTGTTCTGATCTGTTCATAATGTGATAGTCATCTTGTGTTGGTGTTTGTGGGTTTCTTATTGACTTGATCATCTGTTTTTTCTGATGGTAGGTGATTGGTATATCTGGTTGGTCTTTGGCAGCACCTTCCTTAGCCAGTTGGTCTGCTTTTTCAATTCCTAGAATTCCACAGTGAGAGGGTATCCACTGCATGGTTACCCTATACTGGTAAGACAATTCCCTAAGTAGTTTTTTCAAGTCTGTTAGTTTTCCAGACTGAAGAGCTTGAAGCACTGACCTTGCATCTGTCAGGAATACCACAGGCTGTAGGCCAGAGTTGGAGTTCAGCAGTTTTTTTAGCTGCCACACTAAATGCCTGGATTTCTGCATCATAATTATTGCAGAATTTTCCTGTCTGTGTTCTGATTGTATCTATAGGCTTGTGTGGATATTCTATATATACACATGCACCTCCATTCCTCACAGCATTCTGTGCTGACCCATCTGTGTACACTCTGACCCATATATCTTGTGGATATTCCTCCTCCAGGAAACTGAGGGTGACTGTCATTTGCTGCACACTGTTCTGTTCGTCCTCGCTTAGTATTCTTTTCACATGGGTCTGAATGTATATTGGCATTCCATGGCTTTCACTCTACGGGGTTTGTTCTAGTACAGACCTTAAGGGGCTGTCAACTTCAGGTAGGTCTGTAAGTTGTCTATGGAGTCGTTTAGCTTGATGGATAAAGCTGCTCCTTTTCAGTCGCCCCATTGCTAGATTTTGGAATCTTTCCTTCATTGGATGAATTGGCATACACTGAAACTTTTCTGCTTGAATTAGTACTTTTGTGTCTCTGCGTTCGCCAAGTGTTTGCATTCTTCCCATTTTCTGCATCTCTGCTATGGGTGTTGATTTCATTGCTCCCAACATTATTCTAAGTGCCTGGTTTTGCACTTTATCTAGATCTTGTAATGTGGTGTTTGATGCAGGACACCACACAGCTGAACCATATTCCAGGTGTGGTCTTATGCCTTGCTGGTAAACTTTACTGAGTATATTCCCACTGGCTCCCCATGTGGTTCCACTTAGTTTTCTCAGGTTATTAACTTCCTCCTGGCTTTTGTTGTTGCTTTGTTTATGTGCTGCTTCAATGTCAGCTTATCATCAAAAGTAACTCCGAGGTATGTGGGTTGTTTGTCTTCTTTCAAGAGCTCTCCATCTATCTTGATATGACCAGCTTTTTGTTTTGGTGAGAGGGTAAAGAGTGTAGTGCTGCACTTATCTGTGTTAATGCTGACGCACCATCTATTTGCCCATAAGGTTAGAGCATCGATAGCTCTTTGTATTTGTTTAGTGGCCACTGTTGCATGTTCTTCCGTGCACCAGATCACCAGGTCGTCAGCATACATTGCCACTTTGATCCTGTGTGGTAGTTCAGCAACTAGGTCATTGATGTAAACCAAGAAAAGTGTGGGTGACAGGACTCCTCCCTGGGGGACTCCATGACGCAGTAGAACTTTCTTGCCCTTGCGACCATCTAATTGTACCCTGGCTCTTCTATTATGCAGGTATGCTTTTACCCATTTGTACATTCTTGAGCTAACCCTGCAATTACTCAATTTCTTTAAGAGCCCTTCTTTCCAGACCTTATCAAATGCTTTCCTGAGTCTATCCATGCTGCTAGTACCAGTTTCTTTTCTTGGAAGGCATCCTCAATCTCTTGGGAGAGGTAGGTTGCCTGATCTTCAGTAGAGTAGCACTGTCTGAAACCTGCTTGCTGTGATACCAGAAGGTTTTCACTTTCAAGGTACCACTGCATCCTAAGATTGATAATGCGTTCTATTGTTTTACATAGACAGCTTGTGAGGCTGATGGGCCTGTAGTTGGAGACTGTGTTGCCATCTTTTCCTGATTTGAGGAGTGGTATCATTATTGCTTCTCTCCATGCCTGTGGTACATTACCCGTGGACCAGCTTGAGTTAACCTTTAGGACCCTGAATTAAAATTAAGAAATATCCCCCTGGGCCTGAATTCTTTTTTGGAAAATTTGCGTTATTGATGGTGGGTGTTTTGAAAACGCGATATTTTTTTTGTTTTAAAAGATATCAAAATAATGTTTGCACATCTAAATAAAGGAGTGAATAGTGAATATAATCATGTTTTTGTTGTTGTTGTATGTGTGATATAACAGTTGTGAGCAAGTTGTGAAGTTGAAAATTCGGGGAAAAATCGCAAAACGCCATTTTCAAAATCGCAAATATATCTTCTTGACGACCCTAATACATGAGCAATGTGTGGCAACATTGATAAAATACTCATAAATACCTATACTTATTGTATATGTATTGTTTTATATCCAAACTAATATAATATGAACTAAAATAACTAATAAAACGTGAAGAAATCGCATATAATGACCGTCCGGTCAACACTAGGTCTATGCCGACACGCAACGTAATTATTGTCCATGCACACATGTGGCACCTCTGATACATATTATTTTTGTGTTTTTGAATGAATAAACATACATTCTTATTAAACAACAACATATTAAACACAAAGAACAACAATTAGAACATGTAGTCACGATCATTTACCCATGCCACGCGGTACTCAATTTGATAGTAAAATACGGCCGAAAATGGCAAAAGTCGCTCCCGAAAAGCGTTGATAACATCAGCCGGCTTTCTCCTTCTATACAATGCTAATGTGTAAAAGAATTTGACCTTTACACTGTGACGTATTCCTAGCTTCGTTTGGCGGGCTTTATACGTCACTGGTTCATTTCTTCGTGAAGTTCCGAGCTCGGGAATCGGGCGATATCGTATGGTGCGTGGCCTCACCCACAGACACACGGGAATGTGTACTCCAGGTGCGTGACCTCACCCATAGGGGCCTAAAGGTTAAAGATCTGCAGTAGCTTTGCTCTTGCTGCAATTCCCAGGTTTCTAATCATTTCATTGGACACTCCATCAGCTCCTGGGGACTTTTTCATTTTCAATTTGGATATTGCATGCTCCAGTTCTCTCATTGTGATTGGTGCCTCCATGACTTTAGGTATAGGTTCGCCTTGTCCAATGTTTTGCTGGTTCTCTCGAACCTCCTGTTGTTTGTCAGGGCTGACTTTGACGTTATTGTCTTCTGCAAAGGAATCTGCAAAGTAATCAGCTGCATGTTTACCTGTTAAAATGTTTCTATCTTTATAAAGTGTGATCCTGGTATTTCTCCCTGTACCTCATCATTTAGTTGTTTTACAAGTTTCCATAATTTCCTAGTATCTCTTTCTAGGTTCAGCGACTCTGTTTTTTCTTTCCAGTTGCTCCGTCTGGCTTGTAACTTGGCTCTTTGAAATTTAGCCTTTGTTTGCTGATATTTGTTGTGATGTTCTTGGCTAGGTCTGTTCTCAGCCTGCTGTCTAGATGGTTCCATCTCATTTTGCAGCTTTTCCAGTTCATTATTCCAGTAGGGTTTGTAGTTTTTGCGTGCCACCCTGGGTATGGTTTTACTAGCAGCATGTAGTATACATCTATTAAATTCACTCACTGCTCTATTGATGTCTTTGTCCAAGTTCATGTCCTTAGCTAGAACACTGGTTAAATGCTGATACATTTTCCAGTCTGCCATTTTATAGTTCCACCTAGTGAGCGTGCTGCTATCCTTGGTAAATTCATTGTGGATTTCCAGAAATACTGGTCTGTGGTCACTACCTCCAAGCTGCTTTCCAACGACACGTGTGATGTTCCATTCCAAGCCTGGTGAGTGGAATGCCAGGTCTGGTGTAGAGGTGGTGTGCCATGCTCTCGAGTAGAAGGTTGGTGAGTCTGCTGGCTGGTTAATAAGGATGAGATTATTTTCATCCTGCCAGCTCTCAAGTTCCTCACCTCTCTTGTCGATATGATCGTAGCCCCAGCTCTGAGAGTGGCTGTTGAAGTCACCACACACCATAAGTCTCTCTTTGTCTGGAATTGTGTCTAGTGCCAATGGTTTATCATTTGGGCAGTAATAGTTCAGGAGATGGAATTCTGCACTGTCTGTTTTTAGGTGGAGCATCTGGTATTCTGCCCCTTCCATATATACTTCCAGCTGACATGCCCTGATATTGTTTTTAACAAGTGTCAGAATTCCACACTTTCACCTGTCCTTTCTGTCAGACCGGTAGCACGGGTAGCCTCTGATTTTGAAGGCTATGTCGCTGTTGAGGTGTGTTTCTTGGATACAACATATACTCACTTGTTCTTCACTGAGGACATTTTCAAGTTCCAATTTTTTGCTGTATTCATCTCTTTTACTGTTGACACCCTCAGCATTCCAGTGCATTATTTTTATTGGTCGTTTAAAGTTTGTTTGGCCAGTAGCTCTATTCCCTTGCCTCCTGGCTCCTCTGGGCAATTGAGAAGGACTTCCAGTAACTGAGGTTGGGCCCTTTCGAGGTATAGGGCCCGGCACCGTTCCTGCCTGAACGTCCGCCACAGGGCAGGCACCATAACTATTTATAGATGTAGACATGTTTCCATTGTGTTTTGTGCGTGGCATCCTGATTATCTGTGCGCCTTTTGGCTGGATGCCTCCGTCTTCAGCACTCTGCTTACTTGGGCAGGACTATGGTCCTGCTCGAGTGGGACTGCCCGACCAGTCTTAGTTTCCAGCCCTCGATGGCTGAACTACGCCCCATCACCTCTGCACGGTGCTGGTCTCGATGGGGAACTTCATCTATTGATTCACCATCACCACTAATCTGGGTTCCTAGATAAGTAAACATCTAAACCTCATCAAACCTTTGATTGTTAAGCTTTATATTTATTGGAGCTAAATGAGTACTCCTATTCACAAAAATGTTACTCTTATTTGCATTGATCTCCATGTCAAATTTGTTGTTAGTTATTTCTAGTATGTTTTTTAATGAATTTCTCTAACACTTCTTTCATGATTACTTCTAGGTAGATGTTAAATAATAGTGTTAGTGAAAGTAAGCATCCTTGTAAAATGCCAACATAAGTTCTGAAAAAAATCAGATTTCATTGTTGGGTGAACTTTTCATTGTCTATCACATAACTTTTTCTTTACTTTGTATAGTGCCTCTATGACGGTGGTGATGTTATCAAAATTAATTTAAGCTCGCTTATAGTATTCCACAGACTTACATGTCAAACACGGTCAAAAACATTAACTAGAAATCAATAAATGTAATAGAATAAAGTTCATGGAATAGATCATGTTGGTGTTGTGTTTTTCACTTATTAGGCGTAGAGTGAAAATTTGTTCTACTGTATTTTTGTTCTTTATTAATCAGGCTTGTTCCTCTGCCAAGATTCCTTCAGCTTTATGATTTAATCTATTGAGTATAATCATCAGGATAACTTTGCTTGGATGTGAAATGATACTGATTCTTCTATAGTTTTTTTATATGACTCCAAATCTCCTTTTTTAAATTGTATTAGTAGTGACTACATTCATGTTTCGGGCCATTTTTTCTTAGACCAAATCCTCTTGTCATGACATTAATAATTTCTTCCCCTCCATTTATTAGCAATTCTGCAAGGATATTGTCAATTCCTAGGGATTTTCCTTTTTTCAGTGAACAAACTGCTCTCTAAATTGTATATCTCAATATGTCACTGTTTTCTACATCTCTGTTATTGAACCAGGTAACATTCAGTACCCGGTATTTCATTATTGGTACATTTTCATGATTATATAACTCTACAATATTTTTCTATCTCATCAGAATATCTTGTTTCATTATTGTTTCATTTTTGTTTTCTATAATAGAAATCGTGTTTTTCTTTATTGTGTGATTTTCCGTTTTAAAGTTTCAAAAGTTTTACTATTACACTGTGACATGTTGTTAATGGGATCACATTGTGCATTGATTCAGTTTTCTTTAGCCTTTTTTCATTGTAGTTCTAATAGTTTTTAAGGTTTTCAGTTGCAAGGGTGGTTTGTCTAGTGGGCCATTGGTGAGACCCACAGACACAACCACAAGCACACTAGGTACCAATTAAAACAGTGAATTTTGTCTAGTTGGTCTTATAATTCCATCTTGGGATTAGGATTTGTTGGTTGATTCTAAGTGCTTTACATTTGATTTATTATAGGTATATAGTCACTAGTTGCAAGTTCATCTTGGAGTGCACATATTGTTTTAAGGAGCAATTTTGTTGTAATAAAGGCCTAATCTGGGTTGGATGATGGCATCCAGATCTTGGAATAGAAGGTGGGAGGGTCTTCTGGCTAATTTAAGAGGTGTAGTCTGTTTTTAGTTTACCACTCCCCTATTGTTTCTCCTCATGTTCAGGTCAGAGTAACCCCAGCTCTGAAATTTACTGTTCATGTCCCTAATTATGATGCAATCTTCTTCTTCAGGTACTTCATTATAGTGAAGCTCCGATTTTTCATCTCGGGGAAGTAGAAGTAGAAGATTTGTAATGGGTCACCTTGTAGGGAAACCTAAATTACAATTATCTCTGTTTTCAGTAGTTGAAGGGAACCTAATTTCAATGGCAGGAATTTCATTTTAAACTAGAATTTAAAAAATTATGTTCTATGGTAGCAGTCTGCCATCAGGGATGAAGATAACTCTTCATGTACTAAGTCGCAGCAAGTATTAGGTGGGTGGCCAGTTCCCTTCCTTGCTGTCTCTACATCCCCTAACACATGCGCCAGGTACTCATTTACAGCTGAGTCGTCTGGGGAGTGGTCGTGTCAAGCGAGAAATCACAACCAGGATTTCTTATTTGTCCGGACATGGTTTAAAACCTGGCATACTGTAACCCGGTGATGGAGAGCAAGCTCACTATCAGCTAGGCTACAGCACTCCCCAGAATTAGGAAACCCCCTTTTGGTTTGTCTTCTCTATCTTGTCATATGTATGTATATCCTCTAGCAAAGAAGCAGAGGCTGTTAATGGGGTGAATTTCTTGAATGCATACTACATTTACAGAGCATTTGTGTAGGATGATCTTGAGGGCTTCTTTCTTTACCTGTACCATCTGCATTCCACATATTTTGCTCTTTCTTTGGTCTTATTCTGTTTGTTTGCCAGTATACAGTAACCTCGGTTCTCCACGCCTGGCTCCGCAAATGGGGCAGAGGAAATACCAGCTCGTTTGAGTGGGCTCTTTGAGGCTTAGAGCCTGGTGCCCTGCCATGGGATTATATTGCTTTGGAAGGACACAATATCTTTCAGCATCATTGTTCAACATTGTGGTACATATGCACGGTCAAAATCTGTCTTCTTTCTGCTTTTCTTTTTGCATCTTCTTCCATAGCCTTGGGTTGATTAGACTAAACTGCCAAGCAGTAGCTTGTTTGTTTTCGGAGTTGTTTCTCCTAGCCTTTCATACACCAGTATCTTGTCTGCAAGGCAGCAGATAGTTTGTAATCAGTTTACCTTCTCCTAGATGAGCTGCCTCTAAAGTTGTTGAGCCTAATCTGTCCAGAGCAGCAGAAAAAATAAAAAATGTTCTGTTTGTCATTCTTCATGACATTTTGGATGTTGGCCATTTGCTTTCAGGAAGTCGCTAGAAATAATTTTGCCATGGGATTCAGGTAGGGATCACAGAGATGTATTCCTCGCTAGTCACATGTATCATGTTTCCAGGTTTGCTTTTCTTCCAGAATCTCAACTGAACAGACTTTTCTGATGGAGGGTATTGTGATGTCAGGTTAGAGGACACTTATGCTGCTAGGTGGATATTGGGAGACCCAGATACATTATGCGACACCACCCACCATATCAAGGTGCCTAGAGTGGTTTAATATCTTAGAGAGATTTTGGATTCATTTAAGCCCATGTATGAGACTATTTGACCCATGCGTGGGACAATTTAACACATGCTTTGAGTTTGGGTTAGTGCACAGCAGAATGTAGTCCACACACCGGTGGTATTGTACTTGCACCTTGCAGGAGTGTCAAACAACTCTTGAACTGGTTATACCACTAGGCACTCAGTGCCCACCTTAGAAACTTAGTAAAATCAGAAATACCATGAGAAAGTGGTGCTATAAACGTGTTAGTTCATGAGGCCATATGCCAGAAGCTTACTATCAGAACAATCAGTAGTTTCTGTGGAGATCATTGCACCTAGATGTGAGGTGACAGACCTGAAACTCACATCAGCCACTCTAGGCCAGCCATTACACTATGTAGCAACAGTATTTTTGCTGTGGGGGGGCTGGCTGAAAGATGTTAACCAGGAATTTTGTTTGTCTTGTTTAATCAATTCTCGTTCCATCTCAGTCCGCACTTCCCAGACACATCCCACAAAGGATAGGCCTAAGTCAGATTGCTTCGCACAAGCTTCGAAGCAATCAGTTTCCTGTGTGCACTGTCAGGAGGTGCTTTTATGATCTTGCTTATCTGCTAACCTAGGATTGAGCAAAAGCAATGCATAGGCCTATCCCTTTGCCCTCCACACTTTGTTCATTCTTCTTCATGAGCTTCAACATTACAACTGTGGCCTGCCAAAGTACTAAAAGATCATAAATAAATCATCAGTCAGGGATGACTCAACAAGGTGGAAATATAAGGATGCAGTAACACATCATAAATTTGAATATGAATGGGAACGGGTCAATTAAAGTGTTACTAATAATAAACAAAACATACTAGAAATGAACACAAAGAAAGATGATGTTTTGACTAGAAAGTTTTGATCAGGATGAAATACAATGTACAAAGAATGAGAACATACATGGCAACACACTGTGAAAATAGGAGAAGATGGAGAGGTTGGTTTAATAACAATAAAGCTAGCTTTAAAAAAAACTATATACATTAACCTCATTAAAAATATTAACAACAATAAAAATCTCAGAAACATTAACTTCAATACAAACAGAGCACAAATAATACAAGTGTGCATAGTGACAAATACTAACCTGATAAGGAGATGATAACAATGGAACACAAATGCCCATGTCATCGACTGTCAACTGCAAAAAAAGTGTTGTGATAGATGGAGATGTACTGGGTGCTATTTGAGGAAGCTTGTCCATAACTTGACGAGTAGCAGTCAGTACCTATGGTAACAATGTTTCATTTCATGAATATGATCTCAACTTGAAAAATGAACCTTACCAATCTATAAGAATCACGCAAGATACACACACACCAAACCAACAGACTAAAAATGTAACAATTCCTTAACGTAATTTTTATTTCTTCAAATGTTAAAGATTTGAACATTATTTAATACATGAATAATAAACTAGCATTATTGTACACAGGGCTCAAAGAAGTAGAGGATTAACTTCATTGTACTGGGGTTACCCCTTATATACCCCTTTCAACACAATGAGATGTCTCCTGCTGATAGTACCACTCATAGCATGTAACTATGTAGCTCTATTGCTTAAAGCAATAATCCCAAGGAATATCAGATAAAAATTCAATTTATACACAAGATGTCATAAGCAGGATTTGAACCTGTGAGCTCTTGAGCACAAAGTGACCGGCATAACTACTACACCAGGGATATTCTTTAATAGTGGCAATCATTGATTTACATGCTTTTTTTAGCATTGATCTAGAAACATGGGACTTCTCATCAGTCTTCCCTGCTCGCCATTCTAGCAACAATCCAAGAGTATGCAGACTTTATAGCATCTTTGCCTGGTTTTGTAAGGAGGATAAGGTAGCTACTGCCAGTATTACTGTCTTCAAACTCTTGTCAGAATCATCTATAATCTTTGCAAGTACCTCGTCTCCAATGTCTTTAAGCATCCTGTTTCTTATTTCAGCAGGTCGCTGGCACCATTAGATTCCTTTACCACAGCAAGTTGTGCCTCCTAAACATCAATTAGCTGGTCTTCATTGGCATTTGTTTCCATATTTAATGTTACAGTCTGCAATGCTGCTTTAAGTTGCTCCATATCACCCTGATCTGTCTGCTGAAGTTATCTGTCAAAAAATAGGCCCTTCCCTTTTTTGCTTATAAGTTGTTAGTGAATGACCGGATTCATCCTTCAAGCAGACACTGGAATTCATGTCTATTTTGCAGTGCATTACCCTATGCGGCTTCCAGAATTTATTCTTGGTTTTATCTGTTACAATATCTTCAATAAATCTTTTCCAACATACCTTTTCACTGCTTTAGCAGTTGGTTTGAAGTCCCCAATTACCACAGACTCATGTCCACACTCCAAGATGATATGTGCCTGATTTCACTTGCACTGTCAATCTTTAACCGCTTATTTCTTATTTAACCATACTGCCAATTCATCTCATTATTACACCATTCGGGTGATCAAAAGTGTATAAATAGCAACAATATATTGCCTTCTCATATTAACAATGAGCTGTAATGATTGTGCACTGGTGCCTGTGTCTCCAGCAGATAAAAAAAATGAAAGTAGAGGTAGATAATACACAAGAAGTGGATGCACAAGCAGACTAGATAAGAGGATTTTTTTTTTAAATTTGCACATGTGTAGTTTTTTTTTTGTTCTGAAATTTTACTGAACCTTGCAGTGGGGAATTTATCCTACTAGATTTCCAGCAGGATGTAGTCCAGGTAATGGAAAAATGTTATTTTATTTGCCACAATGGTCTAATACATCCAATTTTGGTTTAGTAACTAATACATTCAGTGTTTTTAACCACCTGCACTGATTAGTGGATGTCTGAAGCCATATCAATAGTAGGTTTGTCATATGAAAGAACTGTTTCTCATTATCAATCAATCAATAAACTCGTAACCCTTCAGGGTTGTAAGGGTACCACATTGGATGGTTCAAAACACAGAGTCCTCCAGTGAATTCTATCCTCAGCGATGCGGATGAGTGTAGAAATATCTTGACCTGTCCATTCCTTGATGTTGTCTATTCATGCCTTTATTTGCCCTCCTCTGCTTCTTCCCCCTTCAACAGTTAACTGCAGTATTGTTTTTGACAAGGAATCATGTCTGCATACATGTCCAAACCATGCTAGTACTGGTTCTCATATAGTACACTCAACACCAACATGAATGCTAACCAGTTAAGCATGCTTGAGAGAAGCTTTAAAAGAAAGGCATGCCCTTAATCATCTGAAAATTAGCTTTTAAAATTGCCAAAGCACAAAACAATGAGCAGTCATCCTTCAGAATTGTGTGTATAATGTTGACATGTTAGTGATTAAAAAATCAACCTATCAGCAATGTTCTTTCTAAACAGTACACTGAAATGTTGTCAAAAAATGTCATATATAATTCATTTTCACATACACAAAAATTCACATGAAGGGAACAAGACTTTCCCACTGACTCTAGGAGCATGAAATATATGCACACTACTTAACAATGACAACACAAATAGACTGTTTTGATGAACAACCCTGATTGGAAGAGAGTTAGCAAGGTACCATATTAACATAGCAGCTCTCAGTGAAACACATCTTGCTGGAGTCAGTCAGCTCTACAAAAGAGTTGCAGGCGGTATATTCTTTTGGAGCAGAAGAGAAATTGAGGAAAGACACAAAGCAGGAGTAGGTTTCGTTCATCATCCAATGAGGCTAAGAACATACACATACAGAGAATGTCAAAAATGGGAGTATCTAGAGGGAAGGGAAGGAAAAGTATTTTTTGGAAGGCCCCGAAGATCATGCCATCAACACCTGACCAGAACTCTGAGTCTACATACACTGGGATGACTGCTGGAATGGAGGGCAGAGCACTTATGGGAGTATCCCACATGCTGTGAAGCTAGTTTCTAATAAAGAATCAACGCTTCACTCTTAAAGTAGCACTCATCAAACTAGCAGGTCCACCAAAGGCAATAAATGATCACCTTATGATGGTGAAAGTCCCCCTGTTCTCTGGTAAGAAATACGCAACAATCATCAATGAAAATGCACCAACTCTAACAAATCCAGAAGTTAAAGATAAGTTTTATGATGAACTTCCTGCAGTTCTAAAAGCTGAGACGCTCATATTACTTGGAGATTTCAATGCAAGGGTGGATACAGATAATATTTCCTGGTCAAGCAAAATGAATTAAACAGGTTACTAAAACACTTACCTTGCCTATTAATAAAAATATATTTTAAAAAGTATATATAAAAAAACATACAATAAAACTAAACAGGACAATTCTCCACGTATCGGCACAAATTGAACCTTTTTCAAGAGACAAACAACAGAAAACAACAAAATAAAAAACAAAATAGATGACTAGATTTCATCAAGCCCCGTCTCCATAGCGCAGGGATGGCAACGCATGTTTAGTTTTATTGTATGTTTTTTTATATATACTTTTTTAAATATATTTTTATTAATAGGCAAGGTAAGTGTTTTAGTAACCTGTTTAATTCATTTTGCTTGACAATTTGTTCATTAGGTTACTGCGGCACCATCAACTTTGTCGGACACCCTCTGACCATTTGGTCATTAATATTTCCTGGTACAGTGTAATATGGAAATATAAAGTGTGTCAATGCAACAGAAATGAAAGTTTTCTACAAACATGTGGTGAACATGACTTCCTCATTACCAACACCATATTTTAAATACCAATCTGAAACCGGACCTCCTGGATGCACCCTTGATCAAGACACTTCTTGTTTCTTATTTAGGAACAAGCATCACAGCACTGGGGACATTCCCATATATGCTCTGCTTGCCATTCTGTATACACTGATTGTGCAGACTCACGAGAGCAATAAGTATGTCCACACGGCCCATAGGCTGACCATTTGTTATGGTGGCGAGGCTAGATAATTGGTCTACACCTGTATAAACGTAAAGGGAACCACCAGTCCTGTAATAACCATCAAGGTATTTCTCTACTGCCCATCACTGGGAAGTATTTGCTAGAATCCTTTTGAACCATCTTACCTCTAATCTTATGGAGGGATTATTGCCCAAAAGCCAATGTGGTTTCAGAAAAGAACGTGGAACAACTAATATGGTCTTTACTGAAAGACAACTTCAATAAAAATGTCAAGAAAAACACTGTGGCCTGTACACTGCATTCATACTTATCAAAAGCATTTGACACAGTTAGTAGAGTGGGGTTGTGGAAGATTATGGCAAAATATGGATGCCCACATTAATTTATCACAATGGTGCAATAATTGCATGATGAAATGCAAGTTATGAGTTCAGGATGCTTGAAAGTTATCTGAAACATTTCCTGTCTAAATGGAGTTAAACAAGGATATATTAGAGAAAAACCAAAGTCAAATCACACATAATCAGGAATCTCCTATTTTCTGATTATTGTGCCCTAAATGCAAATTCTGAGGTTGATCTCCAAAGTATTATAGACTCCAAAGGATGTACCAACTTTGGACTTACTATCTACATGGAGAAAACCGAAATCATGTTAAAACCAGTACCTGACAAAAGCTACCTTGAGTCCTGCATAAAGGTAAATGGTGTAGCACTGAAAGTTATGAATAGATCCACATACCTAGGTAGTACTTTATCACAAAATGCCAAAGTTGATGATGATGTGTATACAAGGATCACCAAGGCAAGCAGCACTTTCGGCAGATTTTACAAAAATGTATAACATAGAAATGGCATTAAACTACAGAGTAAGCTAAATGTTTACAGAGTAGTGGTACTTACAGTGCTGTTATACACTAGTGAAACATAGACTGCGCATGCATAGACCTCATATAGAAACATAGACGTCATGTGAGGAAACTCAAACACTTTCACACAACTTGTGTCAGAAACATTATCAACATCAGATGGCAAGACAAGATTTGAGCTACCACTATCCTTGACAGATCTGGTATCCCTAGCATTGACACTATCCTGATGAAGAGACAGATTCATTGGGCAGGTCATTTGGTACATATGTCAGATCATCATCTGCCAAAGATACTTCTATATGGTGAGCTGGAGAAGGGTACATGACCTCAAGGTAGCTAAAAGAAGCGCTACAAGGACTTGTTAAAGACATCAATGAAAGCCTTTGAAATAGACCAAAATACATGGGAAAAACTGGTACAAAATAAATCTACTTCAAGATTGTGTTCTAAGCATGAAACGCTGAGGCAGACATATTGGCCAGAGGAAACAACACTAGCATCAAAGCTCTATGGGCCACTGTATGAGCTACAAAAGACAGTGAGTTTTTATTAAGGAGACAGAATTATAGATATAGACATGTTTCAAGTGACCGAAAAAAGAAGAATTAACCTGTTGATTTAAATGTGCATTTTCCATCATATAATCAAGCATATGTTACTTCTTTATTGTTATGTCTTTATATATAAACAAAGCTTACTTCTTTGTTCAGTGCCATTCTTTGTTCAGTCCAGTACTCATAAGCATTTTTATAATTCAGCCAGACTAGTACAGCTGTGAAATAAAATTTGTATTGGATATGTAGTTAGATTCTCTGTACTTATCCCAAAAATAAAAATAACTTGAGACATGCAGAGGCCACTGTTCTAATTGTTCATAATTCCTTCGACGGTTCAAAGTATTGTTTTTAACAAGGAATCATATCTGCAAACATATCCAAACTATAACAAGTTTTCATCATTTCACTACTGAAAGTAATATTTCGTGTGGACCTGTGTACATCTTTATTTTACTTCTTACATATATATTTGTCTATACTCTCTATAGAAGATTTGTAGAATTTGTCTGTAACATTTGTATTCAAAGGCCTGTAATCACTTCTTTATGTCCGTCATCATCATCATCAAGTGCCGTCTCCACAACGAAGGTTGGCTGCAACGTATCTCCAACATCTCCTGTCTCTTGTCTTGGTGGTGCACTCTGCTAGACTGTAACCTGTCCATCGTGTAATGTTACTATGTTTATGTCCGTAGTGAGTGTCCAACTCTCACAACTATACAGCACAATAGAAAGCACAAGTGAGTTATAAAGTTTGCGTTTCACTCATTTCACAACATTGGTGTTGCTATTCCAAATTAACTTTAGTGTTGACATACAAGCAAAAGTCATCTCCAGCTTTATCTTTAATTCTCGTTTGCATTTTCCATGGATATGACAAGGCAAGACATGGTGTACTATACATAAAAATGTGCAAAACTGAATGAAATTTTCAAATTATGTGTTTGTTGTCTTGTTTGAAGAGCTAATATACATAGTATATTAGATTAAAGTTTCCAATAAAATATAACAATAACAATTTTTTTTAATTCATTCAGAATAAAAAATGTATACAGAAATATGACTCTAGCATCTAAAGTTGGTTGTTTTGTCTAGTATATCCATTTGTGCATCTATTTGGAGAGTTACAAATGGTTCTATTCACAAATAAACAATCTGCAATCATTTCTGTGTTTGTTGACATGCATTAAAGAATTTGCAGAAACAGTTCTTTAACACCAGAACAACGCATTTCCATTCTCTGGACTACATCCTGCAGAAATCTAGAGGGACAACTGTTGTGCATTGAGAGACCAGTGGTAGTTTGAGAATAAAAGCAAACAAACAACAACAAATCCAGCTGATAAATTCTAGAATCTTTGCACCATTTTAACATCAGATGGCAGGTGCTTGAATGAGATAAGAGCAGGATAGCACAAGCAACACCAACATTTAAGAAAAATGAGAAACATTCTATGCAATACATTAATATCAAAGCATAGTGAGTTTGAGTGCTAGAATGTTTTATATTGAACCAATCTTTCTTTATCGAAGTGAAACATGGACAGTAAACAAAAGTGGTTAAGATAAGCTGGAGACAACTGAGATGTTTTTAAGAAAAATTATGAAAATTCCATGGACAGCCAAGAAAACAAGGAGTTCTCAAAGATGCTAGAGTAAAATGGCAAATTAAAGCAAACATTACAGTAGACACTCAAGGTTTTTTAAGGGCATGTGTTAATTGATGAGGACAGTAAACCATTGAACATTTAGTAACCACTGGAAAGATCATGGGGAGAGGAGTTATAGAAGGCCAAAAAGGGAAATTTCTGGATGGGTTGTCACTGTGGCACAAAAAGAGATCATCAACTAAACTTATTAAAAACACAAGAGAGATGTGGAGAAGCATGATCGCCTACACCACTTGGCATGGTACTTGATTGATTGATGTTCACCCAATTATTTACTGCTACATGTGAGAATACTATCACTTCTATTTTTACTAAAACAGATGTATTTGTCATTAACAGCTGATTGTTTTTACTTCCACATTTGTTTATTTCTGATAAATAATAAGAAGCCCAACAGCTTTTACACAATAGTTTGTTTGTATTTATAGCCTGTTCAGAGAAAGAAGATACCAGTAGCAATTATTATAGTTGCACTGGGCTCAATAACAAAAATGGTCATGGAGACTTGAATTACATCTAGCTACGGTGGTGCGTATACAGGAGCTTTCAACATTTCTGAAACATCAAAGAACATCTCAGAAGATTTCAACTAGCTCTAGTTGAAAGAAACTGATCACATATGGGTGCACTGCTTTATATCAATTTGAATCAGTTTTCAGATTTTCTATCTTTAATAACAAAATCAGACAAAAGTTAAAAAATGTGTTAAAAGTATATAGTCAGTGAAAAAACATCAACATAAGAATGCACATAGACTAACTTACCTTTGTCAAAAGCAAGTGGTTGGGCTAATATAATGGGACGTGACAAGTTTATGAGCAATGCTTCCTGATCATGTGACAGATTTGGTATCATCTCATGCTAGAAGGTAGAACACATTGTTTAGTCTGCATTGCTATATAAACAAATATATCAGTATAAATATTGGGCATGGAAGAACAACATTCCACTTACTCTACAATGATATATAGACACATATATTTGTATTAATATTGGTCTTAGAAGGTAGAACAACACTTTATTTAGTCTATATTTAAATATAAATGAATATATATGTATGAATCTTGGACTTAGAAGGTAGAACAGTATTAAAAATCTTGCACTTAGAAGGTAGGACACTTTATTTAGTTAGCTTCTTTTGATTTCTTTTTGCTTTATACCCCTTTATACTTTGCAGTGTCAGTGGTAGAAGAGTTCTCTGGAGATGGCTTTTTTTGTGTGCTTCATATGTTTGCTTTCATTGACTCTTTATTTCTGTAAACTATCGTTTGCAGGGTCAGCCCCTGGCTTTGTATCCATCATGTCTGTATACGTATATATTTGTATTAATTATAAGAGAGGAAAGCAAACAAACCTATATATCTTCCTTCATTAGACACAGGCGTTGGACTTACATCGGCCATGTTCTCAGAATGAACAGCCTAAGAATTCCCCAGCAATCACTATATTGGGTGCCACCTGGAGTAAGAAGAAGAGGGAGACCTAGAGAAACTCTACGAAGAACCATTAATAGAGAAGGCATGTCAATGAACCTAAACAACACGCAACAATTGAAAGACCTGGCAACACAAAGACAGAAATGGAAAGCTATGGTTTCTGCCCTATGCGCCGCCTATGGCCCTGGAGGAACATAACATAACATTTGTATTAATATTGGACTTAGAAGGTAGAACAACACTTCATTTAGTCTACACACTGACATATAAACAAATATATTGGTATTAATCTTGGACACAGAAAGTAGAACAGCATATGTCAAATGTGCACTGTGTACACAAAAAATAAACTATAGATATATGCAGGTCCATGAGAGCCATTGCCTTCAATAGTGAACAAAAACTTGCATGATTTGAACATGTATGCTGACATGATCCTTTGTGAAAAAAAATACCGCAGAGAACTGTTGAAGGTGAAATAAGCACAGGAGAACAAATAACAGCAGGGACAGACAACATCAAGGACTGGACAAGATATTATTGTTCATCACTTGTTTGCATTGTTGAAGATAGAAATTGCTGGAAGATTGTGTGTGTTGATGCATCCAATATGGTAACAATAAAACTCTGGTTACGGGATCATAGACAAATAGACAGAAATTAATCTTGGACATAGAAAGTAGAGCACCACTTCATTTAGTCTACACTGAAGGAGCTAGACAGACTGACAAATTGGTTTCGAGATACAGAAGCAGTGGTTCTTCTTCTTCTTCAGCGTTCATTCTCAAACTCCTGCTGGATCTCTCTTGTAGCAGGACCATGATCCATTCTAGATTTCCAGTAGGATGTAGTCCAGAGAATGGAAATGCGTTGTGTCACCGTTTTATTTGCGCCAATGGCCCGACACATCCATCTTCTGCGGGAAGCAGTGGTTAATTCCTCTAAGGCATTCGTGACGTGGTTTTCCTTGAACAATCACATGGTAAAGACACCCATGCCACAAGTTTTGTTGTCCGGGAAATGTTTAGAAAGAACTAGCACAATGAGATATCTGGAAGTGTTTTTTGACAGAAGCCTGAGTTTCAGGGAACATGTTCACCATGTTATCATAAGGGCAGGCAAAGGCTTAGCGACAATGAAGGTTATGGCTGCTGTGCAGTGTCAGCAGACGTTATTTCTTTTGTACCAGGGTTTGGTTGTGTCTGTGGTGGAATATGCACTGGCAATTCTGACTCTTAGCCAAACTCAGATCGAAAGACTGGATAGAATCCAGAATGCAGCAATATGTATCATACTGGGATGCACAAGAGACACGTCGACAAGAGCTATGCGATACCTACTTGACTGCCCAACACTGAGCACAGATTACAGTATTGCAGTGCACGGGCATACCTTCAAATATATGCAGATAAGGAACACTCCTTGCATTCCGAAATACAGAAAGTTAAAGGCAGCAGACTCAAGAGAGGGAGGTCATGGATGGGACGTGCTGAGGATGTCATACAAAGCGTGTGCAGATAGCAGAATATGCCAGCAGGTGCGGAATGGATGTCTACCCACATATTTCAAAACTTGTTTGAAAGTAGTAATATCACTTAGCAGGGAATGCAGAGAATGGTGTCCCACAGCTGCAGAGTAAGAAGAGCAGGCTTTGGTCAGTGAGAATACCAAAGAGGGGGATGTGATTATATACACTGATGGATCTGTGATTAGACATGTTTGCAGTGCTTGGGCCTTCACAGCTCAGTGCGCAGGTAAAACGATCAAGGAGGAGAGTGGTGCCTTTGCGGTCACTACGAGTAGTATGACCATGGAGACTATGGCAGTGACCAGGGCATTTGAGTGGTTATGAACACAAAAGATAACGCAGGTCTGCATCTTGAGTGACTCTATGAGTATGAATAAGATGGTACAAGTGGGTCTCGTTCGCGAAGTGGATTGAGGCCTTGAGAAAGGTAGGTTGAAAGTGGTTATATTTATTTTCATACCGGGAAATGTGGGCGTTCGAGACAATGAAAGAGCGGATCAACTGACATCATGCGTGATTGTGGCACAGGGCGATGGGGCAATGGATCACACTGACGTTTTGAATTCCTTAAGAGACATAACACGCGAGAGTGAGACTAAAGTGGATGATGATTCCTTTTCAATGGCTAGGATTAAAGATCAGGGATTGAAATGCGGTGTTGCTAGAAGTGAACATTTTGGAGGGCGCAGAAGAATGATGGTCAACCAGCATAGGACCGGTACTGTCAGCAGAAGTGTAATGGCGGATACACTCAAGGAGAGATCGTAGCAACTATGGACGTGTCCAGTTTGTAGTGATGATGATCCGACGACTAACTAACTACACTGACATATAAAGAAATGATTAAAGGAACAAACTAAATTATAGAAATCGTTATTTTTTTGTGTGAAGCTAGATAGCTTATACTGCTATTAGAGTGTGTATATGTTAGTACTATCACTGAGAGATTTTCTATACTGGTACTGTCACTGAGGTATTGTCTATGCTGGTACTGTCACCGATTGTCTATGTTGGTACTGTCACTGAGAGTTTTTCTATGTTGATATGATACTGTCACTAAGAGTTTGTCTGTGTCGGTACTGTCACTTGGAAGCGATAAATACAACTTTAATGTAATAATGTCACTGGATATTCTAATTATCAAATATTAAAACTAATATAAAAATAAGTAACAGTGAATAAAAAAACCGGGGACTTTTTCTATATTGCGATCCAACAGGGACCTTTTTCAAACATCAAAAATGAGAAACTAAAAAACAAACTTATTAAATTATTTTAAAATGCACAGAGATGTCTCACCAACTCTCTCTGTACATCAGAAATCACAAATATGTGAAAGAAGAGTGACCATGTACGTCTAGCACCAGTGTGAACAAAAAAACCTACGCTCTGTTGATCATCCCAGTTGAGCTGAATAGTCATCGTCAACTATTACAAATGAACAGCAGTAAGATAGAATAAACAAAAGTGGAAAGGACTTGATGAACAGAAAATATGAAAACAAAAAAATTCAGACTGTAAGATGAAGATGCGCATCAGTTCTATGCCGAATGACATAGATGAAGACGTAGATGGAGGTGTAGATGATCCACTGTTGTCACTGCACATATTGCGCACTGACAAAAATATTCATAGATGTTACAGTTATAAAACTATATATATCTGTATGCTACAATTTTGACTGACAGTAGAAGCAGACTAATTTATTTCTCACCTGCAGAGCATTTCTGATCTTGACTGTAGTCTTGAAGAAGGCCATGGTGTGGAACTCTGGTTCTGCCTCTTCAAACACAGGATTCTAGAGCACAATACAGGTTTATCTTAATAAGCAACACTGATCATCACCTTTTACACCAATCTCTAGACTACACAAAAGGATGGTGTATCAAGAGAGGAGGGTATTGGATAGCAGAAGCAGAAGGAACCCTACTCAGAGTTTATGAGCTGGAGGAAGTGGGAAGAGGCTGTGAATGGGTGACATTTGGCAAAGAGAGAAAGTTATTGACAACAGTTGTGATACAGATGGGAAGAGAGTGTTCAATGACTGGGCTGCCAACAGAAAAAATTTGGTGAGGAAAGCATTGTCCCAGTCTTCCTGGCTGTTTTTTTATAGTTGTGTTGTCTTAATTGGTTTTTGTTTCTTGATAAAGGTCCCAATAGGACCAACATGTTGATAATTATCTTTTATATGTTATTGTTATTTCTTATTATTTTATATTGATAGTTAGTTATCTAAAGTAACCTGTAAACTTAATTTAGTATTTATCTGCCAACAGAATATAAGGGGATGATCCAAGAACTCATACTGCAGCACTCGAAGCCACATGATACAATAATTTATAAAGATAGCCCAATAACACACACAAAAAACAGGTGTGGTAGGGGTTTCATGATCTACCAAAATGGGAAGAAATTAGCTGAAAAGTCAGCTGCATACCCGACTACAACGAGTATGAAAATGGAAATAGAAGCGGCGACAGCAGCCTTCGCTTGGCTGATGACACAACCACCAACAGACTCAGTGATTCTACTGGATTCTCAAAGTCTGCTGCGCAAGATAGAAAAGTGTATGATCAGAACTGAAAGGGTCACTCTGCTCAACAACACACAGAGCATTACATGAATCTACAGTCCAGGTCATGCTGGTGTCAGGGGAAATGAAAGAACCGACGTGTTGGCTGATGAAGCCTTGGTGAACGACACTGAGATAAGAAGAGACAGGATTGAATTGATTAGAGCAGTCATGAATACCCTACAAGGAGGAGGTCAAAAGAGACAATGTACATATTCAGAGAATGGTAGAGATGGGAGTAACTAAAAAAAAAAAAAAAAGTTAAGTAACCCATAGCATTTATTAATGCCGTAGGGGTGTGAGATGTTAGCGATCTCACATTTCACAGGCTCTGCAAATGAGGGCGGTAGCCATCTCCTCTCCCTCCCTTTTTTTTTTTTTTTAGAGATGGAAGTAACTAGAGGCAATTGGAGAAAGTGATCCCTCTCTGGAAAGATCAGAATAACGCGTAATCAGCAACTGACTGGGACACTGAGGTTATACACTTTAAGATGGCCAATGGAATGGCAAGCAGTGCATATATGGGAATGTCTCCAGTGTTGTGACCTTTTTTCCTAATCAAGAATCAAGATGTCTGCTTTGCTGCCGTTCGTCCATCACAATTGATGATGACCATTCACTTTACATCCACTTTATATCCATCATTTTACTCAACTACGTTACATGCACTTTTTAAATTCAATTTGAGTTATGACCTTGCCTGTGTTCGTAGATATCTAATAAGCTCTATTTTGTCTGCAAATGTCCTTGGGGACAGAGTGGACATCAGATGACCAGTGTAGACAGTTTTTGGTCTACCCATGACTTTCTAGCGACCTTCTGCTGTTGAGCTGCTGCATTTCTAATCTTTCCACATAATGCTGCACCTTTTTTGTCTGTAGAGTGCCATGTAGCTCTAATTTGTGCAAGTTCTTCCCACGTCTATTTCAAAGTCCTTGTACCACTTCCTGTGGCCATCTTGAGACTATGTGCCGTTCTGCAACTCACCATAGAATAGTATCTTTGGCAGGCAATGATCTGGCATACCTGCCCAATGAATATGTTTCTGGATCAGAACAGACGCCATTAGCATTTATGCAAAAATGATAGAATAAATACCTTGAGAAGTTGTCCAAGTGCCAGGTTCAAGTCAATCACTGCTTGCACAAACATTTTCTGACTGCTGATGTACTTGTCTGATGTTAAAGATATAATATTTCAGCAATAATAGCATACTCAAAGTTATTTACACAATGTCTGTAAAAACATGATTACAAAATTTGTTTCAAATATTATTAAAATGTTTGTATTATTAATGTTTTGAATTTTTATATTATCACTGCCCAAAAAAGAAAATGGTAACCTTACCATATTGCATGTGCCTGACCATGAATATAAAACACATATGATCCAGATATTATATATTCAATAGGATAGCCCAAATGATGTTTGATGTTGTGTAGGTGCTCACAGAATCGGTCAGCAAGTCTCCTATCAGTCTCACCTATATATGCCATGGTTCAGCGCTTGCAGATGATGGCATAGATGATGTTCCGGTACACACAGGAGAAACTCTCCTTGATAGTGAAGGTGGCCTTGGGGAATGTGGCGGACTGGGTCTGGGTAACATACGGACAGGTGTAGCATCTATGAGTTTGCCAGCTGTTAGTGCCTGAATAATAGAAGATGCCAGGCCTAAGATGACTCCGGACTCTATTTGTGTTAGAGTCACTGTTTGACTCTAATATTAATATTACCAACAATATAGAGTATTAACATTAATACTATATATTAATGTATGGCTCAAAAACAATAAACAAACAACAAGAAGACAGAATTTATGCCTTTGAGATTTGGATATATAGAGGAATAGGGAGAACTAAATGGAGAGAGAAAAACCGAACAAAGAAGTCTAACAACACTTTATATGAAAAAAGAAGTGTTTGAGGAAATTACGATCATACAAATAAAGTAATTTGGACATGTTAAAAGACCTTGTCATACTTACATGAGGGTAGATTTGAGGGGAGGCGAGTAAGTAGTAGGCAGATATACAGGTGGGAGAGAACCATCATGAAATGGGCTACTTACAATCTAGCAGAGTGCACCACCATAGCAAGAGACAGACAGAGGATGCTGGAGGTCCATTGGAGCCAACCTTTGTTGTGGAGACGATGTTTGATGATGATTTTTTGTTGTTGTGAAGACATGTTATCTTGTGTAATGTTATACCATGTTTGCTGGTGCACCTCTTCAGTCTGGTATCTCCGACTTCTCCTGCTTGCTTGGGCAGGACTATGGTCCTGATCGATGTCAGGAATGATCCAATCATTCTTAGTTTCCAGCCTCTGTTGACTGGACTACGCCCCATTTTCAATTCAAGGAATTGGCCTCTATGGGGACTGGATGATGATGATTTCCAAATGCAAAGTAGAACTAGAATGAGAAGAATATTTAACCAACAATATGCAGGAGCCATCAGCATGCATACCCTTTGTCATATGCTGGGGGAGACTGAGAACATAATGGTTTGTCCAGAGTGCAATGATATCAGCTCTTACCCACAACCATTCTATACCAAAGTATAGAATCTGGAACCTCTGGAACACTGACTTAGCTCTTTCACCACACAGTTCCCCTAATCAGTCGTCAGATAATCATCATGTCACTCCGGACACTTCCTAGGTGCTCTGATCTCATATTCAGTATGTCCTTCAGCATGTAGCAACTGAATGTTCAGATTCTGAGTTGGTTGTCAACTCTTATTTTGCTACTATAAGACGCTCGTTTCATGAAAAATTGTACTACACTCACAGAGTTCCCATAGTGTGTGATTAATATTGAAATAGACGATGACTTGACTCTGGTTCATGAACAATAAAACAGTTTGGTTAAATAACTTACCAAGCTCTTCTGCAGATTCATCTTTTTTTGGGTCATCCTTTTTAGGCAGGTGAAACCTGTTTGAAAGATCCAGGGTTATAGCGCCTGTTTCAAATCTCACAGCATTAGAGGTTGGTGTAGTAGCTGTTACTTGGATGCCCTAAATATACGAAACAGACTTTAAGCAGACTCTATAAAGTGTAAAAATAATACTATTTTTATTGAACTTGATGTTCATCTTAATTAATTGAAACCTGACCACCTAGCCTTTTACAAAGAACTTCCCTTTGACTCCTGAGTAAAACATACACAGGAAGGCCACATCAACAGATCTCAGTTATTTTACAAGAAATAAAATCCAAAATCATGTTATATAAAATTTACTGATCTTATGTTCTCTAGTACTCCTGCTTTTTGTGTCAGTACTCTCAAAATATCATACCAGTCATACCATTAGACAAAAATAATTGGTGCAATTACTGCACCAAAATTTGGTGTTTGGTTACTATGAAAGATCGGTCCTTGTATGACTTGGCTGGAAAGTCATTGATATGTTTATTAAATTTAAAGGTACACACAGAGCAAATGGTATTTCTTATAGTGTGGAGAAACTTGTGATGATGCAAGCCAAAATTTTGCAGCCTTTGTGGTGCACCACTATGGTTCTGGCGCTTCATTGCCGATATTTTATAATCACAGATGAGGTACAAACAGCGCATGTTTGTACAACCAGCATCATCCAATAATGAACCAAGAACTTTACTACAACTGTTGTGATTTATACTAATGCCACTGTAATCACTCACTAAGTGATCGTCTTAGTCACTACCCATATCATTTTCAGAATAATCACAATCTAAATGAAATTTATAGTCCTCTGAATCATTGCTGTTCAGGTGCTAGCTTTTTAGAACACAAACAATTCCTTCAATTAAAAAAAAAAAGAATAAACAGAGTCAAGATATTTTCCACACATTGTCACAATTGTGTAAATTGTGTGGTCTAGCTATCCCACAATGCAATGCATGCTTCGTGATTTATGCAAATATAATTCACTTCATTAGTAAAATATTATAAGGTGCTGTTTTGTGAATTCAAAATATTACAAAACTGGTCCTGTGGGGAACCTTTATTTTCTGGAATTTCAAATTCTATGGGTTAATATTTCTGTCTGACTTGCTTGCATTATTTCCAAATAACATACCTTCAGTCTGACAGAAACAGAATACAGGAGAGGCTTTCTTCTGGAGCTGCTCTGATCCACTTTGTTGAACCTGATTTCATCACTTCCACCACTTCCAGAGACCTTCTGGACAACTTCATTGATTTCCTAATGCAAACAAATACAACATAAACATTATTTTGTATGTACTCAGTATTTACTTTAGAATTGGAAAAGACAATAAGTGAGACTACTGCTAAAATTTATAAAAATAGTACGTAAAATACAAGGTCGATCAGCATTACAATGAAAGCACAGTCTATCAGATATGGATATGAAGAAATACAAATAACAGTATACAAAACATGCATGCAGGCACGATTCCTTGTCAAAAACAATACTGCAGGGAGCTGCCGAGGGTGGAAGAAGCAGAGGAGGACAAATAAAGGCATGGACAGACAACATCAAGGAATGGACAGGGCAAGATATTTCCAACATTCATTCACATCGCTGAGGATAGAATTCGCTGGAGGACTCTGTGTGCTGAGTGCTGAGGCATCCAATGTGGTACCCGTACGACCCTGAAGAGTTACAGGTTTATTGATTGATACAAGACAATTTCAATGTTTTAACCTTAAGTTCTTTTTCAGTAAATCTCGAAACAAACTGAAGAAATAGTAAAAAAAGTAAAAATAATGGCACTACCATACAAGCATTAGGCAAATGTTTAGTAGAGACATCCAAGGTAACAATGTTGTACACATACACAAGTATTGTCACAGAGATACACATTTAATTAATAAGGGGAAATGAGAATAAAATATAATAACTATGTCTGAAAACAACATGATCAACAACACAACAAAGGCCCTTTCACCAAATATAAATAAATGAATTATCAGTATTAAGACCAAATTGCTTAAGGGTACCAAACTACAGTATTAGTATAACATAATATTGATATAATATTGATATTAATATTGATCCATTTTATCACCGCTGATTATCCTTCAAGCCATGCCCATTTCTGTCTATCAACAGTGCGCTAATTTTAGCCCACATATTGAACGCACGCGTGTATTCCATTTACAAGAAATGTATTGGGCATCGTTACTGGGCAATGTTTTTTGGTGAGGAAAGCAATGTCCCAGTCAACTTAGTTTTCAATATTTTTATGGTTGTGTTTTCTTGACCCTTATTTGTCTCTTGAAAAAGGTCCCGATTGGATAGATACATGGATAATTGTCCTTGTTCTTTGTTTTATTGTTATTTATTTATGTTTTACATCAATAGTTAGGTATTCAAAGTAACCTTTTTACTTTATTTAGGATATACAATATTAGCAACTTTCAAGGGCATGCCTAGCTCTACCATCTGTGGTGCAAGGTCTTAATGTAGTGACCTGAATCGCATGGGTACCTTGATGATAATCACCATTGAAATGTATAGCGACAGGATTGTGCGATCTGTTATTAATGGCATAAAGATGTTGGCAGAAACAGTCACTTAGTCGTTTGTAAGTTTCACTATATATTTCTTGTCACAGCATTTACAAATGATAACGTAAATAATGTTACGAGATTCACATGTAAAGGTATCGTTGATAGTGAAAGTGGCCTTAGGAAATGAAATGGTGCGGATCTGTATTAAATAGGGACGTGTAGCAACAACAGTGTTTCCAATTAACAGTGTCCAAAATGGTCTGGAGCATAAGCGCTGAGGTGACTGCGGACCAAGATGTTATTAAGATTTTGAACCTTCTCTAAGCAACAAGAGGAAAGTCGGAAAATGGCTTGAGTTTGAGAATCAGACTAGAGAACGGAATGATGTTTGAACAAGATATGACAGAGTTATGGGAATGGTTAGTGAGGACAAGTTTAACTCTATAAGAAGCAAAAATACCATTTGTATTAGTCAAGGTATAATATTGAGAGAATTTACCAACATGAGGCCAAACCGATGAAAAAGGACACTGTCATAGTATAAGTGTCTACAACAGAAATCAATCATCTCATAGGATTTATCATGAAAGTCATCATTATCATTACATATGTGACAAGGCAAAGATGTTTGGAGAAAGGCAAAGAGTTACAAGTGTGTGGATGAGAAGAAGTGTAGAGCAGAAAACTGTGCATCAGTAGTTTTGTAGTATAATGATGTGCTAGGACACAGATCTATCACCACAACCGCCATTTCTTCTTTTGTCTGAAAGCCCTCCTAAAACTTGTATGTCAGAATTGCTGCATTAGCAGTTCTACCAGGTCTGCATGCTCTGAGGGTGGAATGAATCTCCATACCCATTCTGCAGCATGATGATGTGTTAGAACTTACTGTCAATATGTGATTTCCTGGTTTTTCTGGTGGATGGAGGTAACTGTGTAATCACTCCTCTGGTATGTGTCCTGTCGTCAAACTTCTTTTGAATTCCTGTTTCATTTTCTTGAGCAAATCGTCTCCAATATTATTCAGAAGACCAATCATACTCTGTCTGGACCAGGTGCACCGCCTGATTTCTTTATGGTTTTTTTTTTTACATCCTTGAAAGATATTAATTCTTCTTCATCCATTGGTTCCAGAGATGTTGTTACAACTTGCAAAACAGCCTTGAATTCATCAATGTTATTCTGATTTGTTCTGTCAAAGAAAACTCTTCCGTTCAGTTCATCATAGGTCAGTAGAAGTCCTAAATCATCCCTCATGCATATTCTTGATTGTCAGTCAGTTTTCTGATTCAATGCTGTATGCAATTTCCAAAATTTGAGAAGGTCCCTGTTCCTTACCAATTCTTGTGTAAAAGTCTCCTGTCATTGCTGTTTCTTCCTTCACCTGAAGCTTGAAATCTTCAGTGATTTTTTTTCATCTTGGCTTCTGACTCCCTTTTGCTCTCTATGGTAACATATGCATGCCTTCTATTCTGCTGCCACTTCCCAACACTTTGCTTGTTATTGATACATGCAACCTCGATCTCTGCAAACCATCATGGGGGCTGACTACAACATATTTCCATTTGTAAGCCCATCCATTTATGAGCTGAGAATATGGTTTTAATATCAAGAAAGTGACAAAAGTCACAAATCTGTGAATAGAACAATCCAGTTATTATAAGAATAAAGAGACAAGCAAAATCATTTTAAATGGAAACTAACATAAACTTTAGCAACTGTAAGATACAAGGTCATTACTTTCATCTGCCCCATTCATTGAATGAATGAATGAATGAATTGGAACGACACATCAAAGATAATACAGAGCACGCTCCCCAGACGGCATCGCCAGCGGTCATTAAACTGGTAAGACTAGGTACCCGCATTGTTTCCCAGCTATCCTATTCATTCATTCAGTCAGAAAGGTTGGCCACTACGAGGCCATTACTGTATCAATTATGTCTACGAATCCACACTAAGCTAGCACACAAAAGAGCTATAGATGGTTTATCACAGGTACCGCTAACATCAAATTTTACTGGATGAATTGTTGTGTTTGGTATCCAGCCGTTCTGATGTGGAAATGCGCAATTCATCATTATTTTGCAGCAGACTTCAGCAGACAGTAACTCTAAGCGGGAAATGATATTATGAGACAATCTGTCACTGTCGGAAGTCATTTGTTTTTATAGGATACAGAAAAATTTGAACTTTGTTGCCTATGTTTTCCTTTTAGAGAGTCTATGGTAATAAAAGTGAGAGATAAATTAATTAATTAATACCATAGTTTTAACCTTCGTTAACAGTTACCATGTTGTTCAAGACAGAACAATATTGTGTTTGAACTAAAAGGAAATGAGGAATTCGTAAAAATTCAAGGACGCATGCAATTGTGTCTGTGGGTCTCACCAACGGCCCACTAAACAAACCACCCAAGCAACAGAAAACCGTAATAGATGACATGCTGATATATTGAGGTAATCTTATTACAGAAGCTTCATGGCACGTCATCTATATAATAATGCTTTTAATGCTTTGATTTTGAGTTGCAATGTGCTTCATGTTTTTTTATCTGTATCTATGTATGCACCATCTGTGGTTGGGAGGGAGCCAGAGATGTACTGTGCAGCACTGGGGAGGAGGAAACTGACAGCACTGTTTTTTCCTATGGCTGAGACCCATCATAGAGGCACAGTGACTCAGGATGTGACAATCCTTTTGACTTGAACATTTGGTTGCATGCCTGGAGCAATAGAGAAGTTCGGCATAACCAGAAGTCAATTGGTGGTGGGGAATGAGCACAGTGAACCCTATCTTGGCTACAGTGGCTGGGAGCAGTGCATAGGTTGAAACCTACCTTCCTGGAGGTGTGATGGTTATTCTCTTGCTCAGTCCCGGGATGGGTTGAAAATCCACAGACTTTCCAGCAATATAATGCCATTTAATGGCATTAGGTCAAAGGGCATGAGCCCATGGACCGCTGGAACAGCAACTACCTAACTAACCAGCTTTCGGTTTAGTGCAATGCCTATTTAAAGAACCTTCTACTCAGAGGAGTCTATAACAGGCATGTCAAACTCAAAAAGCATCACAGGCCGCAATAAGATACTTTGAGTATACCAGCGGGCCACACCAATAAATCTGAGAAACGCTGTAATCTTTTTGAATTATATTTAATTAATTTGCACGCCTACTACAACGGCTTTATTAAGCTAACCTTAAGTCATCATTGGCCTGGTTTTTTAGTTCTTTGCAGTTAGGAAAATGAACTAAATTTTCACATGACAACTGTGTCTTCCATAAGCTTAGTTTTGTAATAAAATACTTGATGTCGCCGTACAGCTGAGTGATGAGTTTGTTTTTGTCTTGTAATTTCAAATTAAGGTCACTTAAATGTGCAGTAATGTCCACAGCAAGCGCTAGATCCCGGATCCAACTTTAATCTTTTATTTCATCAGTGTTTTACCTTTCATCTAAAAAAATTAAGTAATTTCTGGTCTCAGCAAATAAAATCTTTTCACCACTTTGTGACACGACAACCAGCTGACTGCTGTGTAAAATGGAACATCAGTGCACTGACTATCCATGTATTCTAAAAGCTAACTGAATTGATGATGGTTGAGAGCATTGCATTTGATAAAGTTCACTGTTTTTGTGACTACACTAAGCACGTGATTCAATTTTAAAGTCTTTGAATGCACATATTGCTGATGAATATTTGCAAATTTTGAATAATGCATTGAAAATGTACAAATGATGAATCTGGATACATCAAGTTATCAATTTCTGTATGCATCTTGGCAGGAATATCATTAACGTCAAAAACAGCAACCATATTGGAAGCACCGTCAATGATAAACATACACATGAACATACACATTTTTATTCAAATCAAAATTACAGTCATGCAGAATCTGCTCGACTTTTTCAAAGATGTCTTCATTCGCTGTAGTGTCATGCATTGGGATTAGTTCAATCAGTTCTTCATAAATATTAAATTCACTGTCACAGGCCCTAATAAAACTGCAAGCTGTGCTATTCCAGTGATGTCAATGATCTCATCAATAGTAATATATAATGTTCAAATTTGGGTGATGCAGCCTTCAACTATTATTTCAAATTATCTGCCATTTCATCAATTCGTCAGACGCAACCGTATGTGTCATAGAATATGAAAACACAACTTGTTATGGCATTATTTTAAACTGGAATATGAGGATATTATGCAGAACACAATGATTCAGCTGTATTTAATTCATAGGGAATGCTTCTTACAATGGCATGCCACGGACTTTCAACGGGATTAACCTTTAGTACCCTGAATTAAAATTTAAAAATATCCCCTGGGGCCGTGCTTATTTTTGGAACATTTGCGTTATTGAAGGTGGGTGTTTTGAAAACGTGATAACTTTTTTGTTTTAAATGATATCAAAATAATTTTTGCATATCTAAATAAAGGAGTGAATAGTGAATAAAATCATGTGTTTGTTGTTGTTGTATGTGTGATATGACAGTTGTGAGCAAGTTGTGAAATTGAAAATTCAGAGGGAAAATGCAAAATGCCATTTTCAAATTCGCAAATATATCTTCTTGACGACATGAGCAATGTGTGGCAACATTGATAAAATCCTCACAAATACCAATACTTATTGTATATATATATTGTTTTATATGCAAACTAATATAATATGAACTAAAAAAACTAATAAAACGTGAAGAAATCGCATATAATGTCCGTCCAGTCAACACTAGGTCTAACCCGACACACAACGTAATTATTGTCCATGCACACACGTGGCACCTCTGATACATATTATTTTTGTGTTTTTGAATGAATACACAAATATTCTTATCAAATAACAACATATTAAACACAAAAAACAACAATTAGAACATGTAGTCACGATCATTTACCCACGCCACGCAGTACTCAATTTGATAGTAAAATACGGCCGAAAATGGCTAAAGTCGCTCTAGAAATGCGTTGACAAATTCAACCGCCTTTCTCTCTCTTACAATTGTAATGTGTAAAGGAATTCGACCTTTAAACTGTGATGTATTCCTAGCTTCGTGTGGCGGGAATTTCTACGTCAAATGAGCTTAACATCGTGAAGTTCCGTGCTCTGGAATCGGGCTATATCGTATGTGCATGACCTTGCCCACAGCGTCCTGAAGGTTAAGGTTTCGTACCTCCAGATATGTAACTGTACTTTTCCTTGGCCAATGCTCAGATACTTTTTGAACAAAACACATACTTCAGTATTCTTTATAACTTCAGAAGACTAGACCTAACTAATGGAATTATATTATAATTAAATATATTATTATTATAGTAAACTTAATCTTTACTCTCCTTCATGCTTTGGTAGGGCATATATTATTCTACATCTGCTTCAGAATTAGTATTAAAAAAGCCAGAGATCAGTGATACAACAATTCAGCTAACATTTAAACAAATAATGCTGACATCTTTCTTTCAATCTCATTTGCTCTGTTGTTCTCTTATACATTATACTTATTACCTTCATAAACACTTTCTGCACAAACACCAAATGGTTCAGTAGATCTGTGGTGAGACTATGTTCCAGCATTCCAACTTCAGCTACAGCATACAGATAATTTCCTTCCAGCAACTCTAGATCATCACCAAGTTCCACTTCATGGTGATCAACAGGCAAAGCACCTGGTTTTTGTAATCTGTAGTCTGCTATAACCTGAATGGGAGGAAGCTCAATGCTTGCTGCTGATGGGATTAGTGTGTCTGCTAGTGCTGCAGCTGCTGTGATCTGAGAAACATACAAGATATCTGTATACAAATGTTCCATATGTGTTGAAAGTGTTCAAAACGTGTATAATGTGCAAATTACAGACTAAAAAAATAACTTTGGTCTACAAGGGATTTCTGGATGCATGTACATTTAACCATTTTGTGAAATTTATAAGGCTGATTCCAATAACTGTTAGGTGTCTGCGCATGTATGGAAAATATTGCTCACCTATGAATGTGTAATAATGCATGAGAGATAGATTGTTTTATCCTATCTTCTTTCTATTTATATTTTCTATGTCATTTATTTATCTTCTATACCATGATATGAGTGATACACTTTTTTTAAATATTATAATTGATGGATATGAAAGGATTTGGTAGAAAAGTTCTTTCACTAACTCTTCAGCAATTAACTGGTACAGTATAACTTCTTTGGTAAGGTTGTATCACTTTACAACTCTTCAATGGTCTTCATTAGTTGTTTGGTTTGTTGATGTTATGGTTCACGATTCATTTTCTTCCTTCTCCGTATATTGTTTCCAAATCTGGAATTTCTGTTGATGTTATAAGTACTTCTTCTGATGTTCGTTGTGCGACTGTGAACTAAAAGAGGCTGGTCCCATCTGAAACCTCTACTAAATTTTAACGTCTCAAAGAACGGAAACTGTATTACATATAGATATCTTTAATAACAACTTTCTTTCATGGACATAAATTACGTGAGGACAATCTATGTTACAGAAGACATATAACATATTCTTTCAATCTTTATACTCCCAGGAAAGGAGGCAGTTGATTCCCTGGCTATAGGCTGGCCGCCCAATTGTTTCTCACATCAAATCAAGGGGTCTACCCCAGCTATCTGACCTAACTAATTATCATTAAACAAACAATTCAAAAATTGATTGATTGATGATGATGATTTTCCTGCTTCGCAAGTGAAGATGAGCATGGCATGAAAAACAATAAATGTAATGAACAAATAGAAAAACAACAAAGCATTTATGATTGTCTAATTTTGTTTGTGAGTTTGTAGATGCCGATGAGTCAGATTCATGCCAGGAAAGTTCTATTGCAGTGCATGCAGGAGTGCAGAGGATTCAGGGTAGGAGAGTTTTCGGATTTGTCCTTCCACTTCCGTCACCTGTAAATTGCCTGCAATGTTCTTTCTTTTTCAAATTTAGTGATGCCAGTAGTGGTCAAGGTGTGCTCAAGAGTGTAGCAGTGGTCTGGGTGTGCTTGAGCTGAGCGATCAAGGGCTGTAGTCTCCCAGTAGATAGGATCGATGCTGTAGTGCTTGAGATTTTTTTAGATGGGATCCTTGCAGCATTTTTTCTGCCTTCAGCTTCAACGTTTTGATCGCACAGCTCCCCATAGAATAATCTCTTTAAAGGTGCTTGTCTGGCATATGGACAATGTGCCCAGTCCGGCATTTATGCTAATAGCCAATGTGCAGTAGGAACAAATGCAGGTGTGTCCAATAAGTTCCAAATTCAATCAGGAGTTAGCCTGGCGCGTGTCTTATCCCCTCTACTTTTTATAACATATATCGAATACATCTGTAAACTAACAAGTACCAACAAAGAAGATAACATAAAAGAGAAATTAAACGAACTAACCAAGTACTAATATCGACATCAGAACAATTGCAAGACCATATGAACAGACTCCACACAACATGTCAAAAATTCAACATGAAGATCACTATTGAATGGCAATAGCAATGAAAGAAAGAAATATCACTATCTCCATCAATGATAAACACCTTAATCAGGTAAATGAGTTCACTTACTTAGGAAGCATTATATCGAGTGAAGGGAAAACCAGTAAAGATACAAAATAGATGCAACAAAACATACCAGATTCTAGGACAGATGACACATATTTTCAAGAACAAAAATGTAAACATAGACACTAAAGTTGCATTATACAAGATGTCTTATTATACCATCACAATGTTACCAGTGCCAAACCTGGACAATGACAGAGCAAGACAAAAGAAAAATAGTGACAATAGAAATGACATGTCTACGAAGAATACTCAGTGTCATTAAGAGATAGAATTAGAAACGATAACATCAGACAGATAACCAAAACAATACCAGTATTGGAAAACATCAAAAGACAATGGATCAAGTGGTTTTCACACGCTTCCAGACTACCGACAGATAGCATGCCACAAATGACCATGACACATAGACATAACAGTTATAAAGCCAGAGGCAGACCATGTAAAAGATGGATCACAGAAATCAAAGAAGCCACAGGAACAAGCTTACAAACAACAACTTTAATTTACCTACTTTAATTAACCTACTTTAATTAACCTACTTGAATTTACAAACAGCACACAAGAAGGCCATCTCCAGAGAACTCTTCCACCCCTGACGCCGCAAGGCAAACAAGGGTCATAGTGTATAGATAGATAGACATAGTAGTGTAGGCCTAAGGTTAAATAATAAAATATGTAGTCCTAAACCCAATCTTTAGACCTATCTTTGCATAATACTTTTATAATAATGTGTATGGCATAAAGTTGATAGAGACAAATAGAATCTGCTGCTGGAAAACACAGAACAACAGATACAATGAATACATCATTGTGTGTTTGTTCTGTCATATGATGCTGGTAATAAAGCATCAAGCTTTATTTACAGCATTTAGAAATATTATATTTTTTATATATTAGACCTGTAATGAAACCTGTATGATCCTTTATTAAATAATAATGTTAGGTCTGGCTCTCTGGCAGCATGGTACAGACTGTGTCAGTGACGCCTGAGGTACAGAGTTCAATCCCAGCAATAGACGGGCCGTACAAAAAAAACAACTATTGAACGTATTTATAATTGCCTAGAAAATAATAAACAGCATCAAGTGCCGTCTCTGCGACGAAGGTTGGCTGCAACATCGTCTCTCTTGTTTTGGTGGTGAACTCTGCTAGACTGTAACTTGTTGATCTTGTGATGTTATTCTCCCACTTGTATCTCTGCCAATTTTTTTCAATGAGGTGCCAATGTCTTTGAATGTCTCCAAAATATGTTATTTGCCCGATCTTTATTTGTCTTAGTAATTCTTTCTTCACATTAAGTGTTTTAAGAACTTCTTTGTTTTCTTCTCTTTTCATGATGTTCTCCATATTCTTCTATATACCGACATCTCAAAGACATAAATTATGTCTTCTAATTGTTTATTTAGTGGCCATGTTTCTGAGCCATACATTAATATAGAATAGATGTAGCATTTTATAATTCTCATTTTTAACTTGTTTGTAATTTGTTTAGATGTTAATATTTTCCTCATGTCATTGAATGTACATTTAGCCATTCCTATTCTCCTTTTAACTTCTGTTTTGCATCTGCTGTCACTTGTGACTATGTGTCCAAGATATTGATAATGTTTTACTAGTAGTTTCTCTCCATGTATATTTATGTTTAGCTTTTGTATTTCTGTGTCTTTGCTGATTATCGTGGGTTTTTTTTTTTTTATATTTGTATCCAATCCACATTCTTTGAAAAGAATATATTCCTAGTCTAGAAAAGTCCATATTCCTAGAAAATCACTACAGCCAAAAATGGCTGGGTTGATGGCTATGTCCTATTTTTTTTTCTATTAGGGCCTAAATCAGATTTGTGTGTTTATTGGCAGTGTGTAACAAAGAAATATGCTAAAAGAGTTTGTGATGCTTGGTGTTGTCATTCAAACATTTTTTGGGGAAAAGGGATTGGGGTGGGGGGCAACGTAAATCATGATATTTACACTGAGCAACAACTAAGGAGTAAACCTGCACAAACTACCTCACAAAAATGCAATAATATGATTTTTTTAAAACATTAATTGCCTAGCACCCAATGACAAGGTCACAGGTTGGAGGGGGGTGTTCTTGAAGGTTTTCCTTACTTTTAGCAAACAGAACAGTGTCATCCGCATATCTCAAATTATGTATGTTATGTCCTCCCTGGTTATGTACATTTCTGGAATATCAACTATTTTACGCATTATGTTTTCACTGTATAAAGAGGTCTAGTGAAAGTACACACTCCTGTCTCTCCTTGCTTTATTTGTTGAAAAGGGCCAAATTGATTTCCTACTCTTATTGCTGCTGTTTGTTGCCAGTACATGTTCTTGATGATTCTTAAATCCTTACTATCGAATTTCATATTCTCTAGAATGTGTATAACTTCACTATATTGAACTCAATTTCTATTAACAGATTAATATCCTTTCTACTGCTATTTTACATCTAACATATAAGCTTTTATCACAACCTATGCCTACTCACTCCTAATTCTAATATTCTATCTATAACACTAGAATTCACAATATTCACACTAACACTTTACACTAACATAGGAGCTCCTAACAAATTCAAAATGCAACAAATTTTCCTGACATTACATTGTACAGCTTGCACTCCAACAATCCTCTTGACAAAAACTATAGAGTTTGAAGCATGTCCTGCTTCATGGACAGTTCCCGATTAATCCTTCGATACATGGCTGAGCTGTTACTTAGTTGCTGGCGAATGAGCAACTGATCACTTAAGATTTATTACAATACGCTATGTTCATGTTTTTGGGCATATTTTTGGATCTCAATTTTGCTGAATACTCGTGTATTCATGTTTATATCCACAAATGATTTCTTACTAATCTAGTTTTACTCTAGTTTTCACCACTCAAGGTTGTCAACAATCTCTTCCAGAATATTATATTCTGTATGCATCCTTTCTTAATCTTTAGCACGCTGTGTATATAATTTGGGTGAAGCATTTCCATGGAATTCGGCATGTATTGATCGCTGAAGTCGAAATCTACCGCCCGGCTCGCTAAACCCGAAACCGAACGAAAAAATCGAGATCCATAAAATTTGGAAACTTTTTGACAGAATCCGATGGCAACATTGGGTAGAAATTTTACGGCCATTTTGTTTAAATTGCAGAGTAAGCCAATATGATGTGATTTTGTCATGGAAATTCAAGGAATTGGTGGTTTTCTGCATCGTGTTGAAGCGACACGACAATGAATAGTGTTTATTATACTATTTGTAATAGTATATTCAGTGAAATCAATGATTAAACAGCTGGAAATTTGCAAATTATTAAAGGTAAGTTCTTCATTTGTGATTCAGTGTTTCCACTATGTTAAATATATAATATTCAACAGATTTCACAGCTCAAAAATACGGTAGGTCTAGATCGAGATAGGTCTAAATTTGACTTTATCACTTTCTCACACGTCTCATATCACACACACACAAACAAAACACACCAATATATGCAAAATTAAACTATTTATATGTGAGAAAATTATCTAAATATCTGTAACAACGAAAATGTTATTGCGATTTCAAAACAGCCACCGACGATTGCGTAACATTTGTGAAAACCAATGCCACGGCAGTCAGCGGCAGAGGAGAATATTACGTAATTGTAAATTAGCGCGCTAAAGGTTAAACTAACAGTTTTTTACAATATTTTATTCTTGTTTACCATTTTCATGCTTCGATCATGGCCGGTTGAATACTCATGCTAACTAACTCCATCAATAACCCTGTCTCATCAACATTTAATAACTGTTATTTACTCACAGTGCCAATATTTTCTTCTTTAATTTTTTAAAAGTACTATCTGAGCAAAATAAAGAATAGTTGATTTTAGTATTATCCTTCGTCAATTTTCCTTGTTCAACTCCCAGAAAGCCCAACAGTCTGTCACATAAATAACTTGTGACCCGCTTGTTTGGGAAACACCCTAACAGTCACTCAGTTTTTCAGAAATTCATTATATACAATGGTAGTTAGATGTAAAATGAATTGCATTAAGTAAACAGAAATACAAATAGTAAATAAATTAGAAAAGTAATATCACTTATCCTTGAGTACAACATATCGCACACATCAGTTCTGTAGAGAACTTCTTCACTGCGATATCCATTGTTCAACAACTGATGACATTTCCGTCACCTTTGCTGCACACATAAATATTTATAATTGTTATGCAGATGCCATTCCTTGCCCGATCCTATACAATTCTATGTTGAATAAGAGGAGGCGCACAAATACAGGTCCCAGAGAAAGTCATAGGAGCTGAGTGGAGGAGACGGATATGATAGGTATAACAAGATACCAAAGTGGAAGATCGCAAACCAGAGGCAAAAAAGAAAGCCCACACTCAACCACGTTTGCTCAGAGTGTAATGATGGCAGTTCATAATTAATAACAATGCATACAATTTTTTTCTTGTTTCTATTTTAATTATGCTAAATGGGTGCCATTGAAAATATTAATTAATCCTGCACACATCTGACTATCACAGAAATGTGATCAACAGATGCATCTTTGCGAGTACAAAATTAGATTGTTTCTGTGGTATGCTATTTTTAATGGAATATATTTGATAGCCATATAATTGATTTTTAAACTTTAGGACATCGGATTAAAATTACGCAATTTCTCCCCTGGGTTCAGATTCTTTTTTTGACAATGTGCAATATTTTTGGTGTGTGGTAAACACGATAACTTTTTTGTTTGTAGAGATATCAAAATAATTTTTGCATATGTAAATAAAGGAGTGAATAATGCATATAACTGCTTTTTTTGGTTGCTATATGTGTGATGTGATAGTACAATGTGTGGTAACACTGAAAAAATCCTCCCAAATACCTACTCTTGCTGTATATATGTTGTTTCATATCCTAACAAATATAATATAGACTGAACAATCTAATAAAACATGAAGAAACCTCTGTATAGTTTATGGCAGTGACCAGAGCCTTGCAAACATGCAATTCATGTTTGCACCCTCAGAGAGTCGATAAGCATGGTTTAAAAATATAAATAGGCTGTGTTCATAAACAATGACTTGAGGCAGTGGGTAGATAAAGGTTGCAAAGATATACATTCATTTAGTTTGTGGCAATGCAGGTGTTTGGGCAATGAGAAAGCAGGCAATTTGATGAGTTCTGCCGCTGTGTGAGCAGCAGATCAAAGAACCAGGCTGATATGCCAAACTCCTTAAAAGACGCAGCACAGACAAATGAAATTTGCGAGGGTAATGATTCCTTTTCCATGTCTAGAATAAAGACGCTGAATTTGAAATGTAGTGTCTCCAGAAACAAGTAGCAATGTGGATTTGGAAAAATCATGCTGATTGTTTATTAATCAATAGAGAACTTGTAACTGTCAGTCATCTTGTAATTACAAATACTTAAGAAGATATCATAGTGCATATGAACATTTCCTGCGTGCAGCAATGCAGATCTGACAACTAACTAATCCTGCTTATGCATGCCCACAGAGTGTTAACTATATTTACCTTAGACCTGAAACTTAAAAGATGAGTAGGCAACATAACAGTGAAATGTGCCTTCCTTCCCAGTACGCCAGATAAAGTGATAGATTCAGTTTTGTACTGAGCTTTTAGTGATGGTAAAATTGATGCCCCAATAACAAGTCCTTGCATCACTGATTTAATGTGAAGGTGTTTCCGAACAACTTTTGTTACAGGTCTTTCAGAGGGTAATTTACTGTGGATGTCTGATGTTGTACTGGCTGATGACTGATTCATATTTTCTTCAGTTGGCATATATGGCCGGCTGTGTAATAAAAAAACAACAACAAAGTATTAAAATTAATATAGCTGGGCATTGAAAATTGTTAATTATCAGAACTGAATAACTAAATAATCTTAGTATTGAATGTCTTGGTTATACATGCCATCTAATCAAATTCCAGAAAACATCAGAGAGGAGATGCAGTTAGAAATAAAGATTATACTATGCCAAGATAAAACAGCATCCCAGAAACTGATAGGAATCCATGAAATCTTACACACTTATTAACAAAAGTATGACAATTTTATTGAATGTTCTTTACAGTCAATTTAGATATCATCATCATTAGGTGCTGTGCCAACTGGTATAAACAACTGTCTGTTTCTAGTATCTTTTATCAGGATCATTATTGACTCTTGACATGCAACAGTGTCAGAGAATTAAATATTTTCTCTAGCTGTCATTCTCAATCTCTCTTGACCTCAATCTTGTTCATTGTAACTCTGTTCTATAGAAACCCCTGTCTCATAAAATGACCATAAAATAAAGATTGTCACTTTATTATATTGTTAACTCTTTCTGGACCAATCACCACTATACTGGCTTTATAGCATGGGTCTACAGGACCTTTCACCACTTTACTGGCTTTGATTTGATATTTTATTACTTCACAAGGCTAACTGTAACCTTGTGAAGCAATCAAATATCATTAATGTACTTATATATTCATATTATGTATTCGTTCCCCTTTCCAATGATATATTACACATACACTATTTATCAATATTAGTATGTCAAGTAATACAATAAAAAACACATATATAAAATTAATTTAGTCCAAACCTAAAAATAATCAAATCCTGAAAGAGTTAAGTAACCCCTAATCTCGCATATATAAATTAAATATGGGAAGTGAATTGTGAATATTACATTAATGGATGTCACCACAGTAGTAATTCTATTTTGGATATTCTTAATAAAACTGTGTATTTTTGGGTCATATAAAGAGACATAACAGCATGGAAAGATTTATAGCAGAAGGCAGAGTTAATGGCAACAGGTAAAGCGGGCGTCCAAGATGACAATGTTGTAGTGATATATCAGATTGCTTAAACATGTCTCTGGCCCAGTCAACTCAACCAGAATTGTAGTGTTCAGAGAATCCATAAGGAAGACCACATTCTGGAAAGAATATGTCACATGATGAGAATGTCACCAAGATATGTTTTTTAAAAATACTTGTCTGTGTTCATTCTCTAACTCCTACTAGTTAGCTTGATATAGTCTAGAGCAGGCGTGTCAAACTCAAAAAGCACCATGGGCCGCATAAGATACTTTGAGTATACCAGCGGGCCACACCAACAAATCTGAGAAACACTGTAATCTTATTGAATTATATTTAATTAATTTGCACGCCTACTACAGCGGTTTTATTAAGCTAACGCCCCACAACGCCAAATATAACAATTGTAATGCAACATTTATTTAAGAACATTCAATCATTTGTACTGTTTAATCAGTGTTTTGTCCTGAGGTGTGAAATCCTACATTTCTTTAAGAACATTCAATCATTTGTACTCTTTAATCAGTGTTTTGTCCTGAGGTTTGATGCTTCTTTTTCATGACAATTTTTCGTATATCTGGCTGAAATGTATTTGCAGTTCCAACCTTCATAAGGGATGACAAGTGTTCATCGGTCAGCTTTGTTCTCTGAGAAGTTTTTGTTAATTTCATGAAGGAAAATAACTGTTCATACACATAGGTGGAAACGAACATTGCCACAATCCTAGTTGAAAACTTTCTGAAGTTTGTAAACTTTTCAGGAAGGTATGAATAGAAGCCAGGTAACCCGATTCTAGATACTTTGCTTTGAGTGTAGAATCAGACTGCATTTCTTATTTTCTTATAGCTCCATCTGCAAGTTTTTCCTCTGCTTTGACAACATCACAGTTGAATTGTGCAGAGAATAATGCAAAATGGTATTAAAACGATGAGAAATCACTAAACCTTTCCTGGAACTCTTTTGACAATAAATCTAGGTGACTCTCATATTTAGCAAAGGTAAGTACTGATTCAGCATTAGCCTGGTATTTGAGTTCTTTGCAGTTAGGAAAATGAATCAAAATTAACATGACAACTGTGTCTTCCATAAGCTTAGTTTTGTAATGAAACACTTGATATTGTCGTATAACTAAGTGATGAGTTTGTTTTTGCCTTGTAATTTCAAATTAAGACCACTTAAATGTGCAGTAATGTCCACAGAAAACGCTAGCTCCTGGACCCAACTTTCATCTTTTATTTCATCAGTGCTTTTACCTTTCATCTCCAAAAATAAAGTAATTTCTGGTCTCAGCAAATAAAATCTTTTCAGCAATTTGTGACACGACAACCAACAGCCTGCTGTGTAGAATGGAACATCGGTGAACTGACTATCCATGTCTTCTAACATCTGACTGAATTGACGATGGTTGAGAGCATTGCATTTGATAAAGTTCACTGTTTTTGTGACCACACTAAGCACATGATTCAATTTTAAATTCTTTGAACACAAATTTTGCTGATGAATAATGCAGTGAAAATGTGCAAATAATGAATCTGGATACGAGTTCTCAATTTTTGTTCGCAACTTGGCAGCAACACCATTATGTCTGCAAACCATATTCGCAGCACCGTCAGTAGATAAAAATACAAGTTTACTCACATCAAAATCATAGCCATGATGAATCCACTCTACTTTTTTCAAAGATGTCTTCGCTCACTGTAGTCTCATGCATTGGGCTTAGTTCAATCAGTTCTTCATAAATATTAAATTTACTGCCACAGGCCCTAATAAAAATTGCAAGCTGTGCTATTCCAGTGATGTCAACGGTCTTATCAATAGCAATAGAAAAATGTTCAAATTTGGATGATGCAGACTGTTGTTTCAAATCATCTGCTATTTCACCAATCCGTCCAGCAACAGTGTTCCTGGTTAAAGAAATAACCTTAAATAACTGTGCTTTCTGTGGGCACACAATGTCAGCAGTTTTTACAAGGCAATGCTTTATGAAATCTCCTTCACTGTAAGATTGCCTACTGATAGCGACCATTCGGCTGAGTTCATAGCTTGCAGTAACGGAAGCGACATTGGATTGATCTATTTTTGTAAAACATGGCTGTTGCTGTATCAAGTTAGCCTTCATTTCCTTGAGTCTTGAAACACAGATTAAGCCCTCATATTTATCGCAGGATCGATGGTTGGTTCCATAATGTCTTTTTAAGTTGTACTCTTTTGGCGTGGCAATGCTGCTATTGCATACTAAACAATGTATCTTTCTATTTACTATTGCACATAAATACTGTAGTTCCCATTTTTCTTGAAATTCTCGCCTTTCTTCATCAAGTGTCCTTTCTTCTTAGCTGAAAGTGCTGTAGCCATTTCAAACAGAGTCAGTTTATGCAGTACTTCATGAAAACAAATAATATAACTACCGGCACGATTCACAAGATACAATTTATTATTGTTTTAAAATGTTAACATGACAATAACAACCTGTCTGCTACTTCCGGTCAATTGTCATTGATATAAAACCCTTACTAGCTTAAAACAGCCGTATTGTTTTCTTATACGTGGCACCGTGCCAGATTTATGTTTTCTACACCCAGTTTAAAGTATTAAAACTGCAATTTTCACCATTAAATGAGACAATTGCAGTATTCTTTGTGCAGGCCGCACACGTACTTGCAACGGGTCGCATGCGGCCCACGGGCTGCACGTTTGACATGCCTGGACTAGAGAATGGAATATGCTGAGCTGTTGTTTACCTGCGATATCTGTGTTTTTAAACCTGACTTCAGTATGGCTTGTTGGTCATTTTGACCATTGAATATTGAGCCATTTCCCCAAACTCCATAACGATTCTCCATATGTTCTCAGCTGATGTCTCTGCTGGAGTCTAGTTAATGACTGACCAGAAACTACTTGACTAGCCTTGCCTAGTGCGTTTGCTTTGTAGCAATGACACATTCCTCTATCTCAAGCATGAGACCTTGTACCCTGCATTCATGTGACTGAGTGAACCACAAAAGTTATTTTTATTTCTGACTACACATGAGTTAACTCAAAACCCAGGACTGCTGGTCAGTAAGTAACACTGCACTATCACAACTCATTTTAAAGGTAACTAACTTATTAACTGACTGAACAATGCATACTTGCTGTTCTGAGCTGGCCAGCGTAGTTCCTGCAGAGTAGCAGTGATCTTCTTGGAACTTCTCGACATCATATCATGTAATATGACAGGGTGCTGAGGGATATCTACATCAATCACTCCTACTGAGATAAGTATGGAGTTGTGCTCCTTGTTGCGGCGCATGACAGATGTCAGTAGGCTCTGTGACTTGTTGATATTTATTGTGACCACAGTTCTGAGAAAATGCAAACATTATAAATTATTATACTTAATTATGAACTGAAACTGCCATGAAGAAAAATGTGTTTTCAGAAGGAGTTTCTTTTTATATGTTCATTCTCAAACTCCTGCTAGTTAGAGGAGTTTGACTGAACTTATAGACTAAACGCCAGAATATAAGGAAGGGTTTTGAGGAGGTGGATAAGTTCATTTTTCTTCTGTTTTTAGAATCGCTGGTGATAAATTGATATTTTTATTTCTGTATTATGTCACCTCCTCTTTTTTGTTGCTTTCATCACTTGCATCTGCTCCAAATTACAGTTAATATCAGTGTATGCTTCCAGCTACAGTTTCCTGTTTAAGCTAAGAAATTCTATACAATTACTTTTATTACTTTTACTCTTATTTTTATTTAAATTTTCCTTATATACTGCATTTTCTCGACATGTTACTTCACATATTTCCATCACTTTTTATTTATTTGGTACATTCTTATTTCCAGATCTGTAGTTTCCATCACATAATTTCAATCTCTTGTCTACTTTGTTCTTACATTCTGTATTTGGTAATTCCTAATTTGATAAAGACTTTCGATGAAAAAGGATGATTTCACGCATCTATTTCACATAAAACTGTTATTTAACCCATTATAAATATTTTTCTTATATTATTTTTTAAAACTTGCATAAAACAGGAAGAGAAGAATATATCATAAATTTCCAAATATAAGCTAAGAATTTGTGTATTTTTGTCCTCTATTCATGTAGGGCTTATATACGGGTACAATACAATTTAACAAATTATTACCAGTAGAAACACACAAAAACAGTAGCACATAATACAGTCAGATAAGCTTACATGGGAAAACATTTACCAATATGAAAAGTCATTCAAATTCTTCATAGTCGAAATCACTGTCTGAATTCTGGAACTGTTCAAGAATTTCATCCTTTGTCGTAGGAATGCCAGTTCTGTCTCACTGTCAACCGGCACACTGTCGTTATCTGCATCATCCTAAGAGATAGTGTTGTCCTAACTTGCATCCACTGCATTATTGATGGGGCACTTTTTAAAATATCAGACAAAATATCTAACCAAAGATTCTTTGACCCACTAAGCGATTATAATGATGTCTGCTTTTTTTATGTTGCCACCCTTCATCACAACTACATCGGATGACAGTGTTCATTTCATTTTGCTTCAAATTTGTCCTTAAATTGTTAAAAGAGAAGACATCTAGTGGCCGCAGGAGGAAGATAAGATGCCCAGGAATTAGATTCAGATAGGCCCATCTCACTGCATAATTTGTTCATTTTCTCTGCAAGATGTATCTGAATCGAATCCCAGACTAGTATGGACGGTTTTTCTTATAGTGATCCCTTTCCACTGCACAATTATTCCACTTGGGAATTTCGTCCGCTTAGGCAGTCTTGGATTTTAAAAAACACCCCAGGTGAGGGAGCAAAATGTCAAATCTGTCATGCCTAAAACAACAGTGAAATGCATCTTCTTATGTCCAGTTATCTTTAAAAAAGCTTTCTTTCTTTACACCATTTCGTTCCATAAGGAGATTTGAAGGCAAATCTAAACACCAAACTAAAAATTGACCTTATTATTCCAATGAATAAGCTTTGAATTGACCATAAAGGCACCAGTTGCAGTCAACTTTTGTTGCTGAGACAGCACTGAATGAATGAATTCATCCGATATCTTGGAACACTCTGGTACCTGGTGGTTTTATGAGACTGACAACGGCTCCAGGGAAGGTTGCACTGTATAATGATGGATGTTGTATTTCATGTTACTACAGGTAGGTTGAAGAAAATCTAAGAAATTACCTTGTGTCTTACCATTGCTGTTGTTATCAATATCCAAACAGCACAATCTATCTACCCATCTATATTCCTTCAGCGCCAAACACAGTGCATAGGGCAGAAACCCCAGTTCTCCAGTTCAAGTAATGCAATGCTACTGCGTGTATTTCCTGTATGTTCTTCCGTCCATAGTAATACCCTCTTTGATGGTTATTCTATGAAGAGTCTCTCTTGGTCTTTCTCTTTTTCTTTTGCCATCCGGTACAAATTTTAATGATTGTAGTGGCAATATGTCCATCATTTTCTTATTATTATTGTAGAAACATATTGCTGTTTGGTGTCTTCTCCTACTTGCATGTTTGTTATTTAAATCTTCCCAACTTCTTCTTCTTCTTTCGTTCGCTAATAATGTCTATATCTGCAGTGTTGTTTGTTGTATAAATTGGACAGTGTTTTCCATTTCTTGTTTTGTACCATAAAGTTTAACATTCATTGGTGTATCAGAAGGCCAGTATGTGCATCTTAATGTGTCACATAGTTTGCACATTCTTGAAGGATATGTTCTGAAGTCTAGTTAACTTGTCCACAATTACACTTTGCTGTTGTGCCAATTTTAAATTTTGTATACATATGGCTGTTTAGTCTATTGTGTCCAGTTCTCAGTCGAAATATGACGACCTGTTCTTGTCTGTTAAGTAGGTGGTAGTCGTCCCGTGGTGGTAAGTTAGGCTTTCGTTGTGCCTTTATCATGGATTTCTTTTGGTGATAGCTTATTGGGACATCCGGTTGCTGCATGTTAGCACCTTCCTTGGCGAGTTGATCAGCTCTCTCATTTCCTGCTATTCCACAGTGTGATGGAATCCATTGCAGTATAACTCTACACCTATTTTGTACTATGGACAATACCTCTTTTAACTCTGGAAGTTTATTGGATTGTAATGCCTCTAGTACTGACCTTGCATCTGTAAGTATTACAATAGGGTGTGAGGTCCTGTCCAATGTTAACAGTTTCTCTGCAGCTGTATAAATAGCTTTGACTTCCGAGTCATAGTTGTTGCAGTAATTCCCTGTTGGTATACAAGTGGTATCAGTGGTGCCATCTGGGTATTCTACATATACACCACTTCCTCCATTTTTACTGCATTCTGTGCTGATCCATCTGTATATACTCTGGTCCATAGATCACTTGGGTAAACATCATCAAGGAAACTGAGAGCTGCTACTCTTTTCTGCAGATTATTCTGATGTTCATCCCCATGCACACCTACTATTGTTGTTTGGATGGTCACTGGTAGGCATGTCCGTTTTTCCCATGGGGTGTGTTCTGGTTGAGATGTCAGTGGTATTGTTACCTCTGGCAGATCCGATACCTGTCTACGTAGACGCTTGGCCTGGTGTATGAAGCTGCTTCTTTTAAGCCGTCCTTGTGACAGATTCTGAAATCTTTCCTTCATTGGATGATTATGGTGGGAAAGAAACTTTTCTCCATGAATTATAATTTTAGTATCTCTACGCTCTTTCAATGACTGCATCCCTTCGATGTTCTGCATTTCTATGATTGGTGTGGATCTCATTGCGCCTGTAATGATTCTAAGTGCTTGGTTCTGTACTCTATCTAGGTTTTGTAGTGTAGTGTTAGATGATGAATTCCATGCTGTAGAACCATATTCCAAGTGTGGTCGAATGGCTTGTTGGTATACATTTTTTAGAATTCTTTCATTATCTCCCCAAGTTGTCCCACTCAGTTTTCTTAGTATAGCTATCTTCCTTCTAGCCTTTGTTTCTGCTTTGCTGATATGATGTTTCCATGTCATTTTGGCATCAAATGTTACACCAAGATATGTGGGTTGGTCATCTACCTTTAAGATAGTTTTATTTACATAGATGTTTCCTGCTCTTTGTTTTGGTGAAAGTGTAAAAAGGGTTGTTGCTGACTTCTCTATATTGATACTTACACACCATTTGTCAGCCCAATTAGTCAAAATGTCCATGGCTCTCTGAAGCATTTTTGTGGCAACCATGGCGCTCTCATGTGTGCACCATAGAACCAATTCATCTGCATATAGTGCTGCCTTAGTTCCACAGGGTATTTCTTCAATTAGATCATTGATAAATATGAGAAAAAGAGTGGGTGATAGAACTCCTACTTGAGGCACTCCATGGCATAGTTATACTTTCCTACTTTTTTTGCCATTTACTTGTACTCTGGCTCTTCTATTGTGAAGAAAGGCTTTCGTCCATCTATACATATTTCCACATATCTTGTAGTTTCTCATTTTTTGAAACAATCCTTCTTTCCATACTTTATCAAAGGCCTTCTGTAAATCAATCCATGCCACTAAAACTGATTTTTTTTGTCTTGAAAAGCATCCTCAATTTCCTGTGAGAGGTATGTGGTTTGATCCTCTGTGGAGTAGCATTGCCTGAAACCTGCCTGCTGTGGTGCAAGGAATTTTCTACTTTCCAGGTGAAATTTTAGTCTTAGGTTTATGATGCGCTCCAGGCATGTTTTGCACAGGCAACTTGTAAGATTAATTGGTCTGTAGCTAATTGGTGTTGTTACATCTTTTCCAGGTTTAAGCAAAGGGACCATAATTGATTCTCTCCAGATTTGTGGTATTTTCCCAGTAGTCCAGCTAATATTTAGGATGTCCAATAGTTTCCTTCTGGCTGTTGTTCCTAGATTCTTTATCATTTCATTTGATATTTCATCAATACCTGGGGACTTATTTAGCTTTAGTTTAGAGACCGCTAATTCTAATTCACTATATGTGAACAATGTATCCATAATTTCATCTGCGCTGTTTTCATCACTGATTGTAGTCTGAGCATGTTCCATTTTACTTTTTTGGTCATTCCGCACTGTACACTGTTTCTCTGGACTAATTTCAATATTGCAGTCTTGAGCAAATATCCTAGCGAAATTATCTACTGCTTGCTTTCCTGTAATCATTTTGCCATTCTGTACGAGTGTTATGTTTGTGCTTCTTCCTGTTCCCTCATCATTTAGTTGTTTGACCAGTTTCCACAGTTTTCTTCCATCGTTTTCAAAACTTAAGGATTCTGTTTTCTCTTTTCAGCTCTTTCTTCTAGCCTCTAGTTTGGCTCTTTGGAATTTAGCTTTTGCGTGTTGATGTTTGTTGTGATGTTCCTGGCTTGGGTTATTTTCCACTTCCGTCCATGCTTTTTCTAACTCCTCTTGCAGCAGTTCTAGTTGTTCACTCCAGTATGGCTTGTATTGTTTGCATGCTCCTCTTGGTATTGCTTCCTTGGCAGCTTGATGAATATGTTTATTGAACTCTTTGACTATGGCATTTATGTCTTTTCCTTCCATATCTATTTGTCCAGCTAAAACACTACTGCAGTGTTTAAATAGTCCCCAATTTGCTTTTTTATAATTCCATCGTGGAAGGCTACATGCATTTCCTGTGAGTTCATTTTTAATACTAAGGAGGACTGGTCGATGGTCGCTACCTCCAAGTTGCTTCGCTACTGTTCTATTGATTTCCCAGTTTAGGTCTGCTGAGTATAATGCCAAATCTTTTGGCTTATTAAGCAATAGAAGACATTTATCGTCTTGCCAGCTTTCAAGTTCTTCTCCTCTTTTATCCATGTGGTCATAACCCCAGCTTTGTGAGTGACTATTAAAATCTCCACATACTATCAGTCTTCCTCTGTACGGTATTGTGTCCAGGGAAAGGGACTGGTCATTTGGACAATAATAATTTAGTAGGTTGAAGTCTGTGTTCTTGGTCTTTAGTTGAAGGACCTGATATTCTGCTCCTTCCATGTATAGCTCAGTTTGATGTGCGCTGATATTATTTTTGACTAGAGTTAGTATACCTCCATTTCTTCTGTCTATTCGATCAGCTCTAAAGCACTGATAACCTGCAATTTTTAAGGCTACATCTTTGCTGAGGTGTGTCTTGTATGCAACAAATGCTGACCTGTTCCTTAAGAAGGATGTTTTCTAATTCTAATTTCTTGCTAAAGCCATCTTTTTTTGCTATTTACACCCTCAGGATTACAGTGCATTATTGTAAGTGGTGTCTCATTGGTTGGTAATATTTGTTGGTCAGTGATATTACTCTTGTGCCTCCTGGCTCCACAAGGCAATCGAAGAGGACCTCCAGTCGTATGGGGTGGGCCCTTTCGAGGTATAGGGCCCGGTGCTACTCCTGCCTGGTGAGTCATCACAGGGTTAGCACCATAACGGGGTAATGCAGATATAGACATTCATGTGTGATAATGCATGACATTCTGATTGTTGCGGTGCGCCTTCTGGCCAAATGTCGCTGACTTCAGCACCTTTACTTGCTAGGCAAGACTGTGGTCCTGCCTAAATGTGGGAGGGCCTGGCCAGTCTTAGTTTCCAGCCTCTGCTGGCTGGTTAAGCCCCATCTCCACGCCAAGGAGCTGGCCTCGATGGGGTCTTCCCAACTAATATTTAAGAGTCTTCTAAGACATTTATTTTCAAATGAGTTCAATTTCTTCTCCAGCACCTTACATAGGCTTCCCACGACCTGAAAACACAATGCCAAGCTTAAAAAAATGCAGGTTTTCTGAAGTTGACTTAGTGATCCATACAGTAAGATGTTATTGTTAAGGATGTCTGTAGAAGTTTTTTCGTGGCAGTTGAAAGGTAAATGGTGGTCAATAAGGTGGTGTTTCACTATTTCATTGGGATGAGAGCAGTGTCTGCAAGTGTGTAGTTTCTGGGGTTTGATACGATTCAAGTGACTACTGACCCTTGCATGTCCTGTTCAAAACTGATTCAAAAAGGTAAGGGACTGGTTTCTCCCGAAGATAGTTTATGTTGTCATTTGGCCGTGTCATTTCACTAAATACATTTTGACCAGTCAGCCCATTTGCCCATCTGTTCAGCCAGATTTCAGATTTCCCTGGTGTTGTTTCTGAAAATCTGTTTGACTGTTCCCATTCCACAAGGTCTTTGCTTTTGTTATTTTGAGGCGCCTCTTTTTGCAAGTCTGTCCGCTACTTCATATCCTGCGTAATCGATATGCCCAGGGATCCATTGCATGGTTACACTGATTGGATATGCGGAGATAAGACAGTGCACTGTTCTTGCCATGTTGAAAATGTCTTGATTTTCATATGGGCTAAGTTTAAGTACAGTACTTCAGAAATTGACATAGAATCTGTAAAAATGACTGATTTTGGTGGTTTTTGTTCCAAGAAATCAAACTGTGTGTGTATATACAATGGCTTCCTTGATGGCCTCAGACTCTGCTTCATAATTTGCACAATTTTTACCACAAGTCACAGAACTCATAGGCAGATCCATCAGGGTAATGTATATGGATGACATATCCTACAAAACAGGTGGTCTTCAAAGCTGATCCATCAGTATAGGCCTTGATTGCTGATGATGGGTAACTGTTTATGGTTTCTAAGGCACATGTCCTCAGGATTATTGGTAGTGTTCCCATAGTGGCTGTTTTATCTAGTAATTTTGTTTGGAATGTTGGTTGTGCAAGTTCTCTCAAGGGGGTGGTCCACGGAAAAAATTTGTTTTCTCATTCTCTCTCTTGAGGTAGATGGTATTTGTCATCTTCCTTTCCAGATATATCCAGTAGAGACAGTTGTTTTAGTCTTTTTGTTTTCTTTCAAATGTCAATAAATATTTCACTTGGGTGGTCATATTTTTTTCTCTTGTACCTTTCTACCGCTTCCGTCAGTGCTCTTTTTTGTCTCATATTCAGCGGGTCTACAGTTGCATCTATCTCACATACTGCTGAGAGTATTGATTGCATCCCAATATAGATTGGTCTCAGAGCTTAGTGCTGCACGCTACTCGGGGATGAGATAGTATTCCTCTGGAGAGGAAGGTTGTAATACATTGCTGATCTCATATATAGGGAAGCTTTCCAAGGCATACAAGAAATGTCTGTACCTACTAAAGCAGCACGAAAAGGTAGAAACTACTGAATATGACTTAAATATGCAAGAACTCCAACAAGGACTGTAGAAACTAAAGCCTAGAAAGTCTCCTGGACTAGACAAATTTATAATGAAATGTTAACACACATGGGCACATTAGGGAAAGAAATAGTCCTTAAACTAATAAATATGACTTGAATAAATGGAAAGCTGCCTAAATACTGGAGAAATGCTCACATCTTTCCCAACCTGAAAAGTATCAAACCTCCAGATGAACCAAAAAGCTATCACCCCCATATCACTAATACTCAAGTCTTTGCAAATTTTCAGAAAGAATGGTTAATGTACAGCTTTACTGGTTCCTCCAGAGCTCAACTGCCATGAACACGCAGGCTTCAGAAAGACAGACAACCAACTATTTAGATTGACACAGAAAATGAATAATGGATTCCAGGAAAATAGGCACACTGTAGCCATCTTCCTTGACGTACAACAGGCTTATGATCGAGAATAAAGAAAGTGTCTATTGATGAAGATGATTGAGGTGGGAATAAGTGGAAAGTTATATAACTTGATAAAATAATTCCTCATTGACAGAACAATCCAGATAAAGATAAATGATGCAATCTCGTCTAAAGAAGTTCTAGAGGAAGGCTTACCACAGGTTTCTGCTTTGAGCTGCACCCTTTTTCTCATTTAAATTAATGACCTAGTCAAGCATATCAAAACTGAAAAGCCCTCTATGCTGATGACCTAACAATATGGCAGACATGAGAATCTTGAAAGTGCAGCTAAAAGACTAGATGAAGATTTAAAAAGATTGCTCGTGTATTGTAAAACATGGACGCTGAAAACAAACTATGAGAAAAATGTCTATATCATCTGTACCAAGAGTCATAAAGTAGCAAAAGAAAATATCAGTTTATGGTAAGATACACAGAAATTGCCAAGAGGAGAACATCCTGCATATGTTGGAGTCATGCTTGATTGACAGCTCAATCCTCTAGAAGCATGTAGACAATGTCAAAAATATAACACTAAAACAGTTACAGCTGCAGAAAGGGCTCACTGGCACATCTTGAAGATCAGAGAATGATTCCCTTACTATATATTGGTTACATATGTTCTGCTTTAGAATACAACAGTGCACTCCTGAAAATATGTTCCAAGAGAAATGTGGAATCACATGAGATATGGAGAGATATGATTGCAACGGAGGCTTATGAAAAAAGCAAAATAATGAACAAAGACTACCCATAATAAACAACTTGTAGAAAACTGGCAACTAAACCACAGAATAAAACAGAAGTCAGTATTCAGCCATGTCAATCAAATAAAAGACAGCTATCACCTCCCAGACAAGAGCTGCAAAGAATAGAAAATGTTTACCACCATACATGTTTTAAATTTCCAGAAATCAAGGCACATTTAAGAGATAACGCAAATGAAATGTTCTGACTCAGTAATTCTTATGAAAGTAACACAGAAAACAATTTACACCTACCCAGAACAATGGAATCATGTCTATACTGATGCGTCTGCTTTCAAAACCCCTATCACAGCAGGTTATGGGGTCAATATAGAATACCAAATCAAAACATCTGATGAGTTGTTTGATTCCCGTGGGAAGATATTAACTATGAAGCTGAAATAACAGCAATAGAAGTTGCCTTGTACCACATGAAGACCAATTTTGATGCCTTTCCATCAAAATTCCAAAACAATGTGATTTTTACTGACTCAATGTCAGCTCTCCAAGCACTAGAATGTGATGGACATTGTAAACCTGAGCTAGTTGAAATATATTGTCATGCCAACCAGCTGTTTACATCTTATGAAGTCAACATTGTTATGCAGTGGATTCCTGACTACTCAAACACACCTGGCAGATAGACTTGCAAAGTAGGGAGCACAACAAGAACATCCATATGCACAAATTACCAAGCACACAGTTAAAATAATGTTGAAATCTGTGAATAAAGAGAATTGGATGAACAGATGGGCCATGGGAAACACTGGGAGGGAAATCTATTAATATATGACCAGCTCAAATCCTAAAGACAACATCAATCTATTGGGAAAGAAAGGCCAGTGTATAATCTTCCAACTGTGAACACAACATGTACAGCTTAACAATAACCTGAATAGAATACAACCACAACACACTCCAGGGTGTTGGCTATGCACTCATCCCCAGGAAACTGTTGGCCAACACCATTTTGAATGTCCAACACTGAATTATGTCAGGAAAATGCTTCTCCCTCCAAGGCTAGATAAATGGAACACATTATATGGAACAAAACAGCTCACAAACACAAGAATATATCACACAATGGCATTTCTCTCAAAAAGCATGAGCCCATGGACTGTTGGATCAGCAACCAACTAACAATTTCATATAGACAAGACACAGTTGGTGGAGAATCTGGTTGCCTCCTATGCATGAGGTGAGGGATATGGACCAAGAACTTCTTGTTGTTCTTGCCAGTTTTCCTTTCTTAAGGAATGAGGTTGATGGTTGCTGTGAACCATGCTGATGGCAATTGTTCTTCCTTCCATGTTCTAGTAAACCATAGGAGTATTACTTTTGCCTTTGGTCACGGCTTACATACCATTTCATTTTTAATTTGATATGGTCTTGGAGCTTTGTTTCTAGCAAGTTTCCATATTGCCATGTTCAGTGCGTGTATGCTGTGTCAGCAACCAACAATACATTGAATGCATCAATATTATTCTGATCTTTGTTAGCTATTGCACTTTTTGTATTTGGTCTAATTTCTTTCATTGCTGTGACTTGTTAACATTTACATAGAAATTGTTGAATTGTCTGCTTTATTGCTGGGTACTGTTATTTCATTGCCACAGCCATCTACTATGGGTGTTGGATTCATCATTGTATATTTTCCCTCGAGATTATGCAAGTTTCCAGGCTTTCCTTTCCTACCTTGTTAGATTTAGTTTGCTACATTTTTCTCTCCAGGTCTTCCGTTTGTTTTCCTTTGTGATGTATCTTACTTTTGCTGTCCATCTGTTGTATTCTGTTTTGTTTAGGGTGGTAGAGTGTTTCTCAGCCTTCTTCCTGGTCTTTCTTCTCTCTTTGACTGCTTCAGCCAGTTCAGGTGTCCAACAGTGTTTTTATTTCCTGACCTTTCCACTTAGGATACACCTTTTAGCAGCTGCTACAACTATGGTGAAGATTTTGCTGTATGTTAAGTTCATGTTAGCTGTTCTGCTAATTTCACTGAACCTAGCGCATCAGTTATTTGGCTGTATCTGGTCTAGTTGGCTTTACCACGACCTGTGTCATCTGTGGTATGGAGACAGTTATTAAGATTGGTCAGTGGTCACTGCCCACTTCTTCTAGAACTCTGATGATGCTGTTGTCTGTTGTGTACTCTTGCTAAAGTTTGTGTTATTTACTTACTGAAATATTTCTCATGTCCCTTCATTATTATAATAACAGAATTGCACAGTATTATTACTGGTCCTATTTTTTCATACTCTGTCTATACATGGCTTTCCAAAATTTTGCTAGTTTTTGTTACATCCACGGCTTATAAATGGATTGGCTTATAAATGGATATGTTTATATTCAGAAATATACACTAATAACAAAACTAAGCCATGCATACAAAAATATGTAATCGATAATAAAGGACATACTGTAACTCAGGTGGAATGCCTTCCCTCAAATTGATCATTGAGTGACCAACATGTGCAGTGTATGAAGAATCTGATGAGACTCTATGCTGAAAACCTGGAGAACACAAATCACTAAGTGACCATTTTTTTAAGAGTTTATACATATTAATTCTCTAGCTCAAGACTAACATACAATGGCAAGATATAGATGAAAATGCCATCCATAAGTACCAGTGTAATAGCATGGTAAAGCAAGGGTGGGGTACATAAATATTAGAACACTGGTAGTGTCATTTCACTATGCAAAATTTATTGTATCACAAATGATATATAGCCTGCAATATTTTGTTGACTAGCTATACTATACTACTGGCTAAAATTTGTATTGCTTTCCTTTTAGCAATATTTTGTTAACTAGTTTATACTTCATCAAATTTGGAAATATATGAAGTCTAAGGAAATACATTTTAACCTTACAATTTACAGTTCGAAAATTTCACCAAGGTCAAGGTATATTGAGCAGTCTGTATCCGAAAATTCCACCCATTGTTATGCACTTCTTTCAACACCGATTAACCTGTGTTAACTAACATCTTACATACGGGAAATGCGGGAATCAAAAGTAGACATATTTTTCCTATATTTCCGCTTGTAAGCTAAGAATGGTGACATTTTATACAATTACTGTGAATTATTTTCTCAATCTGACGAAATCCTTCAGCCGTTATTGAAGAATATTTTTTAAAATTCTAATGTCAAATTTCTTGCTTTCACTGATGCAGATATTGTTTCCTGGCCCCGGATAGCTGACAATGTGGTGTAGTAGTTCTTTGTTGAGCTTATGCATAAAGAAATATATCGTGATTATAGTCAAATAGCACCCATTCAGGTTAGAGCTATCATTACAGGTCGGCAGTTACCGCTGCTGTCACAAATTTTCAAAAGCTGTAGGAACATTAGGCTATTAGGACAATAACAACCGCTATCTGATAAAGTCAAGGACAGTGGTATCTGGAATTTTGTCTTGCCATATGATGTTCATGACTTTTCAGAAACAAGTTGTGTGAAAGTGATTGAGTTTCCTTGCATGACGCCTATACATACTCCATGTTTCGCTAGCGTATAACAACACTGAAATAAAGTACCACTGCTCTGTAGGCTTTCAGCTTAGTATGTAGGTTAATGCCATTTCTACCACCTCCACATACACAAACAAAATTAACACAGTATATTCAGTATTCAATTCTTTAGCAGTTATGATGGTTATGACAACCTTCGGCATGCAGAAATATTTACTGTTTCTGCTTCTACAAGTTATGGTGCTATCTGTCATAGATTATGGCCTTGGTCTACTAACACTGTCACAGACACAAGTAGATAGATAGGAAAAAGTCAAAATGAGGCAATGAGAGTGGTACTGGGGTGTACTAGAGATACACCCATTTCTGCTATAAGATTTCTGCTTGATCTTCCCAGTATTAGAGTGTGACACCAGGTAACACAAGTTAGGTCATACCTTAAAGTGACAGAATACAACCACTACCCATTACACCATCGTCTAGAGGAGTCAAAGGGAAAATGAATCAAACATGGCAGATCATGGATGGCAGAGGTTGAAGACACACTGCAAAGAGTTTGTGAATTGGAAGAAATAGGAAAGGTCAGTGAATGGATAGAACAAAAATCACTGCCAACGTAATAATACAACTAGATAAAGCGTGTCAGAAATGGACTGATGTTAGAAACCAGGTTACAGTGCATGAGCTCGCACAGCTACACTCAAAGCCACAAGATATAATTATATAAATAGAAGTCTCAGTCAACAGAAATAGAAATAAAAGTGGTTGGGGTTTTGTAGCCTACAGAAAAGGCTGAGAAACCATCTGCATGCTCCACTGTCACTTCGAGCATGAGGATGAAGATAAAGGGAGTTACAGCAGCACTAAATTGGTTGATACATTCAACGCAGTCCACAAAACTCACAGACTCTCAAAGTATGCTGCACAAGATAGAAAAATGCATTCTGAGAAAGGAATGGTTTGATTTATTGAATAACTCAATTGTCCAGAGCATTACATGAATGTGGTGGTCATAGGAAACGGGTGAGCTGACATTTTGACAGGCAATGTGGCGATAGATGGCACATTGCTGAGAAGACTTGATTAAAGCAGTCATAAATTCATTGCAAAATGAAGATGAGGTTAAAGAGGCTGAGAACGTACACATACAAAGAATGTCAGAAATAGCATGGCCTAGGGGTGAGGGGAGGAAAGATAATATTTTTAGACAGACCGAAATATTTTGCAATCAACAACTGACCTGGACTCTGAGTCTACATACACTGGGGTGGCTGCTGGATCCGAGAGGAGAGCACTTATGGGAGTGTCCCATGTGCTGTGATGCTAGTTTATAGTCAAAAATTAATTCTTTATTTACAAAAATGTCCAAAAATTATTTTTAATCTCCAAAAACAAAAAAACAGTTATTTTGGTAAACATTTATTTCTCTCAAGATGACATGATACCTTCTAGGCAACAATTTTTTCCAAAAGCTTGCCTATCGTATTCAGCATTGTTATTATTCTGTAGCCTTGTATCCTGGTGTGATCCTTGCCAGATTTGGGTTATGTTATGTTATGTTCCTCCAGGGCCATAGGCGGCGCATAGGGCAGAAACCATAGCTTTCCATTTCTGTCTTTGTGTTGCCAGGTCTTTCAATTGTTGCGTGTTGTTTAGGTTCATTGACATGCCTTCTCTATTAATGGTTCTTTGTAGAGTTTCTCTAGGTCTCCCTCTTCTTCTTACTCCAGGTGGCACCCAATATAGTGATTGCTGGGGAATTCTTAGGCTGTTCATTCTGAGAACATGGCCGATGTAAGTCCAACGCCTTTGTCTAATGAAGGAAGATATATAGGTTTGTTTGCTTTCCTCTCTTATAGTAGTGTTAGATTTAAAGTCACTCCACTTAACGTTCAGAATGGTACGTAGGCATTTGTTTTCAAAGGAGTCGAGTCTTTTATCTGTGGCTTTTGTGGCTTTCCAACTTTCGCACCCATATGATAGAATAGGGATGATGTTGGAGTTAAATAACTTGAGTTTTGTGGTGTTTCTTAGTGTGTTTGACGTCCATAGATTTGGGTAGTGGAACTAAATAGCCATGCAACCAGTCTTCTTTTACTGTGCCCTTTAAAAAGATATTATTGAACACGTCTGCTAACTCTCCCAACTCCTCATCCTTCTCCAACTAATGCCATCGTATCTAATGCCATCAGGTCCAGGTGCTGTGTTTTTTGTATTTTTCAGCGCCTTCCCAATTTCTTCAACTGCAATTATCATATGTTTTTCCATGCTCAAGTTCTTACATATTTCTGTAATCGTGTTCCTGATTTCTTGATATGCCTCCACATTTCTCTGACCAATTTGTGCGGTGTAGTGTGCCAGCAACACCGCACCTTTTGTCTTGTCTGTTTTCAGCCAGTCCGTATCAGTGCTCTGAAAATTAACAATAGTCGTGTGTCTTGTCAGACCATTCATGAATTTGTGTAAATGCCAGAACAGTTTTAGTGATATTTCATGTGTGATCTCCTGGCAAAATTTATCCCATTTTGACACCTTTGCAATCTCTTTGATGAACTAAGTTATCTTTCTTCCGTTACCATTGTGCGACCTCCATGGGCTGAGCAGCCACACGCTTCACTGCCCTCTGCGATAGTGCTACTGCTTTCTGTTTTTTTGCTCCATGCCCTTTGTACCTCTTCATTCCCCCAGGGGGGCTTATCCCAAACCTGATTTCCCACTTCTTGAGTCCTACGTTTGTCTTGTCGAATTCTGCTCACAACGTCCACTCTTCTGCGATCATACTTAAAAAAAAACTGACCTTTGGACTGAACTGCTTACTTTTGTCATTTTTACAAGCACAACACATAGGAGGTGGTCACTGCCATGATGTCCCAGCATATCCCATTTGCAAATAGCCATAGAAGCCGATGACACCAATGTCAGGTTCATAGCACTATCATCATCACCAAGCCTTTTTGCCATTCTTGTTATATGGCCATCATTAATGCACACCAGGTCCGTATCTGTCAGGGCCTCCTCAAGCTCTCTTCCCTGTTTGTTAGAAGCATCATTGCCCCATGATGTACCTTTCGCATTGAAGTCACAGCAAAAAAGAATCTGCTTTTCCTGTTCCATTATCTCCCCTAGGAATTTCCAACCCTGAAGATCAATGCTCGTGTTGCAGGCATACACTTTAACAATCACAAATGGGTGCTGGACTCTCTGGACCCTCACTGCATGTAACTGGATATTGTCACTATCCCCCTTGGACATATCGACCTTGCATACACTAATACCCTTGCATATTAAGATTTCATGTCCAATGTGTCACCTGTTATAGAAACACTGAAAATAGGCTATCCTGATGTTACCACTTTCACCTAACAGTGTTTCTTGCAACACTATGATGTCAGAGTAATAAACCAGTTTGTCTAACTCTGGTCTACGCATGTGCACACTAACCCCATTCCAAAACATAACACGCATGTTTTTAATTCCTAGTCTAGCAGTTTCTTATCGCATTCCTCTTAAAAGGGACACCTAGTGCCCTTTCCTTTTGGAATCACCTCGTTAAGGCCACTTGATATTGGTTGCCATTTATTCAAAACTGTGTAATAGCGGTTACACTCACGAAAACTTCAGCTCAGATGCACGCACTCCATTAGCACCGGCGAAGATCTTAATGAGTGGACCTTCTGGTCAGAGATTAACAGCAAATCACCACACAATCTCCTAATTGAAAATAAACCATTGTTCAAGTGAAACTGTAGATGACACACATAACGTGTATTGTCATCTGCCATTTTGACCAGAAATCAATTTGTCATATGCATGTTTGAATCAACATACACACACACTAATACTGCATGCAAGCCAGATAATAGAGCTGTGAGGACATTAAATATATTTATCTAATATATTTATAAAAGGACTCATGGAGACAAGAATAACTTAACTACAATCTTCACTATTTTTTATGGTTGTAAAGCTCTTAAATAACCACACTGGACTAATGTCTGCAGATGAAAGGATTGACCATAAGAGGTACATATTAATTTACCACATTAATCAATCTATTTATCTAGGTCACAGTGCATTTTCTGAGGAATCATTATTTCATCACTGTATATGTCACTGTATATAAACCTACACAAATATATGCAAAATTCAATCCTTTATTTATATGTGCAAAAATTATTTAAATATATCTAACAATAAAAATTATATCATGATTTCAAAACAGCCACCAACTATTACGTAACATTTCCAAAAATTAATTCAGCAGCAGGAGAGAAATTACATAATTGTAAACACAGAGTGCTAAAGGTTAAATCTAGATGTCATAATATGCTAAAATGTGAAAAGTGCACCATCTTAACCCAGACTACCCTATATCAGAAATTATGTAGAAAACACATTATAATTATAATTAAAAATTCTCATAACAAGTAAATGAAGAAACATTATGTGTTTCTGGGCATACCATCCAACACAACTCCCTACTGCACGATGAAACAAGCAGTCAGGAACAGAGAAAGAAGAAGAGGACCAAAGGACAGGACTTTCATTCTACACTCATAGGTATCACAGATGATAGGAGAAAATGGAGATATCTATGTGTTGATGCATCCTGTGCAGCACGACTACAACCCTAATGTGTTATGGCATTTTATTATAACTTAACGGTCCTTTCCCTGATAGTGTGACTGCCCCATATTTCTCCTGTTTATGGAATGTGAACAAAGTTGCATATTACAGGTTTATTCCCAGTGTGTTATAGTGTGCACTGTTGATGTACCGTCAATGAAATTATGTCATTAGCAGACTATGTCGCCAGAAAAAACAAAATAGCTAATTTTAGTGCAGATAATATTATCATCATCAAGTGCCATGCTGAATGGCGTTGGTGATCATTTTTCTCCATGTACATTGATCTCCCATATATGTCATCATTTCTGTTGTGCCCAATAAATGTTTACTGTCTTTTTCTTAAATTATCATTCTTCATAAGACATTCTTCATTAGTAATCTTTGTTGTCCAATGAATGCGTAACATTCTTCGAATACACCACATCTCTCTGCTGCCTACAATGATTTTTGTGATGTTTTATTTATTGTCCATGCTTCACTTCCAGAGAGTAGTACTGGTTCAATGTAGTATTTGAGGACACATTTTCTAGTATTCATCGATATGGAATTGGATAATATTATACCATGATTTAATGCCACAAATGCACATCAGGTAGAAGAGATTATCCTAGAATTTAATGGGGGGTGTAAAGGGTAGATTTCATCTAACCTTACCCCTAACACACACACCCCCCCCCACCCCCACAAAAAAAACTATATCTACAAGCGTATTGCATCTTTATAAATTGTAGGCAAGTTCAGCATAGTTTCTGCAGTAATTTTGCTAAAAGAAAATGAACCAGCAGAGTAATGTAGCAAACTAGTAAGAAATATTGATCTGAAAATTATTTAAAAACTATGAGCGCTGGTAGACGTGTTCAGGAAAAGAACCAACTTAACCCTTCCAACATGTTTTTCAGGCAGTCTTCACTAGCAAGAATTTCTAAAGTAAGCAAATTCATAAAAATTGTTGTTGTAAAATTGCAATCATTGTGCATACAATAAATCTCTCTCTGTACCTTTTACTTTCTTCTTGTATGTACCACTGGCATGTACCTTTGTGGTTGTGGCTTCAAGTCGAAGACCACTTAGTTCTGCACTGATTATGAATTTTTCTACCTTCAGAATGCCATAAACAATAAGAGGAATGCTTTCACCAATGTAAATACCTGCATAAGAAAGAATTATTGTAAAAGCAAATGTATTGAAAAACATTCATGATAACCTCATGCAGTGACATGTTATGAAAACTAATTAATTTTTTATTCTTATTAAAAAACCATCACCATAGCTCATGGGTCATTCCCATAAAAATACAACTTTCAGTTCTATTAGCCACCCAAGATTTCTCAAAATCAATTAAACAGTGAAAATAGCCAAATATTGATTGTGATCTTTGGATCTCTTCAAATGTTCTTTCATCACCACTGGTCACTCCTATTTATTCATTTTCTGAACATCAGGTGGTACACTCTGGGCATCCCCATAAGGACAAATATTCTTAACTACTTTATAACATATTCTTAATATCCTTAGCTGCAGAGATATCCTTAAGGACATGCTGAAAAGTTACTGCCATTTTGCTGAGATCTCCTTAAGGAGCGTTGGTTCATGTGTTCGTATAATGTACTGCAGAAGCAATTTATGGCGTCCAAATACTCTGATTAGCTAGTTTAAGCTGTCTAAAGGTTATCTAAATATAGAGCTTTTATAATTGGATGCACTTGTAAACGTTATTTCGACTTTCGGCTACAAGAAAGCAACATACTTTCACAAATGGATGCCCGAATAAATATTACAATGATATGAAAGCATCACTAACGTGGGAAAATATGGAAAGAAATAATCAGTGGTGAGTGAGAGTAAATAAGATTACTCCCAAAACTCTCCCATTGAAAAGGTATGGTTGTAAGCCAGATGAATGAATTCAGTTTTGTATATATTTTTTTATGTCATGATGTCAAAACTAGCATACTAGCATAGAATTATAGTCTGTCTCTCAAAATCATATTCAATTACCTCAATTATATTTCTGGTACTAATAAGTGTCATCACATGAAATGGTTTCTACAATAGAGCATGCTTGTCTATTGTAAGTTTTTACAGAGCAGTGGAACTTCCAGTGGTGTTAAATGCTGGTGAAAAATGGACTGTGTATAGACAACATGTGAGGAAGCTCAATCACTTTCATACAACTTGTCATAGAAATATAATGAACATCAGATGGCAAGACAAGATTCTGGATACCACTGTCCTTGACAGATCTTGACAAATTCCAGAATCTAACATCAACACAATTCTGATGCTGACAGATTTGTTTGGCAGGTCATGTGATAATTATGCCAGTTCATAACCTGCCAAAGATACTTCTCTATGGTAAGTTGCAGAATGGCATATATTCTCAAGGTGGCCAAAGGAAGCACTACAAGGGTTCGTTAAAGACCTTACTGGAAGTCTTTGGACTAGACAAAGATGCATGGGAAGAACTTGCACAAAATAGAACTACATAGTCACTCTACAGTCAAATGCAGAACAGTATCTCGTGAAAAGAGAGAAATGCAGCAGCTCAACAATGGAGAGTAACTAGAAAGTAACGGGTAGACCAAAAACCATCTCCAGTGGTCATCCCATGTCAGAACTTCCAAGAACATTTACTGCCAGAAAAGGGTCTATTTATCAATAAACTCATGTCCAGCACTGGATGACATCAGGAAAATGCCTCTCCCTCCGGGGCCAGATAAATGGAACACATTATATGGAACAAAACAACAGCTCACAAACACATGCATATATCACACAATGGCATTGGGTCAAAGGGCATGGGCCCATGGACCGCTGGATCAGCAACCAACCATCAATAAACTCAGACATGAACATAACTTTAATTGAATCTCAAAAGTGGATGCAACATATAGTCATCATCACTTGTGATGCACATACAACATCAAACAAGTAGTAAAGTAATTTTTAACTCTGTTGAAGTGCACAGTGAGCATGTTGTTAGGCCTATATTTTGCTATCAGTAGGCAAAAAAACATCTAGGATGATGTGGTTTGCATTATGTACATTGCCTTTATTTTCCACAATTGAATCTTGTACCAAATTCCTGGGGCTTGGTGGACCAGGAAACAGCTTGTATTTGAATCTGCCAGTAGAACTGAAACTTTAATTGGCCCATCTGACTAGGAAGCTAACATAATACTGCTTACATTGCTCCTTTGATACCAAATATGCATGCATCCATGTTATGCCATATTTTGGAAACCCTGATATCAACAAGAAAAAAACAACATCCAGTATTTATACATAGATTGTATGTATCTATCTATTGTCTTATCTCTGTTTTTGCTGTAAGGTGTTGCAGAATTGAATGACAATCAGTTTTCGGGCTATGGCATGTTTGGTCACTTGATTGATATGCAGTAATACTATGACATCTCATAATGTTGGTAACTCCTTCAATTCATCTTCTTCTTGCCTCCTCCGTATCTTGCAGTTTCCATTTTCATGTTGTAAGCTATTGCCGGTGGTCAATACAGGTTCATTCTCATTAAGTGGTTGAACCATTTCATTTTCTGTTTTTCAATATATTTGATCATAGATGTTGTTCCAAAAGTTCTTGTAATATCTTCATTCCTCACATGATCTCTTCTTGTTGCTGCTTTTCTTAGACATCTTATTTCCCACATAGTAAGCTTTCTCTCATGTTCTTTTATTAGTGCCCCCATGTCTCACATTGATAACACAATGTTGGTATGAAGACTGAATTTATGATTTGCCTTTTTTGCTTCCATCTGGATAGATTTTTGCTTCAAAATTGGTGTACTTTTGTATGTGGAACTCTGAATTCAACAAGAACAAACACCATCAAATATTTATACATAAATTGTATGCAAGAATCATGTACCCTGATATGAACAAGAACATATGACGGTATATATGTATACATAAATTATATGCATAATAATAATAATAATAATATTAAAACCCATAACCTATCAGGGTCCCAGGGGTGCCACACTGAACATATCAGTACAAAAAGCTCTCCAAACATCTTTATCCTCAACCATTTGGAGGAGTATAGAGCTATCAATTCAGGATTTTCTGTCCTAATCTTCTCCTTCCCACGCTGACTGATCCTTGCAAAATAATTTTTGAATGTGAGTCTTGTCTCATTACATGTCCAAACCAAACAAGTCTACTTCTTTACACCAGTGCCAAAAGTAGATCTTGATAACCTGAAAGTTTGTTTATTTGCAGCTGGACAAATATATGTGTCATGTGTTCTATGTAGCTAATTTTTAAGAAACATCTGTACCACTTGTTTTCAAAAGTCTAAATCATTCTTTTCATGTCAGCATTGAGTGTCCAATTTTCACATCCATAAAAAATATATACTTAAACACTAGCGATCTGAATAGATTGATCTTACTTTTCCAAATCATATTTAACCTTGTCATGGCAGTCATTGAACCATCGCCATCTGAAGTCTTAGCTTAATCTCATTTACTGAGTTGCCATCATCACATATTGGGACGTGAGATATTTGAAGGTGATAACTTATTCAAGTTTGTAGCCACTGAACTGTATATATTTGTGGGATCTTGCTTGGTTTTACAAGTCACAAATATCTTGATTTTATCAATGCTAATTTCTATACCATTTTTCAGACTAATGTCTTTCAACTTTGAGATGAGTTCCTGAAGTTCAAATTTGAAACAAGTCACGAGATCTATATCATTAGCATAACACAAGTTACAAAGTGGTCTACCACCAACAGTTACTGTCTCGAGATCTTGTAATTCCTCCTGCATTATATATTCATGATACATGTTAAAATTACTGAGGAAGGTATGCAACCTGACACACTCCTATATCAATCTTGAAATATTCACCAATGTCATTGAAGCCTTCAAAATCTCCTTCGATCGAATCAGCATCCAAGAAAAATAGGCCTATACGAACAATGGTTTTCCAGAGTGAAATAAATAATGTGGCTTCCTAACGTTAATAGACCAAAAATAATGTACAGGTTTTTTTCTGAAAAATTCAAGGACAAATAGTTATTCTAGCAAATAGTTATTACAAAATCATGATTGGAAAAGATCATATGAGACTGTTTACTGTGACAACAAATGGCTAATTGGAATGTGACATATCTCGCCATTGAGTTGCTATCGGGACATGAAATATGTGATATATGCCGCTGGCGGGTTGCTGCAGGTTAATGTGTTATACTGCCAAGCTGTGACAGGATTTTGTTTCTTTAACCTCTTGAGTTCTTTCCAGGCATCACAAAGCTTCATTATGTTGTTGGTTGCACAGACATTGCACTCTATCTTTTTTTCACCTAGAATTGTTGCTGTATCTAGAAGTGCATTATTCACGTTGTTTTTTTAATATGTTGACATCCTCCTCAAGAAAGATTGAGAGCTGTGAAACGTCACCCTAGTTACCTTAAATATATCAACACTATCTGGGATTTTAGCTTTTATAAATCAAATGTTTCTCTTACAATGGTAATTCTTTTTGAGTCTAATCTTATGAGTCTAATCTAATCTTAGTGCCATATTGTGGTCACTGCCAATGTCAACCCCGGGAAGCTCCTAGTCTTAACTTGATTGATACTAGATTTGAATCTTCTGGTATATGCATGTGGAACCATGACTTCTATAAGAACATTTGATATTAAAGTAAAGCTTACTTTGTTTAAATCTTGTCCTGATGAATGACTGATGAGCCAAAGAAGAATCATTTCCTAAAGCTTCTTCTTCTTTAGCAGCAGCATCAATTTTGTTGCTCTTGTCATCCTTCTTTGACTCATGTGTGATTCTGGGTGCATTTTTAGCAGTAGCGCCCCACCTAACATGAGCATCATGACCTTCTGAAAAGACAGGGGAGATAGAGAACTAGTTTAAATCCATGCCAGCTGTCATATAATTATGACCAAAATAAATATAAGGATTGACCATTATGCTATAGTCAGAATTAATGTATCAAAATTATTGCTTATAACAAATATTTTCAAACAAATGGAACAAATTGAAAGTAATATATGTTTACTTAAAATTCATGAAACTGAAAAAAGTCAAGTTTGGTTTATAAAACTTCAAGCACACTAATTTCACAGGGTGCATTTTGAATGTGGAAGGTCTGAAGTTCTCACCAGTGGCCCATCAGAGATAAAACACCATGTAATAGTTCATTCATTCTTTTTTCTTTTGCCCTGAAGTTAGCGCATAGGGCAGAGGTCAGATCATTCCATGTAACAGTAAGACGTATATAATAAGAAATATTTTAATAGAAAAAGACTAGTTTATGTTGTGAATCATTCCTCTTATGTGTGACCCATGGCTATGAGGTCAGAGCATTGGTCTCAAATCTGTGAAGTTCAAGGTTCAACTCCCGGTAAGGACTGAGTTTTGCAGTAGGAGGGTAAATGAAAAACTAACACTGCACACGACATGGGGATAGTAATGGTTATTTCAAATAAATAAGCATTACCAAGATTCAGTATTAATAAAAAGGATGTAAAATTAACTAAAGTGAATAAAGTAAAGTATCTTGGCACCATTTTAACATCAGATGGCATGTGCTCCAATGAGATAATGGGCAAGATACCACATGCTAAATCAGCATTTAAAAAGATGAGAAACATTCTATGCAATAGAGTAATATCGATGGATATGCAAATTTGAGTGCTAGGGTATTATATTGAGCCAATCCTTTATAAATGCTAAGCATGGATGGTTAAAAAAAGAGCTCAAGAGCTGGAGGCAAATAAGATGTGGTTTTTGAGAAGAATTATAAAATTCCATTGACAGCCAATAGGGTAGAAATCCTTAGAAATGCTGGAGAAAAAAAAAAGACAAATTAGAGAAAATATTAGATGCAGACAGTCAAGATTTTTAGGGAATATGATGAGAAAAACAAAACTTTAACATTTAATAAATAATAATAATATCTATAACCCGTCAGGATCGGAGGGATGCCACACTGGATACATCAATACAAAATGCCCTCCAAGCAGCTCTGTCCTCAGTCATTTGGAGAAGTGTAGAAAAATAACACCAAGACCATTCCTTGATGCTATCAATCCAGGATTTTCTTTCCACCTTCCACCCTCAACTGTTCCTTGCAAAATTATTTTAGAGAGTCGAGTCTAGTTACATGCTCAAACAAAACAAGTTTCACTACTACCAAATCTGGTTCATGATAACCTGCAAGTTTGTTTATTTGCTACTGGACAAATATATTTGTCTTGTGTTCTATATAACTAATTTTTAACAGACTTATGTAGCCAAAATGTAGCTAATATACTGCCAAAATGGCAGACGAAAATGGATGTGTTTTCCTTACGGCATCAAATTAACGGATTTTCCTCCCGAAACAAACGGCAACGTACGGGAGTGATGTGCCTAGAAATTCAGAATCAATACAGTGAACAGTAGTGTAAATAATAATAATAACTGTGAAAGTTGTGTACTTAAATAGATATGAGTAAATTAACCATTTTAAGATTACCTATGTGATTATGTGATTATCAACATATGAATGTGAGACTTGGAATTTAAACAAGTCAATATCCAAAAGAATAAATTCTTTTGAAATGAAGTGCTACAGAAAGATCCTACGAATATCATGGACAGAGAAAAAGAAGAATAATGAAGTTTTCAAATTACTGAAACTAAACGAAGGGTGGCTTCTAAATACCATCAAAAGAAGGAAGCTACAGTATTTTGGACACTTAAAGCGACATGATGGTATCGAAGGCCTGATTCTAAAGGGCAGAGTGCCAGGCAAGAGAAGAAGAGGAAGACCAAGAAGACGATGAACCAGCAACATTGAAGAATGTATGCACATGTCTTTGGCCAATGCAAGCCTGCTTGCCCGGAACAGAGAGTTGTTCAGAGTATCCATGACAAAGATAACGTTCTGGAAAGAATATGTCACTTGATATATGTAGCATTTGTTTTCAAAAGACGGAATCCTTCTTTCTGTGTCTGCATTGAGTGTTCAACTTACATACTCATATAAAAAAAAGCTTAGTATTAACTATCTGAATAGATTGATCTTAAAACAATACTGATCTTACTTCTCTAAATAATATTCAACTTTGCCATGACAGCCATTGTCATCTCAAGTCTTAGCTAAATCTAATTAACCACAAAACAGATCAAGGGGAAAAAAGACAGAGGAAAACAAAGAAAGTTCTATATGGGTTGTTACTTTGGCACAAAATTATGTCACCAACTGAACTTATTGACAACACAAGAGATGGAGAGTTATGAAAAAGCATTATTGTCTATGCCATTCAGCACAGCATTTGATTAATTTATCTAAAATATCTAGTGATAACTTTTAATAGTAGACTCTCATCAGCAAACATATTGAAATTGTGCTTTAGAAAGTAAAGTGGCGGAATCAGTGCTATCAAAGTAATGTCAACTGCAGACATGCAACAATGGTCACTTTTTCTGCTGCTGTAAACACTAATCTGCCATCAATTATAACGTAAATCTGCTCACACTGTCACTGACACAAATGGAATCATATGAAAAATCCAAAATTAAGATATGAGGGCAGTGCTAGGCTGTACTAAAGATACCTCCATCACCACCATGAGATTCCTGTTATATAACATTACAGTGGCACAGTAAGAGCATACTTCAAGGTAGCCAACGATGTCTAGAAAAAAATGGAAAATGAATAAGCACAGAAATTTATGGATTACAGAAGAAGAGAGGATACATTCCTCAGAGAATGTGAATTGAAAGAAATAGAAAAAGTCAGTGAATGGGTGGAGATTGGTAAAGAGAAAAAGTCTCTGAAAAATGTAGTAATACAACTAGTAATACAACTGCATACTCTTAGATGGCTACTGCACTTACAGGAATGTGCCATGATGCTAATTTCTAATCAAGAATCAAGGAGGCTTCTTCTGAAACAATTTCACACTGCTGAATGTGTAGATATGAAATAAAGCACTGGATGCCTATTATACAAAAGGACATAAGAGATATACTGCTCATAATTCCTGGGATCACAACAAATAAATAATAAGTGAGTTGCTTTGGACAACAATATATCAATGGTTTAATATTCATTAGCTTCATGCATTTTAATAAAAACAAACTGTTATTTCAATTATGAGATAATAACTTTTTGTAACATATAGATACTGGTCACATAATAAAAACCTGAAGATGAATCTCTCAGAAGACCATGAAGCATGGAAGATTTCCTATCTTTTATTATACTGCTAAGTTTTGAACTGTATTCAAGGACTCGTGACTCCCGTTTGACTGAACCTTCTTGGTCCGGGTCTTCCTCCTCTATGACCGGAAGTTTGGAGACAGCTGAGAAAAAAATAAGATAACTGGAGACAGCTGAGAAAAAAATAAGATAACACTTTCTGTTGTGCAATTTATAACATACACCAAAAAAGGGTGGACAGAATAAAGGCCACACGCCAAATCTGACCCACAATGACATATTTTCTGACCTATTATACTGATCTAAATGTGCTTATGTGCACAAATCCTTAAGCTCTGGAAATACACAAATATAGCTTCAAGGATTTTGAAAATCGTTTGAAAATCCAAAGTTTTTCAACATTGGAATACTCAATGTGTATATAATATCTGAGTTTCTCTTTTTTTTTCTGAAATGATATTCTCAGTATCTTTCTGTAGCATTTAATCTCAAACGCAGTAATCTTCTTTGCTGCTGTTTTACTTAGTGACCATGTTTCACAGCTGTATGTTGCAACAGCCACAGTCTTCAAAACAGAAAAATAAACTATAAAGCAAAACATAAAACTAACAAATAAACTGATAAAACATGGTCTGAATGCTTGATTACTTCAACTGAACAGAAATGAAACAATTATAATGTATAAATAATCACATAATAATAAGGCTATCATTTAACTCTGACCTTGTGACTGCCGAACAACCACAGTCTTAGGTTCTGGCATAGTAGCATACAACTCTAACAGTTGATATAGATGTCTCCAACACTGAGGTGTGCTAGCTTTTATCTCATCAATAATGGTTTTCTCATTCACAACTGGAGAGGATGTGTCTGCAAGATCAAGGACTACTGAGTCACTTAGATTTAAAGAATGTGGAGGGGTCATCACATCTGGGCCACTTCCTGATGAAGGACCTGGTGTTGTTACCTTCTCTGTATTGAGAAACGTAGAATGAGAGAAGTCTATAATATAACATAATTTATTCCTTCAAATTGCAAAAAAACTGTTCAGAATATACAATTCATTATTGTAAAAACCAACAACTTTCGAAATATGTAAATATTTTCTTTTATCTAACTATTAGATCATCATCGTATGCATAAAATAGCAGCAAAATGGTCAAATCTGGTTCAACATTTGTACAGATTAACCAGCATTTATAAAGTGAGAATAATAATATATGGATTAAATAATAACAATACAGAATTTCATTCATTCATTCATTTTCCTTTTGCACTGAAGTTAGCGCATAGGGCAGAGGTTAGATCTCTCCAATTCTGTCTGTTCAAAGCTATTCTGTGCAGTTCTTGAATTGTTACACAAATCAGTCTGGACGTTACGATGTTAGTTGATTAATCCAATGATCGACGGAGTGACCCAGACTTGATTAGAGAAACACCCTCCATCAATGGACGTCACTACCGGAAGTCACAGAATTTAAGCAGATCAAAATATCACCAAATTTTCCAAAGTCTTGGCAAAGATGTCAATCAATAAAAGATAATCTGGTAAAACTGTATGAAAATAGTACTTGCGTAGGAAACAGGTAATGAAGTCTTACTGAACAATGACAAATACACTATCGCTATTGTTGCTCACATGAAATAATACACACAACAAAACACAAGATATAATCATACAAATAATAATACACAGGACATAATCGACCTTTCTACCAAAAGGCCTTTATCAAGATGCGCACATAAAATAGAAATATGATGAGTAGAAATTATCACACCAAACAAATGTGCCAGAGCGAAATATGAATGTGATATGCCCGAAGGATAGGAACAGGAAGTACATAAAAACGTAAATATAGGTGGAAACAAACAAACACAAAAGATGACGTAAATGACAAAATGAATAAAGACAAAGAGCACACTGACCGGGAACTAGAAAAAACAGTGATTGGAATTGAGTACAAATGGCTTGAGGGTATCCAACTAAAAAATAAGACGATTTTTCTAGCGTTACCTAGGTCGGTGGTGCAGGATCAGAAGTGGTCGCTCAATCTTAAGCAGGTTTCCCTGATATACTGTTTGCCACATTGTTTACATGTAATCACGTAAATTACATTACGGAATTCACATCTAAAGGTCTCATCGATGGAGAAAGTGGCCTTCGAAAATTTAAGGGAGTGCATCTGAACCACATAAGGATATGTGTAGCAATGACCGCATGAGCAACGAACAGTACCAAAATGGTAAAGAACAGAATACCTAAGATGGCTGTGCACCAAGATGTCCTTCAGATTTTTGTCACGCCTATAGGCAAACAGAAGCAAATCCTTGAAAGCGGCACAGATGTTAGGATCAGACTGGAGAAGGGAATAATGTTAAAACAGGTTTTTTCGGATAATAGAATTATGGAGGATGAAAGGTAAGAACAAGTTTAACTCTATCAGAGGAGAAGGAAAAACCCTGGGAATTAGTCAAGGTATCAAAACGAGATAACTGGCGTACACGGAACCAAGCCGATAAAAGGATGCTTTCGGGGAACGAGCATCTACAGATGAACTCCATCATCTCAGAGGATTCATTGAGAAAGTCATCGCTACATAAGCGACGAAGGTGAAGAAACTGGGAGTATGGCAGAGAGTTGCTAGTGGGAGGGTGTGAAGTGTAGAGCAGAAAGTCATGTGCATCAGTAGATTTATAGTAGACGAATGTGCTGAGGTAAGGGGGATAAATAGTGACTATGATATCAAGGATGTTGAGAGAGGTAGAGGAGATGTGAATTGAATAGCAGGGTTGATGAAGTTGATGAAGCGAGACAATTCTGTTTCAGACATGTCAGTAATACCAATCCCATCCTCAATGTATCTGTGGAAAAGAGATGGGAATGGGCCATCATAGGTCGACCAAACTAGATGTCCCATGAAAAGACAAGCACAGCTAGGTCCCATCTTAGTGCCCATAACAACGCCACTGATCTGATCGAAAAAATGTCCACCGAATTCAAGAGCTGAAAGAGACTCTTTTCCAGAAAAAACTACAGAGCCCTGAGACCATTGACATGGGCTATAGAAGTGTACAGAGAGCAAACATCGAGCAGGAACAGATGATAGGTACCAGTCAGAAGACAACTGGACAGAAGAAAATATGGTCAGGCCATACTTGGTGTCTTTCAAGAATGAAGGCAGTTCTTCGACTTAGGGCTGGAAATTACTGTAGACAATAGGTCTACGCAGATTCGATTCCTTGTGAATTTTTGGCAACATATAGAAAACCGGTCTGCATAAACAGCTTTGACTGATGCAAAGAGCCTTGGCAGTGGAGGGAAGGTGGTTATCACGGATAAGGGTTTTCAAGGTATTGTTGACCACTTTCTGGTTTGGTACTGTCGAATCAGATGTGTATGCAGTTTAGAAAGACGGGTTGGAAAGTTGCTGGTGGTCCTCCTTAAGGTAAAGGTCCTTGAGCCAAACAAAAATGGCCCCACCCTTATCAGCAGGTTTAATGACAATATCATCATGGCTGTGAAGATGAGCAGAGACGCGCAATTTGTCTTGTGCTCAACGTCAGTAGAAATTTTGAAGCGTTTGATGTGGTTGTGATGAAGTGATTGAATGTCATGTAGGGGGTACTGATACAAAGCAGAACTGATGTAAAGATCGAGAGACTAGTATGCACCGGTCTTGGAAGTCCAAGAATATTTCTTCTATTCATATCCAGAGTACAAATTGTCAGTATCAGATGACTCTTTGCAAACGAAATGATAATGGAGCCAATTACGATGATGGTAGAAGTGGATATCCTGAAGAAGAGAGTATTGATCATATGCATAACGGAGAAGGACGAATTTGAGGCCCTTGCTGAGGACCCAAAAAATAACTATCAGACAGATTGAGGTCAGGAGGAATGCAGAGAGTCAGAGTCAGGAGGAATGCAATGTCAGGGCATTGGAGTGACCAGGAAGATGAACATCCGCATTAGTGGTCTGGTGAGAACATTTTATATGCTGCTCAAAATCCACTAGGAATCAAATCTGGGTAAACCTTATTGTCTCCACTTGCTATTGTCCCACTGAGCACATCTTCAACTTCCTTGACAGAATTTTCCAGCCTTTAGTCGAACAACCGCCTTCATTCTTGAAAGACACCAAGCATGCCCTGACCATTTTTTCTACTGTCTAGTTGTCTTCTGACTGTATCTATCATCTCTTCCTGATGATTAGCTCTCTGTACACGTCTATACCCCATGCCGATGGTCTCAGGGCTCTGCAGTTCTTTCTGGACAAGAGTCCCCATCCCTCTGTATCCACTCTTATATATGATTTACTCTGATGCAGTCAAGGACATACTTGAACACTATTGTTTGTAAAATATACTTTTTATGGTGAGGTGTGGAAAAATAAACACTTCTATTGTGATCAAGAATGCACTTGAAAGACACCATTAAAACTTTTCGCTTAATCCTAACACTGACATAGCAAACTAGAAGATCCAATTATTTGAAAAACATGATCTCTTTGCAATGATGCAGTGATGTGTAAGACATAAAGAAAAGTAGCACCAGAACAGAGGAGATAGGACTATTTCGGACAAAATATGACCTTTATTCTGAGCAAGTATCCCATGTTTTACCATGTTTAACCAATCGGCTTGGTAATCTTAGATTATTCCAAAAACCTAAAACAGAGTGGTCTTCATATTCCCTAAGAGGAAAATTTTAAAAAATAGGAAATTTAGTATAAGAGATACTTGCATTTCACTGATGATATGGATCTTATATCTGGGTCAGAACAATCATTGCAAGAATTAACAGCAAAGTTGGAAAAAGTTACCAGCAAGTACGGAATGGAAATCAATACAGATAAGAGCAAAATCTTGGTAAACAGCAGAGACACAGAAAACCGGACTAATATCGTGATGAATGGACATACGCTTGAGGAGGTGAATACCTTCAAATACCTCGGATCCAGTATATGCAGCGATGGTAAATGCAAAGCAGAACTAAAAGTAAGACTGGAGATGGCATTAGCGTCCTTGTCAAGGCTAACTGTGATTTGGAAAAGCAACATCAGTGTTGGAGTGAAAATCAAATTGTATAAGTCGCTGGTGCTTTCTGTTGTATTGTATGGTTGTGAGAGTTGGACACTCACTGCGGACATGGAGAGAGTACAGGCTTTCGAGTACAAATGCTACAGACGAATTCTACAAATTTCCTATAGGGAACATAAGACCAATGTGTACGTAAGAAATAAAGTAGAGATGTGTGCAGGTGTTCAGGAGCCATTGCTTTCAATAGTGAAACGACGAAAACTAGCATGGTTTGGACGTGTATGCAGGCACGATTCCTTGTCAAAAACAATACTGCAGGGAACTGTCGACGGTGGAAAAAGCAGAGGAAGGCAAATAAAGGCATGGACAGACAACATCAAGGAATGGACAGGGCAAGATATTTCCACACTCATCCGCATCGCTGAGGATAGAATTCGCTGGAGGACTCTGTGTGCTGAGGCATCCAATGTGGTACCCCTACGACCCTGAAGGGTTACGGTTTATTGATTGATAAGAGCGTAAAGAATCTCAAGAGGCATAGAAAATAAGTGCAATACTACAGACAATGAAAATATCCTCACAATAATCTCAGTAATACACATGGGTTCACAGAAACTTCTGCAACATGCATGGGTTCAAATAACCTCTGCAACACACATAATGAAAACATAAGCTTTCCATAACATACATCACAGAAAACACATCTAGTCCTCAAATTTTAATTTCATGGCAAAAATTTGTGAAACAAAATGACTCACTTGAAGTGGATTCACTTTTAGAATCTTGTGAAAATCTTAGATGGCCTGCCTTTCTACCATGCACCAACCCAAAAGGTAGACCCTCCGGTCTTTTCTTGTCTTGACTTGAATTTTTTAAACTTTCTGATTGGATATGACCATCTTTACTATCTGCAGTGACAAGGGGTTCAGCCACCCTGGAACTGTTAAGATCTTCAGCCTTACTTCCATGTGATGAAGTCAGAGGTTGTTGAGTATGTGTAGAGGTATTTGGTATGCTTTGTGTTTTAGGGCCTGGTAATGGTGAAGGTTGTAGTTTCACACTAGTAGTATGTTTGGACTCTATCTGTCTTGGACTTAAACTGCTCTGAAACAAGGAAGCTGATATTTCTTTGGTGGGCTTTCCAGACGATATTGCAGATTTGTTCTCAACCATCGTTTCTAAAACAGAATGTATTCAACTGTAAACACAAGACACACTACAAATGTAATTCACTATGGATATAATATATTATGGAATCAATGAGGATGTGCAATTGTTACAACTCCAGAAACTGTAGAATATCAAGAGAGATTTAACCTTATGGACCCATAGGCAACTGGAAACAATGATGACATTACATTACCAGTAGCCTGTCTGCATCTCCAGTCACTTCCGTTGCTATGTGCCAATTTCTCAGTATGGAATCACACAAAGTTAAGCACATATGATGTTGAATTCCTGCCACACGAAGCTAGACATCACAGTCTAAAGGTAAAATTCCTTTACACATTACAATTGTAAGGAGGAGAATGCCGGATCATTTATTCGCTGAAAGTCTGGAGCAAAGTATGTTGATTGTCAACACCATATTTTACTATTAAATGTAGTCCCACGTGTCATGGTTCGTGATCGTCATGGAAAGTAATATCTACATGCTTTAGTTATCATTATAAGAATGTTCATTTATTAATTAATAACACAAGAACAATATTTATCATGGATGCCATGTGTCAGCATTGAAAATAATTATGTTGTATGTCGGCCTTGGTCTAGTGTTGATTGGACAGACATTTTATGTGATTTCTTCACGTTTTATTAGTTTGTTCAGTCAATATTTTTTAGTTTGGATATGCAACAACATATATACAACAGGAATAGGTATTTAGACGGATTTTATCAGTGTTGCCACACATTGTTCACGAATTTGGTGTGTCAAGAAATTATTTGTGCAATTTTTAATTGTAGTTTTGAGATTTTCTCCCACATATTCAACTTCACAACTTGTTCACAACTGTCATACCACATATATAATAACACAAAAAACATGATTTTATGCATTGTTCACTCCTTTATTTACATGTGCAAAAATTATTTTGATATCTTTACACACAAAAAAGTTATTGTGTTTACCAAACACTCATAAAAAATAATGCACACTGTCAAAAAATGTAGGCCCAGGGAAGAAATTGCATAATTTTAATCTGGGGGTTCTAAAGGTTAAGGTTTCCATCACAGAGATATCTGGGGATTATTTCTTGAAGTTACATAGTTATATGCTATGAGTGTTAATTTCAGCAGGTGTTTCTTCAATGAGAGGGACAGAGTACATATGCATAGTGTCAATTTCCCGTAAATAGCCGTATTTTGTACGGTTTTTACCAAGATTTACGGCTCTATGGGCATACATCGGCATTTACGGGTTTTTACTTTTATTTCTGCAGTTTTGTACGTTTTGGTGTTTTTTTTACTAAATTTAGTAGCGTCAATGATTTTTTGCATATATTTTAGTGGCAATAGTGATTTTGCGGTTTTTATTTAATAATTTTGACAACAGTGCGGTTTTAACATTTGTTGCTGGACTTGGGGTGTAGTGTTGGTGACAGCACTGCTTTCAACACATTTCCAGTACTTTAACCATTAGCACGCTGTGTTGACAAACCGGGCGAAGCATACCACTGGAAATGTGTTATTTCTTAACACGAAAGACGAAATAAACCGTACGATTCGGTAAACCCGAAACCGACCGAAAAAATTAAGATTGGTAATTTTTTGACAGAATGTATTGACAACATCGAGAAGAGAATTTATCTAGTTTCCAGGGGTGCAAAGGGAACGCATTGCTCTAGGCGGACCCAGGATTAGCAGATAACCAAGATCCCAAATGTACCTCCACGCGGTGCACCCTGGAAACAGAAATACAGCAGCTCGAGCTGATTCTGACCAAATCATTTGGGGATCATGTCCGAGAATGTGGAGGTAGCAGATGGAAAGAGATTTGACTGCACAAGAGACAGACAATATCTCCGTCACCACCAGCATCACCACATATAGCGACACTGTCGACATACAGTGAAGCTAGTCAGTCCAGTCCGAACATTGGAGGGGCGGCCAATGTAAAATGCACGTAAAGGTAGATGCATGGCGAGAGACAAATAGATTTCATACCGAGTACAATTAAACAATGAAAGGGCAGAACAGCGCTTCAGGGCAGCGTGAACTGCAAATAGAAAGTGAAAAGTCCCTAGGAAAGGGGAACTACAAGCTCCGTCAGCTCGAGTGGAGCTTCTAGTTACCTGTGTTCCTTACAGGCAGAGACCCAGACCCATTCATTGGCGTTTGGTAAAGCAAGAAGACCTAATCCAATTCTAATGTCAAGCCTTCCTAAACCGGAAATATGCTTGCGAAGAGAAAGGGTTCTGTACCCGATGGGCTTAGGCAAGAAAGGGACAACGATGGTAGTCCTGGCCCAACTCTACTGTCAAGGTTTCCTATACCGGAAGTACACTTGCAGAGAGAAAGGGTTCCGTACCCGATGGGCTCAGGCACAAAAGGGACAATGATTTAGCCCTGGCCCAACTCTACTGTCAGGTTTTCCTACACCGGAAATACACTTGAAGAGAGAAAGGGTTCAGTACCTGATGGGCTCAGGCGTTATTGGGACAAGGACGCTCAGCTCGAGAACGCCTTGCTCTCAAACGCGTGGTGTGAGACTCAAACTTGGACAAGGGGTACACGATGTCGGTGAATGACACCTCGGCTAAGAGGGCGAAAGAGCCAGGGTCCAACTCCTCTGTTGAATTCTTCCCCTTAAGGAACCAGGCTAACGGATGAGAAACAGTTCAGTACCCAATGGGCACAGGCACAGCACGCCCAATTACACGAGGCAAGTTCATAGACAGTGGAACACCTCGTACGAGTCAGACGAGAGCAAAAATCGTCTGGGCGAAGAGTCGCCACTACGCGTGCCTGGAGACAGATATAGAGGCTGTCACAGGCTAAGGGTAGCCCACCTGAATTGTCAAGGCATGCCAAAATCGGATGTGCTAGGCCTACAAGGCGCATAATGGTGGCACAACGTAATCACGCTCCCGGCGGAAATCGCACGGATATCTGTGATGGTTACAATGGAGCGAACGCAAAACAAACAAACAAACATCTAGCTTCCTTTTTCTATTGTCATAATGGTGAAAGATGATAGTGTTTGATTATGGAATGGAAATCCGAGCAATCTTTAAGCATCTGCTTTGCGGCGAGGCGACATGACAGTGAATCGAGTTTATTATACTTCTCTATCATCGATTTATTCAGTGAAATCATTATTTATTCCGAATTCAATGAGGAAATATTGCAACGTAAGTACTTCAATTTGTTTAATTAGAATAGACACGATGTTCCACAATGTTCTCACTATGTAAATTATATAATATTCAACAGATTTATATCGATCAAAAATACAGTAGGTCTAGCTGTAGATAGGTCTAAATCTGCCTTTATCACTTTCTCACACATCTTGTATCACACACACACACACACACACACACACAAACAAAACTTACACCAATATATGCAGAATTTAATTCTTTAATTATATGTGCAAATATTATTTAAATATCTGTAACAACAAAGAAGTTATTGCTATTTCAAAATGGCCACCGACGAATGCGTAACATTTCGAAAACCAATTCCACGGCAGTCAGCTGCACAAGAAAAACCCTTAGCACTTCTTATGTTCTCTAAATTAAATGCTTATGAGTAATATCCCACATTGTGCCATGTAAAAGATTATATTTTTCTTTCACATTTGTAATTGATAGTGATCTACCAGCAAAGTCTCATGAGCTGCAAGAACAAGTTGTATCAACATGAAAAATTCCACTTCTTTCTTAAAGACTAAAGACTAACTCTAAAGACTCATTTAATTTTAAGTACACTCTGACCGTAAATAGCTGTACTTTAAAAGAACAAAACTGGGAACAAGGTAGTGAAGTTTTGCTAATCACTGGTAACATATATAATAACTCACACAAAAGACTTTTATCAAGAACTCACTCACAGAATAATATGGCAAGTAAGAATGGCACTATCCATGTTCACAGGAGACTGACAGATAGTGAAAATGAACAATGCCATTATCACTCATCATATTAAATAGGAATGTGTTCCTCAAAAACAATGGATCAAAGCATCCATTTATGTCCATTATTATGTGTTAAGGTAAGGGTTAACAGCATTAGTAGAAGAGGGCTCCAAAGATGATGATGGAGGATTGATATATTATAATGAAGTTGTGAATAGATTCACATATCTAGGCAGCACAATATCACAAAATGCCAACATTGATGATGAAGCTTATACAAGGGTCGCCAAAGCAAGCAGTATTTTTGGCAGATTGTATGCAAATGTTTGGAGTAGAAATGGCATTAACCTACAGACTAAGCTGAAAGTTTACAGAGCAGTGGTACTTCCAGTGCTGTTATACGTTAGTGAAACATGGACTATGTATAGATGTCATGTGAAAAAATTCAATAATTTTCACACAAATTGTCTCAGAAAAGTTATGAACATCAGATGGAAAGACAAGATTCCAGATACCACTGTCCTTGATAGAGCTTGTATCCCAAGCATTGACACGATCCTGATGCAGACACAGATTCGTTGGGCAGGTCATTTGGTGCGTATGCAAGACCATCGTCTGCCAAAGATACTTCTCTATGGTGAGCTGGAGAAGGGCACACGATCTCAAGGTGGCCAAAAGAAGTGCTACAAGGACTCATTAAAGAACTCACTGAAAGCCTTTGAAATAGACCACGATACATGGGAAGAAATTGCACAAAATAGATCTACATGGCGTTCAAAAATAAAAAAGAGCGCATCATCTTGTGAAAAGAGGAGAAATGCAGCAGCTCAACAGCAAAGAGCAGCTAGAAAGTCACAGATAGACCAAGAATCCTTCTACTGTTGTCATTCCATGTCCAAACTGTCTAAGGACATTTATAGCTCGAATAGGGCTCATTAGCCATCTACGAACTCATAATCAAGGACATAACTCAATTTGAATTTTCAAAAGTGGATGCAACAAGTGGTCATCATCACCTGTGATAGACGAACAACACAACACATATTGTTTAAACATGTCTCTAGCTGCAACAGGTCAACTCACCCAGAATGGCAAAGTGTTAATAGAATCCATAAGGAAGACAACATTCTGGAAATAATATGTCACATGATAATGATTATGTGTTATCAGTGATTAGAAAAACTACACTGTTCCAAGTTTTATGTGTTGGATTACAGTTTTGCTGCAGTGATTACCTATTATTGATTTTCTGTAATTTAATTCCTAATTTCTTTTGATGTAGTTTCTTTTGCCCATCAAAATTGAAAAAAAGACTTGCACTTCTAAAACAGTAGTTGTCCTTTGAAACTGTTTTTTTTTTGTGTAAAATATATTGGGCTAATAGTGAATCAATTGAAAGTGAATCAATTGAAAGTTAACCTTTACAACTCTGCGGTCGCAATATTGCGCCTATGAGCACAGGGTACATTGTGCTTCCAGGCGCAATCCCGCTACATACGACATAGCCCGATTCCTGAGTACGGAACTTCACGAAGTAATTCTTCTTCTTCTTCTTTCGTTCACTTGAAACATGTCTATATCTGCAATTCTGTCTCCTTAATAAAACTCACTGTCTTTTGTAGTTCATACAGTGTCCCATAGAGCTTTGATTCCAGTGTTGTTTCCTCTGGCCAATATGTCTGCCTCAGCGTTTCATGCTCAGAACACTCTTGAAGTATATGTTTGGCACTCTGTACTGCCTGTCCACATGTACACATGGCCGTGTTGCCAATCTTGAACTTTGTATACATGTGACTGCAGAGTCGGTTGTGTCCTGTTCTGAGACGTAGAATTATAACTTGTTCTGATCTGTTCATAATGTGATAGTCATCTTGTGTTGGTGTTTGTGGCTTTCTTATTGACTTGATCATCTGTTTTTTCTGATGGTAGGTGATTGGTATATCTGGTTGATCTTCGGCAGCACCTTCCTTAGCCAGTTGGTCTGCTTTTTCATTTCCTGGTATTCCACAGTGAGAGGGTATCCACTGCATGGTTACCCTATACTGGTAAGACAATTCGCTAAGTAGTTTTTTCAAGTCTGTTAGTTTTCCAGACTGGAGAGCTTGAAGCACTGACCTTGCATCTGTCAGGAATACCACAGGCTGTAGGTCAGAGTTGGAGTTCAGCAGTTTTTTAGCTGCCACAGTAATTGCCTGGATTTCTGCATCATAATTATTGCAGAATTTTCCTGTCGGTGTTCTGATTGTATCTCTAGGCTTGTGTGGATATTCTATATATACACCTGCACCTCCATTCCTCACAGCATTCTGTGCTGACCCATCTGTGTATACTCTGACCCATATATCTTGTGGATATTCCTCGTCCAGGAAACTGAGGGTGGCTGTCCTCCGCTGCACACTGTTCTGTTCGTCCTCGCTTAGTATTCCTTTCACATGGGTCTGAATGTATATTGGCATTCCATGCCTTTCACTCCATGGGGTTTGTTCTGGTACAGACCTTAAGGGGCTGTCAACTTCAGCACGAAGTAATGATCCTGTGAGGTATAAAACCCGCCAAATGAAGCTAAGAATACGTCACAGTTTAAAGGTCAAATTCCTTTACTCATTACGATTGCAAGAACGGAGAAAGCCGGCTGGTTTTGTCAACGAATTTCTAGAGCGACATTGGCCATTTTGTAGCCATATTTTACGATCAAATTGAGTACCGCGTGGCATGGCTAAGTGATCGTGACTACATGTTTTAATTGCTGTTTTTTGTGTTTAATATGTTGTTATTTGATAAGAATGTTTGTGTAGTCATTCAAAAACACAAAAATAATATGTATCAGGGGTGCCATGTGTGTGCATAGACAATAATTACGCTGCGTGTCGGCCTAGACCTAGTGTTGACCGGATGGCCGTTATATGCGATTTCTTCACGTTTTATTAGTTTTTTTAGTTCATATTATATTAGTTTTGATATAAAACAATATATATACAATAAGTATAGGTATTTATGACGATTTTATCAATGTTTCCACACATTGCTCAAGTATTAGGGTCGTCAAGAAGTTATATGTGCGATTTGAAAATGGCATTTTGCTATTTATTTCCCCAATTTTCAACTTCACAACTTGCTCACAACTGTCATATCATACATACAACAACAACAAAAACAAGACTATATTCACTATTCACTCTTTTATTTAGATATGCAAAAATTATTTATATCTTTTAAAAAAGAAAATTATCACGTTTTCAAAACACCCACCATCAATAACGCAAATTTTCCAAAAAAGATTTCAGGCCCAAGGGGATGTTTCTTAATTTTTAATTCAGAGACCTAGAGGTTAAATATTTCAATATATGAGTGCTTTAGGTCCCTTAGGTCCCATTAGGTCCCTTCTGCTGGAATGAGGAAGCTACATCTTTTTACTTACCCTCATACATATACAAAATATGTAGTAACAAATGTTGGACAACAAAATTGTGCAGTTTATCCAAATGCACAACCATGAAATGACAAAAGACTTGATGTTGCAGATCCATTAATTATCTTTCAATTTAGTGGAAATTTATCAAATCTAAATTGGGATACCTTTCTTTCTCTGCTTCTCTATAGCAGCAATGTTAGCAAAAGAACCCATCAGACGGTCAGTGTGAGAAGTATCTGACTGATTGGTCTCAACACTGGAAGTGGAGTCTTTAGATTCCTGTTTCCTGTGAGTGTGGACCCAGTTAGATGACTCAGTACGTTTCTGCTTCAACTCAACCCTTGTGTTTTTCACATTGCCAACCATAGTAAGAACCTGATTGGAAACAGATAACAGGAAATACTTCATTTAAATGATAAAGTAAATTCAATATAAGAAATGATAAAATAAAGAGCACTGTAGATTTTCAAGGTATAAAGACCAGCTAAAACACATTTTTGACCAAAATGGTCTTTATCAAATAAAGGATACAAGACACATTAAAAGGACAAAACACTGCACAATAGAGACAACATTCAGGTAGCCATTAAAAAAGCATTCATATCTGGACAATAGTGAAACGTTTAAATAAGAAAGAAAATATGCAATGAAAAGAAATATAAAATTTCTTCATCTACACTTTCCCTGTTATAATTTTCTGCATGCTGGTTTTTTAGGGGGGTTGGGGGGGAGATGTGTACGATCATTTCCCAAACATCAAAGATCACTCTCAAAAGTTTGCTATTGCTAGCTAATGAATTCTCTGTGTCATTAGTAACAATTCAAATGATTTTCCAGAAGAAACTGATGCATCAGACGATATATTCTCAGTAGTTACCCCAGTTATTGACTGAAAATCATATGGAAGAATGAATGGAATAGAGTTTGAACTATTTTCAGCTCTATCATGTGGAGGGTGATGCATTTCTGTCGAGAATAGTGGCAGGTGACACATCATGGTGTGACCATTTTGAATAATGCAAAAAAGCAACCAGCACATCCTGGATCACCAAAAAGCAAAATATTTAAACCACAAATTTCTGCAGCACAGGTTATGATTACTGCCTTTATTGATCAAGAAGGACTTGCCGGATTTTAAATTGCCTAGTGTGAATATCAATGCTATCAGCTACAAGAGCACACTAGACGTTACATACAGAAATCATGATTACGTGACCCAGCATGCTGTTGCTGAGTCATTCTGTTAAACAATTATGCTTGCATGCATGTCGCTAAAGTTGGGTCTTCTGTCACAGCATGTGCCTGACACTGTCAATGATGATCATCTGTCACACTTGCTGTCACCCCTCCCGAAATGATCTTGCCCAATCTTTCACCGTTGTCTTCAAAACACATTTTTTCCACATAAACTTCCTGTGATGAATGTTGGCTAGTTGACATCCTTCATCTTGATTCTTCATTCGAAATTAGTTTCATAGCATGTGGGGCACTCCCATAAGTGCTCCGTTCTCCTTTCCAGCAGCAATCCCAGTGTATGTAGACTAAGAGTCCCAGTCACGTGTTGAATGCATGATCTTTGGGGTCTTCCAAAAAAATTACTTTTCCTTCCCTCCCCTCTAGATACTCCCATTTCTGACACTCTCTGTATGTGTACGTTCTCAGCCTCAATGACATCATATTCATCTTGAATTTAATACTGCCTTGATCAAGTCTGCTTTATCTCTTCTCAGTTTTGTGTCATCTATCACCGCATTGTCTGCCAATACGTCTTATTAAATACTTATTGACAACCTTCAGCTGCAAGAAAGTGAATCATTGTTCATTGGTCAAATGTGAACGGATTTGTTATCACACCAGGCACGTTGTCAACTGCCTGCACAGGAAATAAGGATACAAAGAGAATGACTGTGTGACCACTTGTTAATCAATATGTACATATTACAACAGTGGTGATGACTTCATTCTCCTTGTTTGATGGCATAGTTAGAGCAGCATGAACAAGTTTCATTTGAACACACCTAGTAATCATAAACAGTGAACCTGCATAAAATGCTGGCAGAAGACAGTCACAGTTAATTTAACCACAGTTAATTTATATTATAAGATTTGAAATATGCTTATTTTAATTAGATAATATTCAAAAAGCATAATGAACATCAATAGCTTGAATAAATAAATAGCTAGAAGACTGAAATGAATTGGCTGAAGAGACAGAGAGGATTGATTTCATTGTACTCAAGTTACCCTATATGTACTCGAAACAGCATGTCGCTTGTTAATATTATCATTCATAGAACATAGCTCTGTAGCTTTAAGTGATAATCCCCAGTTATCTCCAGAAAAAATCAACATTCTAAACAGGATGTCATAGGTTGGATTCGAATCCATGACCTCTTGAGCACAAAGCAAACGGCATAACCACTATATCAGGGAATACCACTATATTGAAGAATAGGGAGAATGTGGAAAGAGAAGAAAATGAACAAAGAGGTTCTGAAAACAATGTGTATACAAAACAGAACTATTTTAAAATATACAAATAAAATAATATGGACATATTAAAAGACGTGTCTTTTTTTAAAGACTTAACTAAATTTGAGGAACAGTTATAAAAGGTAGACAGAAATACAAGTGAGAGGGAAATTTCATGTGATGGAATGGATACCAGAATAGGCTAGTAATGCAAGAGACAAAGGATTTTGAAAATCCATTGCGGATACACAATTGATAATGATAATGAGCGTGAATACCAAAACACTAATAATTGGTAGTGTATCCTATTCAAGATGTAGCCATCAATCAGCTTTTTTTGTCTGTAGTGTTTTTCTTGTATTTCATGTTTTTCTTTCAATATAAATACATTCAGGAGTTTGCCATTGCTTTCTGATTGGTTTGGATGCACAATTGCCTGAGGCGCAATTTGAACCTGATGACTGCCCGTCACAGAATCGCTATGTACTACACTGCAACAGAGCTGTTTTAAAATGATAAGTTACAAATAAATTAAAAAACTAGTGCAACATAATTTTCATTAATAGTAGCACAAGTTGCAGCACAGTTGCACATATCACAATAATCACCTATCCATTGAAACAAGTCAAGTAATATGAATCGCAACAGCAAATATAGCTTACCTGATGTGCTAGTCTCAGCAAAGCCATATCAACATTTTGCCTGATAGCATGAGAGTTTACTAATAGGTTAATTTGTAGTGTAGTTGGTTTGGCTTCCAATTTATGCATAGCAAATTTGTATGGAAATCTGGAGGTCTCTCCACCCTCACAAAAATCAACAACATCTTTGAGGGAGACATTCACTGCAAAACTGAAAAGAGCACACACATTTCTACAGTATTTCTTATAACTTTGGCTACTTCTTCTTCTTCTTCATTCATTCTCAAACTCCTGCTGGATCTCCATTGTAGCAAGACCATTGTCCTACTAGATTTCCAGCAGGATGTAGTCCAGAGAATGGAAATGCATTGTGTCACCGTTTTATTTGCACCAATGGCCTGACACATCCGTCTTCGGTGGGACTTTGGCTACAATAACAAGAATTTCTTGACTCATGAAAACATTTATTGACATTGTATTTTCTACAATGTTTTCTGCTTCATTATTCCTCAAACACCTTCATGTTAAAAGAATGTAATCAAGGAACATAATGTGCTGTGTTATCAGCACAGCACAATTTCAGCATATCTGATTTCAGCATGCAATTTATTTTACATTGGCCTTCTATGGAATGAGGTTGCCAACCACTATCCAGCTCTCCTTAGTTGCCTTTTTTTATTCTTTGCTCCCTTTCCAGACCCCAACAACACACAATGCCTGCTTGAAAGAGTTAACAAAATTCTAACATGGTTCAGTATTACTGCATATTAAGGTACCAAACAAGCAATAGCCCGAAAAACAATTGTCATTCAATCCTGCAACGCTTCACAGCATAAGCAGAGAAAAGGCAATAGATAGATATTTGTAATTTATATACATTTACTTATCACTATGAAAATATAAACATGGACACTAATGTTGCACTATACAAGACGATTATTATCCAATCACTGTGCTACCATGGTCAAACCTGGACAATGACAGCACAAGACAAAAGAAAAATAGTGACAGTAGAAATGACATGTCTACGACGAATACTCGGGAGTGTCATTAAGATATAGAATTAGAAACGATAACATCAGATAGATATCCAAAACAATACCAGTACTGGAACACATCAATAGATCAAGTGGTTTTCACACATTTCCAGACTACCAACAGACAGTATGCCACAGATAAACATGACACAATGGCATCACGACTATAAAGCCAGATGCAGACCATGTAAAAGATGGACTACAAAAATTAAAAAACCCACATGAAAAAGCTTAAAAACAGCACACAAGAAGGTAATCTCCAGAGAATTCTTTTGCCCTTGATGCTGCAAGGCAAACAAGGGCCACTGCGTATGGATGGATCAATGGATGGATGATGCAGGAGACAGAACAGGACAGGACTGGACTACAGAGACTATATATATATATATATATATATATATATATATATATATATATATATATATATATATATATATATATATATATATATATATATATATATAATCAGCAGTTGTGGTGGCAGCATTTCCTGAATCACAACCTTCACTAGTGATATATTACTAGGAGTGTCATGGGAGTCGTGGTGGCTACCAGAATCACAACCAATATTTTTGAGTGGTGAAAAGCTCTGATGTGATCTAACTGGATTAGTGTCCCCCCGGGCTGAAAGAAGCATACCTCACAAGAAGAGGGTCTTTTAACTTAATCTCCAATACTTTGTATGGTAATAGGCTCTGATATAACCAAGGTAGACTTATATCCACCAAGGTAGACTTATGTCCACAGGTGAAAGAAATGTAATTCACCACAAGAGGTACACATTAAATAACTAACTATATTTTTTGCCTCTGAGGTCATGATGGCAGGATTATTTGAATCACAACTACAAAATCGCAATAAGACTGACCATAAAATACTTTACCAACAAACATTTGTAGGGGAAAAACTTCAAATTATTATACTAAATATATTAAACACAAAACAACAAATAAACTTGTAATGTGGTTGAAACATAATTTTTATCTTTTATAAAATAATGGATCATAAAAAGAAGTGCCAGGTAATATTGAAGTAAATATTTCTGACATGTTGTGCAGACAATGCTTTTATAAGTTGGCTGTAGTATTTTCACTGTTGTGTGTACTGTGTTTTTGCAATAAGGTATAAGGTTTCTGAATAAAACTCTAAAAACGTTCTGAAATTGTATATCTGTTTGTGGGATCATATGTGGGATCATAACTACTTTCTGTGTAAACTTATTCTGTGTGGTGAGTGTGTTTCTAATGGTAAAAGCTACATTTCTCATTATCATGTGAGATATTCTTTCCAGGACATGGTCTTCCTCATGGATTTTATGACACTCCATGATTCTGAGCGAGTTGACCTACTGCATCTAGAGATTGTTGAACTATTGGGAATTAGTATGTTTTTTAAGTATATAAAAGGTCGTGACAAAAGGGTTTGGTTATGTAAAGGCCATACAAGTAATGATTTAATGCGATTCAAACTACGACAATGTCTAGCTCCAGAGAAAAATATTGACATGTTTTAATCTATATGTTTTATTCAATTCCCCCGGCAATATTATGATAACTTGGCAATGAAACAACATAAATACTACATAATTAGGTGTGTTATCCAGTGTTGTCACTTCAAACAATTCATATAAAAAAAGTAAGTAATTTTTTTATTATCTGTTATCATTTTTTTCTTTTAATTGTTTTTTGTGAAAAAATTTGCCACTTTCTCACATGTCTGATACCACACACACAAACAAATCTTACATCAATACATGCAGTATTCAATTCTTTATTTAACCTTTAGCATCCTGGGTTTACAATTCAGGAGACACATTTAGCCCAAATTGTGTCATTTCTTGATTTCGGACGGTGAAATTTGTCGCCCAGCGCATTAAACCCAAATCTAAACCAAAAAAGCCAGATTTGTAATTTTTTTTAGCGAAAGTTTTGGCAACTCTCAGTAGCCATTTATCTCTTCCTGTTTCTATTACTAAAATGGCGACAGAAGATGTCATGTGATTATGATTTTGAAATCTGAACAATCTTTAGCCATCCGCATAGAGGCGAAGCGACATGACAGTGAATCGAGTTTTATATACTTTTATTTCATCATATATTCAGTGAAATCATATTGATTCTGAATTTAAAGTGGCAAATATTGAGAAGTGAGTACTTCAAATAGATTAATTTATATGTGCAAATATTTTTTAAATATCTGTAACAACAAAAAGTTATCACGATTTCAAAACAGCCACCAACGATTGCGCATCATTTTCAAAAACGAACACTGTGGCAGTCAGCTGCAGGAAAGAAATTACGTAATTGTAAACACAGCGTGCCGAAGGTTAAATGTACAAATATTATTTACAAATCTCTAACAACAAAAAAGCTATCACGTTATCAAAACAGCCGCCAACAACAACAGAAATTTTCAAAAAATAATCCAGTGGCAGGGGCAAATTTTCATTATTATTATCTGGCTCACTAAAGGTTAACGGAAATGACTCCTAAATTTTTTTGTAATAGCAAAATGTCACACCTTAAAAAAGTTAACTGATCAAAATATGGAAAATGTATAATTCCAATTATATTATAACAAGAAACAATATATTTAACACTCAAAATACATTTTACTATTGTTAATGGTGTATTTATATTTAATTTTTAAATTTATTTTGTAAAACATGCTAACAAATTTGACACTGTTAATTGAAAGTAGTGCAACTACTAAATTAACCTGTAGATACCAAATCTAAAAATATCACATATTGGGTCTCACACCCAACCAATAGCATATATTGGGTCTGACACCCAACCATCTTTTATTACTTATGGTTTTTTTCTGCACGTGTTTGTTTTTTGGCATAACGTATTTGTTTACTGAATTATTGATTTCACATTCCTATACAATAGAGATAAACCGATGCTGATATGATTTGGAGGTGTTATTTGCTTAGTGTGTCAGTGTTATGTTGTGTACAATCAAAATTGAAAATGTGGGCAAATACACACAAAGAACTTACCACGTCACGGTCACGCGTAAACCTAGTTGTCGAAAACACGGCACCTCAAATTCCCCATAAATGACATCAGTTATTTCACTTTTAAATATTATAAACATCTCTCTCAAATACCATATTTGATCTACAGAAGCTGAAAAACTAAATCTTTAAAATTCATCCTTTTCTGAATCATAATCTGCACACAAAAAATAGCTAAAAATGTTGGTACTGAAGTTAGACATACGCAGTTTGGTTTCTAAATGTGAAAGGTTGAATAAATTACGACTGCGTATTTATATTGCTTCGGAAAACTAAAGAACAATCACTCTAGCACACACTTACTATAAGAGAATGATGGGAAACAAAATGGACGATTTTTGTCCATGACTATAAATGGCTACCTCGATGTAGACATTTGCCGATGTCGGACATTTATCGCTAGATGATATTTGCCGACATTTGTACACTGTGAGTTAACAAGAACAAAAAAAAAATATATTTCCTGTATACTGTTCCCAGTTATTCACAGATGAAATTTTTACACCTGTGTTTCAAATACAGTACTAGTACTAATTGAATAAAATATTTAACCTTTATCACACCATATTAAAATTATGTAAATTTCTGCAGATTGGGACAGGCGTCTAATAATTAAAACTACAGTTCTGTCTACTACCTCCTTCAAACAGAACTTTAGGAAAGGAAGTGAAATATAGCTAGCCTAGGTGGCGCTAATTCTAGATCACATGATCCATATATGTCATGCTGTTTCTTTTAATTACATGAGTGCAAAACAACAGGTGCCACATGTCGCAGAAGGCTGTATACGGATATAAATCAGTGGGCGACACGTAGAGTGGACGGTGTGATACATGTTAAGAAATCACTGTAAGAATTTTCAGTTGTACAGTTCTCAAGAGGTCATATAATGTTTATCCAGTGTATTCCCTTTCACAGAATCCCAGTCAGGCAGGTAATTAAACTGGCTGGTGGACAATAAATATTTTCAATGATAATCACTTGAAGCAAATGTGCTCTCACTGCCTCTTTCTGACAATCTACATCTGTATACTTGCTGTTGTTGTAAGATAAACAGTGGATGCTCCGTCACTTTCTTGCCATTTTGATAAGCAGTGAAATTCCATCTGCACTTGTTTGTTTCTCTTATTACTGATCCATCTGTGTAGATTATCATGTGGCTTTGATTACTACATGATGAGTTCTTTTGTAATTTCCTCTCTTCTGCTGGCGCCAAATTGAAACACTCTCTTACTAGCTGTATCACAACATTAGAAAAATGATGGAAATGTGAAAATTAAACAATATAAATTTTTTTTTTTATGATTTTCAAACACGTAACCAACATGTGCACAGCTCTAGTAAACATATATGCTGACTAGGTGAGTGAAACTCACAAAAAAATAGTAAAAGTGACAAGTAAATGGTACATTTTCATTTTGTTTTTCTACCTTTAATTGAAATTAGCACAGATTAAAATTCCAAACTGTGTTAATTACTCATGCATCTAAGAAATTAAGTTCCATATAAAGATAAAAAAATTTTTTTTTAATTTACCTTTCACATTGAAAAGCTGAACTTTCAGGCACTGCTTTATAGAAACTTCTTTTTCCTTGACCTTTGCCCTTTGCAATATAGGTTGACTGTGGAGATGGTGTGGCTTCAGATTGTGCAATAAGAATCTTGAACATATTAACATGACCTTGAAGCAGTAAGTGACCACCAAATTTTTTCATCATGGCTGATGGCCGGACACTCTCAACATGTAGTCCCAAACTCTGCAGAAAAGGCTTAAACAGAACCTGCAAAAGAAGTCAGAACAGCAATCAAACCACATCTGGTATATGAGTAATGCAAACTATCACATGTTTTGTCATATTCAAGAATGATTCATTTTCCTTATACAAGCATGTAATTAAATAATTTTCACTAGTGTTGCAACTTAAGCAGAGACTTCTTGTTTAGTACAAAGAATAGAGTCACTGTCTTCTTTCTAGGAATGACGCATGAGGCAGGTAAAGAAAGTTGAGTGTAGGATGACAACCTGTCATCTGTGAAAAAATAATTGTTACAATAATGCAGTCCCAATTTCTTACTTGTGTTTTCTATAAATAATTCCCAAGAATGATGAAAGCGGACACTGAAAGCAGGATAGCAGACATTGAACTATTCTCTTTTTGCAGCAGAGTCCTAGGCATTCAAATGCTGACATGCAACCACTGCTGATGGGTCAACACATCTGACAGAAATATTATGATGGTTGGTCCAAAGGTGTGTGCTTTGCACCTGGCAGAGAGCAATAATCTTGGGATACTTGACACACTGGAATGTGAGACTAAACATGCATCCATAAACCTCTCCTAAAAAACCATACCTTAGAGACCTTATATTTTTCTTCTTCTTCCTTCGTTCACTTGAAACATGTCTATATCTGTAATTCTGTCTCCTGAATAAAACTCACTGTCTTTTGAAGTTCACACAGTGGCCCACAGAGCTTTCATTCCAGTGTTGTTTCCTCTGGCAAATATGTCTGCCTCAGCATTTCATACTCAGAACACTCTTGAAGTATATGTTTGACATTCTGTGCTGCCTGTCCACACATAGACCACGATACATGGGAAGAACTTGCACAAAATAGATCTACATGGCGTTCAAAAATTAAAAAAGAGCGCATCATCTTGTGAAAAGAGGAGAAATGCAGCAGCTCAACAGCGGAGAGCAGCTAGAAAGTCACAGATAGACCAAGATCCGTCTACAGTGGTCATTCCATGTCCTAACTGTCCTAGGACATTTACAGCTCGAATAGGGCTCATTAGCCATTTACAAACCCATCATCATCATCAAGTGCCGTCTCCGCAACGAAGGTTGGCTGCAACGTATCTCCAACATCTCCTGTCTCTTGTCTTGGTGGTGCACTCTGCTAGACTGTAACCTGTCCATCGTTTAATGTTACTCTCCCACTTGTATCTCTGCCTATCTCTTGCTCGCTTCCCTTTGACTTTACCCTCAAGTAAGGTCTTCAATAGGGTGTCATGTCTTTTAATGTGTCCAACGTATTTTATTTGCCTGATCTTTATTTCTCTTAGTAGTTCTTTCTTCATATTAAGTGTCTTTAGCACCTCTTTATTTGTTTTCTTCTCTTTCCATGATGTTCTCCCTATTCTTCTATATACCCACATCTCAAAGGCATCAATTTTGTCTTCTAATTGTTTATTTAGTGTCCATGTTTCTGAGCCATACATTAATATGGAATAGATGTAGCATTTTATAATTCTCATTTTTAACTTGTTTGTAATTTGTTTAGATATTAGTAATTTCCTCATGTCATTGAAGGTACTTTTAGCCATTCCTATTCTCCTTTTAACTTCTGTTTCACATCTGCCATCATTTGTGACTATGTGTCCAAGATATTGATACTGTTTTACTTGTTGTAGTTTCTCTCCATGTATGTTTATGTTTACCTCCTGTTCTTCTGTGTCTTTGCTGATTATCATGGTTTTTGAATATTTATATCCAGTCCATATTCATTACTTGATTTATTGACTTGATGTTCATGTTCACTTTCTGCTAAAAGAACAGTGTCATCTGCATATCTAAGGTTGTTTATTATTTTCCCATTGATATTGAGTCCTGGCATTTCTTCTATATTTTTAAAGATATTCTCTGTGTAGATATTAAATAGGCTTGGTGGTAAAATTCAGCCTTGTCTTACTCCTCTTCTTATTTCTATGTATGGAGAGTAGCTGTTTTCACACCTTATTGATGCAGTTTGTTCCCAATATATATTTCTAATCAGTCTGATGTCTTTTCCATCTATGCCTATTTCTTGAAGACATTTGATTAATTTTTCATGTTGGACTCTGTCAAAGGCCTTGCTGTAGTCTATGAAGCAAATATAGATACTTTTTTGGACTTCTATATATTTATCTATTACTAGCCGGATACTCAGTATAGCTTCTCTGGTTCCTTTGTTTTTCCTAAAACCGAATTGTTCTTCACCGACCTCCATGTCTATCTTGTTCTTAATTCTTTCATGTATTATCTTGAGAAGTATTTTAGTTAGATGGCTCATTAGACTTATTGTTCTATATTCTGTACAGTCCACAGCCCTGGGCTTCTTAGGTAGTGGTATGAATATTGATGATGTTAGGTCTTTAGGTATATGGCCTGTTTCGTATATGTCATTGCAAATTTCTGTGATAGTATCTACACCAAACTCATTTAGAGTTTTTATTATGTCTGCTGTTATGTTGTCAGAGACTGCAGCCTTTCCACATTTTATTGAATTTATTGCATGTTCTACTTCTGATTTCAGTATTGCTGGTCCATCATTGTATTGTTGGACTGTGTATTGTTGGTTTTTTGTTACATAATCTGCCCATCTTGTGAGTGCTTCTGTTTTATCAAATATTATTTTACCATTTTTATCTTTAATGCATTTATAGGATTTTTCTTATTTGTGATCAGCCTTATCTCCTTATGCATTAATTTTGTCTTCTGTTGTATGGACATCTATGGACAGTAGTGAAATGATATAAACTTCTTGTAATAATATGTAACAAGACATGGCTCACATTCGACAACGCTTTGCAAGGAACAGTTGTGGGTGTAAGGAGAAGAGGTGATGAGTGACAATTGTGGGTTTATTTTGGTGCTGAAATCCCCAATGTGGTATTCTTATGACCATAACAGGTTATGGGTCTTAGTATTATATTATATAACTGTTGTATGGACAAACCCATAATCAAGGACATAACTCTAATTGAATTTTCAAAAGTGGATGTAACAAAAGGTCATCATCATTTGTGATGGACGAACAACAACATACACACACACACACGGCCAAATTACCAATTTTGAATTTTGTGTACATGTGACTGTGAATTCGGTTGTGTCCCATTCTGAGGCAAGGAATTACAGCTTGGTGTTTGTGACTTTCTTATTGACTTGATCATCTGTTTTTTCTGATGGTATGTGATTGGTATATCTGGTTGGTTTTCAGCAGCACCTTCCTTAGTGAGTTGGTCTGCTTTTTCATTTCCTGGTATTCCACAGTGAGAGGGTATCCACTGCATAGTTACCCTATACTGGTAAGACAGTTCATTAAGTAGTTTTTGTAAGTCTGTTGTTTTTTTCCAGACTGGAGAGCTTGAAGCACTGACCTTGTATCTGTCAGAAATACCACAGGCAGTGGGCCAGGGTTGGAGTTCAGCAGTTTTTCAGTTGCCACACTAATTGCCTGGATTTCTGCATCATAATTATTGCAGAATTATACTGTTGGTATTCTGATCGAATCTCTAGGCGTGTGTGGATATTCTATATATACACCTGTACCTCCATTCCTCACTGCATTCTGTGCTGACCCATCTGTGTATACTCTGACTCATTTATCTTGTGGATATTCCTCATCCAGGAAACTGAGGGTGACTGTCCTCTGCTGCACACTGTTCTGTTCGTCCTCATTTAGTATTCCTTTCACATGGGTCTGAATGTATATTGGTATTCCATGCCTTTCACTCCAAGGGATTTTTTCTGGTACAGACCTTATGGGGTTGTCAACTTCAGGTAGGTCTGTAAGATGTCTACAGTCGTTTAGCTTGGTATCAGCTGCTTCTATTCAGTTGTCCCATTGCTAGATTTTGGAATCTTTCCTTCATTGGATGCCTTGGCTTAACTGAAACTTTTCTACTTATATTAGTACTTTTGTGTCTCTGCATTCGCCAAGTTTTGCTTTCTCCACATGTTCTGCATCTCTATTATGTGTCTTGATTTCATTTCTTCCAACACAACCTTATATTAGCTTGGGTATTGTTTCCGTTGTACAAACGAAAAGGACTTGTGCTATATATTTGTCTGAAAGGTATGGCTACCACATCTATCTAATCTATCTTGTCCAAACTATATTCTCTAAACTATCTTATCTTATCTTATCTTATCTTATCTTATCTTATCTTATCTATCTATGTTCCTTCAGCGCTGAACACAGTGAATAGGGCAGAAACCAGAGCTCTCCAGATCAAGCTAAGTGATGCTACCGTGTGTAATTCGTGTATGGTGGTGAGACCCATAGTGTTACCCTCTTAGATGGTTGTTCTGCAAAGAGTCTCTCTGGTCTTTCTCTTTTTCTTTTGTCATCTGGTACCAATTTTAATGCTAGTAGTGGCAGTTGTTTCATTCATTCTAAGTACATCTCCAATGTAAGTCCATGGTTTTCTTCTTATTGTTGTAGATACATATTGCTGTATGGTGTCTTTTCTTACTTGTATGTTTTTGACTTGAATTCTTCCCAGCCAATATTTAAGAGTCTTCTAAGACATTTATTTTCAAATGAGTTCAATTTCTTCTCCAGCGCCTTTGTCATTTTTCAACTTTCACAACCATTATGTCAACAAGGATATCACATTGATGCCAATGCAATTCTAGCAGAGATCTCTTTTGTTGTATTTCCACCTTGTGTCATTTTGCTGCCTAAATAAGAAACGTTACCATAGCTACCACATATTCACAGCAAAAGGAATTACTTCATCATCATCATTATATCATTTTCTCATCTTTAAAACTAATATAATACTAAGACCCATAACCTGTTATGGTCATAAGAATACCACATTGGGGATTTCAGCACCAAAAAAAAACCACAATTGTCACTGATCACAATTGTCACGGACACCTCTTCTCCTTACACCCACAACTGTTCCTTGCAAAGTGTTGTCGAATGTAAGCCATGTTTTGTTACATATTATTACAAGAAGTTTATATCATTTCACTACTGCCAAAAGAGGTTCTTCATAACCTGCAAGTTTGTTTATTTACTGCCGAACGAATATATATGCCATACGTTTTACATAACTACTTTTTAACAGGCAGCTGTAGCACCTATATTCAAAAGTCTGAATCCTTCTTATAGTGTCTGAATTAAGTATCCAGCTCTCACATCCATCAGAAAATATAGTTAGTACTAGCAATCTGTATAGATTGATCTTTATTGTAAAAAATACAATGGAACATTGCAATGAGCCGACATCATTACACTCTAAGTAAAACCATTTATGCTCAGTCTTCCACAGCAAGTGGTATGCATACTGATAGTTCCTGTTGCTGAAAACATCCAGCAATTGTAGAGTTCTAATGTACGCTGATGATATCCTACTATACAACATGGGTGGGAACAGAACAGATATCGCTGACAGTGTACAAAGTGGACTAGATCAATTGTTGATATGATGAAAAACATACAACGCTGTGGTCAATACATCGAAAGCAAAGGTCGTCTGGTACTTCTTAAATAATAATCTAGTCAATGACACACTACAGCTGTCAGTTGCATGGGCTCATTCATTGAAAGAGAACAGGACCTTAAATATCTTGAGATAATCTTTGATATAATTCTCTCATTCAACAAACACATCACAAAAATGATTCAGAAGGCTAAAAGAGGGATCAGTGTTATCAAGGTTATGGAGACATTTGACATATAGCAATGGGTACTTTTTCTGCTTCTGCAAGTGATGGTGCTATCTGTCATAGATTATGGCCTCGGCCTACTAACACTGTCCCAGACACAAGTCGATAGACTGGAAAAAGTTCAAAATGAGGCAATGAGATATGAGGTACTGGGGTGTACTAGAGATACACACATCTCTGCTATGAGATTTCTGTTTGATCTCCCCAGCATTAGAGTGTTACATCAGGTAGTACAAGTTAGGTCGTACCTTAAAGTGACAGAATACAACCACTAATCAAAGGGAAAATGAATCAAGCATTGCAGATCATGGATGGCAGAGGCTGAAGACACACTATGAAGAGTATGTGAATTTAATGAAATAGGAAATGGCAGTGAATAGGTGGAGGTAGACATTGAGAAGAAATCAGACTAAAGCAATAATACAACTAGATAAAACGTGTCAAAAATAGATGGACGTCAGGGCCCAGGATACAGTGCACGAACTCACCCAACTACACTTGAAACCACAGCATATAATTATGTACACAGATGGCTCCGTTAACAGAAACACAAATAAAAGCAGTTGGGGTTTTGTTACCTACAGAAATGGCAAGAAGTTGGTTGAGAAATCTTCAGCATATTCCACTGTCACATCGAACATGAGGATGGAGATAGAAGGAGTTACAGCAACACTAAATTGATTGATAACTGATACCTCAACACACTCTGTAATATTCACAAACTCTCATAGCATGATGCGCAAGATAGAAAAGTTCATGCTCAGAAAACAATGGTTGGACTTATTGAACAACTCAGTTGTCCAGAGCATTACATGGATATACTGCCCTGGTCATGCTGGGGTCAGAGGATACGAGAGAGCCAACTTATTGGCCTTATTGGCAGGCAATGCGGCGATAGACGGCACATTGCTGAGAAGAGATAAAGCAGACTTAATGAAGGCAGTAATAAATTCATTTCAAGATGAAGATGATGTCAATGAGGCTGAAAACGTACACATACAGAGAATGTCAGAAATGGGAGTATCTAGAGGTGAGGGAAGGTAAAGTAAATTTTTTGGAAAGTCCCGGAGATCACACAATCAACACCTGACTGGGACTCTTGAGTCTACATACACTGGGATGGCTGCTGGAAGAGGGAGGAGCACTTATGGGAATGCCCCACGTACTGTGAAGCCAGTTTCTAATCAAGAATGGTTCCTGTGGTTCACTGGTTAATCACATTTCTCACTCTGCCCATCAGACATCTCATCCTATTCATGCCACGATTAATGTAAAAATCACCCAATCATATCCTAGATGCTCCATCTTGCGAAGCAACTTTCAAGTGTCTCCCAATCATTCACAATTTGCTGACTATAGGGTAATGTGAAACAATATAAAACCAGCAAACCCAGTTCCCATTTACTCTATCTAAAATGGTATCTAAAATGTACTTTTGCTACTGCTAATGTAAAATTAGTATATCACATAAAAACAATACAGAACAAAGTGATATCTAATTATAAAAATCTAGACAACTGAGAAATAAAAAATAACAAAAGAAATGTCAAGTGAAGAACAAAACATCTGAATTGTAATCACACAAGATGTGTGATCAAAAGTTCTTGTACAGGTTTTAGCCTCATCTGGTTGACAGGTATGTGCATATTTTATTCAGGATATGGTGATAAACCTAGCATTTTTTGGCTGCAGTGATTTTCTAAGCAATACACATATGTTCAGTAAGTTGCCAATGCTTTTTGAATGGTCTGAATGCACAAATGACTGTGGCAGAAACTGATATGGTACCTCGGTCATCAGAAGATATAGTTAGGAGAACAGAATGCACTGTGCCATTATGCAATTTCTGAATATGCACGTTTTCAATTTTGTGTGTGTTCCACTTGTTTTATTCTGTTTTTGAGAAAGCCTGTTTGGTAACAATCTCGATTTCATCAGCTTTTTTGTGAACTGTAACTCCCCTCATCTGTCTCTTATCACTTGTATTTCGGGTGACAGTATTACTGTTATTTGCTCCCATTTAAGGTCCTGTAGCACATGGGTATATTTTTTCTTATGATGTTTTCAGATTTCATCTATTGTTAAATAGATCAGAAAACAAACATTACACAAACAGCTAAAACTTGTTCATTGACCTACAGAAAAGAAGTTTTTGAAAATATTATCAATGTATAACCTGAGCATCAGCAAGCTGCATTATGGATGTAGCCATAGTACAGTGCTCTTCACTGACATCAAGTTTGCTGTCATCTTGTGACCATGAACTGCCTAGACCTACAGTGCAGGATTCAGCTGTGTTCTGATGAATATACCGAGTTGGATCATCATCAAGATCCATTGGAAACTGACTTTGTTGTTTAGCCATCCATTGATACAAATCTTCATTCTGTTTATATCTGGAAAACAATGGAACTATATATAATTACACCTGTGGGAGTAATTGTTGTTGAGTTCCAAAAATGGAGAAAAGAATTGCAACACTGCTTACTTTTCATATGTCGTAAGAAGCAACTAGGGAGGTTATGGGGTGGAGTTGGCTGTTCCATACTACATAGGTTCAAAGTGACACAGAAACCATACTAAGTAAAATTTGTTTTGGGCCAAAAGGTACAAATATCACAGCAAAGCTGTAAATCATGACAATGCATTCCTTTCTCTGGACTACATCCTGCTAATCTGCAAGAGTTTGAGAATTAACGCAGAAGAAGACATATATAATTAATATGTGACCTCTTTAATAACTCTATTCTGATAAATGTGATTCAATTCAGAATTAGATTTTTTTATAGCTAAAAGAAATCAAAACCCATACCAATATTACCAGGTCTACCACATGGATCCCCCTCTCACTCAATGTGTATACTTTGGCCATTAAACAGCAGCAACTTGACAACAGAGATAGGACACTGGCCTTTGCAGATGATATCCTGATATATAGATATGAAAGGGTCATAGCAGCAACTGTCAGAGCACTGCAGAATCAGTTAGACCATATTGCTTCCTGATATGATGATTCTGGGACACTACTAAATGAAAACAAAGGTGACATGGTTCTCTCTAAACAATCACATCACAAAGTCTGCTATGCCAACTGGAGATGAGAGGTTACAATGTAATCAGGATTTAATCACAATACTTGTGTGTGTAATTCAATTATAATTTGTGCTTTAGGAAACATGTTGATCACATCATCACAAAATCCAGCAGAGGTTTCTCAGCCTTAAAAAGTGGAGGCAGCAGCTAACACTAAACAATCATAGCTCATGATCCTATATGAGGCTGTTGTTCTTCTTATCATTAAATATGCAGATGCCATTGTAACCACTAATCAAACGCAGATAGAGAGACTGGAGAGAATTCAGAATGAAGTAATGTGTATCATCCTGGGTTGCACCAGGAATACATCATGTGTGGCTATGAGGTTGCTCCTTGACTTTCTGAGAAAATCTCACAGAGTTGTTATGTGGAATGCCTATGTATACTTCAGAGTGAGCTCCGATACAGAACATTCACCATACATTAAGCTCCCTCATGTGAAGGGGAACATTAGCAAGAATTGAGGCTCACTGAGGATAATGTTAAATAGTGTTAAGCACCAAAAAGCATTTCCTAAGGCTACTTTCACTTTCACTCTACATGTGAATCCTGTAGCAACATTTATACTTTCAAGTGTAAATACTGTGACAAGAAGTATATAGATCAAACTAGGGGAATAGGTTTTGACTGAGTGACCATTTCTGCCGACATCTTCATGCCATTCACCACAGAACACCTACTCCTGTCACCATAAATTTCGGGGTGCCCATCATATTGCACTGCATCAGGTGTTTATGGTAAGTATGTTCACAGCATTCTGTCTCATATGCTGTTATTCATTACTGGTGGAAAAGGATAATTCTACCAACAAGCACTCATTTCTGGATAGTGATGGATAGAAATTCAAAGCAGCTGAAAAGTTGTTTTAGAACTGGTCATCAACAGTACTAGGCAAAAGATACCATTGTAAGGACAATTAATAAACAAGCCATACATTATGGGTTATAGTACAGATTGCCCTCAAAGAAATATATTACAACTTTCTGTGAGAGTCTATGCAAAATAAATACTATTTTGTACACAATAATTATTGTGAACAACATCATTGAGAGTTTATGAACTGACTCATTCGGAAAGGAGCAGCATCTGCTGCTAGTGGTTTTGGAATACCATTTCTCAATAAAACATTAAAATAACAATTCAATCTGAATGGAGATATATAATATAATGATAATAGTAATATGAGAACTGATGAAAATCATAAGTAGTCTGGTCAGCTTAAAAATGCAGCATGGAGTATGGTATAATAAATTAACTGCACTAGAGACATTATACTGTATTAACTCTATCATTACATTAGCTTACAAAAAAAAAATGAAGTTGAAAGTTGTCTATAATTTTTTTTACTGAATTAGGATACTTTTGTGCCACTGCAGCCAATAATGACATCCATATTTCTCAATCAGGTCAGGTTTTTTATCTAAATTGATTATAAAAAATTATATTGTCTGACTATAGCCTTCTATTCATAACTACATTTTGGTGATATAAGTATTTAACAGAATGTATTTATTAAATGTTACAAACATGGAATTATATAAATGAAGAGAAGACATTGAAAAGGGTAAGGACATGTAAATTATGTCATCACTGAGCAAAATTCAATTCATAAACTTCAATTTCTTCTCTCGAGTGCTCAGCAGCAGGTGTGTTTCTCTTCAGAATACAGCAGTAATCAGCCATCATTACTGCATCCCAATGTCCTTGATACCTGGTCTCCATCTCTTTTATGTCCTGATGGAACCTCTCTCCCTGCTGGTCACTCATTGATCCAAGATTCTCAGGAAACCGATCCATATGCAAGAATAAATAATGCACTTTTATGCTCATGTTGCATCCAAGGTTTTTGAAAGCAGTCAGTATATTGTTGACAACTTCTTCATAGTTACTGGCTTTGGTGTTGCCCAAAAAATTCTTCACAGCCAGAACAAAGGCCTTCCATGCTTCCAAATCCAATTTGTTCAGTGATTTTTCAAACTCAGGATCTCTGATGAGCTGACGAACTTGTGGACCATCAAAAATGCCACCTTTCAACCTCTCTATGGTTAATCCTGGAAAAGCGCGGCACAAGTAAGTGAAGCAGCCACCATCCTTGTCCAGGGCTTTGGTGAATTGTTTAATCAAGCCAAACTTGTTTAATAAAGCCAAGCTTGATATGCAGCAGTGGGAATAGTATCTTGTTTCTATCTACCAGAGTATTGTTGATGATGTTCTTTGATCCATCCGGCACCAATTCTTCTTGTGCAGGCCAGTCCTTCTTGGTATAGTGCTGAGACATGTCCCTACTATTCCACATGCACAGAGATCAGGGGTACTTTGTAAAGCCAGACTGTTGTCCCAATAGGAAATTCACCATCTTCAAGTCAATACAAATATACCACTTGTGCTGATAATAAGAAACTTTATCCAGCACATACTTCTCCTTCAGTGTAATTGAGTGAGCAAGGGGTACAGAAGCAAACTTATTGCCATTGTGAAGCAGAACACATTTTAGTATCTCTTGCAGTTGTCAATGAAAAGTCTCCAATCTCTGAGTTCATAATGTTCACCAAGTTTTATACCAAAATACGCATGGTAAGCTTGCTTTATGAAAGTTGTGTCTGGATTCCTATTATGAACAACGGTGTATTTACCGCAGATGTAGCAGAAGATGTTGGGCTTATTTCTGCAAGATCTTCTAGTTGAAGACATTTGAATAAAAAAATTTTTTTTTTTAAATGACCTTAAACAAATACCTAAAAAATATTAACAATACTAGTAAGTTTAAACATGTGAACATATTTTATATTCCAAAATAGATTAAGAAATTTTGCAACATATGGCGTGAAAATATCCATACATGTGGCAATAAAATACTTGCTTTCTATATCATTTGTCCATTTAAATAGGAAAGAAATACACATTTGATCAAATGTGTGGAAATCAATTGTCGTTTTACTGATTGATTTGACATGGAATATGACCAATCTATAAAAAAACATATGTGCTAGATAAAAAACCTGACATAATTGAGCGAAACCAATATCATTTTTGGATTCAGCACAATAAAATTATCCAAAATCTGTATAAAAAAAAAAACCATAGGCAAATTTCATGTTGACCAGTGTTATCTGTGTAGCCAGTACCTGTTTTTCAAAATGGAATGTTTTGGTCCTGTGGTCCTGAGTGGTGTATGAGGAGGTGTTGGTGCCACCAGCTGCTCATTGCTAGAAAGACTTTCCACTAAAGAAGTGAAACTCATGTTGCTATCATTGCGGTTAAGCAAAATTGTCAGTTGTGGTGGTGCCAGGTTTGAGTTGCTGTGGTCCAGAGGAGAATCAGTGGCTACAGCAGCTTTTTTTCCTCTGTAAGTTATCAGTTCTTCATGTTACATATGATCATTGAAAGTCATTTTATATACAACATATCAAAACATGAAACGCAAGGTAAATCTTATAACATCTTATATGAAGAACCCATCCTGAGCTAATTTTTGTTGTTTAAATGGAAACTGAGTAATATGAAAAGAATGGCATTAGTACAAAGGTCATAATGCAAGAGATTATCCAGTGACGCTCAAAAAAAGATAAATCAGAAAAAACACAGATGGTTCAATCAATAGAGAAATACACAGTGGATGGGTTTTCGGCAGAAGAATGGTGAATAAACCTTGCCTCCTCCACAACTACATTAAGTTTGAGAATAGTACTCACGTAGAAAACAGATGATGAAGTTTCACTGCACGATGGCTAACACACTATCACTATCGGAAGTTCACAAGAAATAACAACGGAAAAAACAAGCTAAAATCATATAAATAACAATACTCATAACATAACATGAGTCAAATACCTCGGATCCAGTATATGCAGCGATGGTAAATGCAAAGCAGAACTAAAAATAAGGCTGGAGATGGCTTTAGCGTCATTGTCAAGGCTAACTGTGATTTGGAAAAGCAACATCAGTGTTGGAGTGAAAATCAAACTGTATAGGTCGCTGGTGCTTTCTGTTGTGTTGTATGGTTGTGAGAGTTGGACACTCACTGCGGACATGGAGAGAAGATTACAGGCTTTCGAGTATAAATGCTACAGAAGAATTCTACGAATTTCCTATAGGGAACATAAGACCAATGTGTACATAAGAAATAAAGTAGAGATGTGTGCAGGTGTCCAGGAGCCATTGCTTTCAATAGTGAAACGACGAAAACTAGCATGGTTCGGACATGTATGCAGGCACGATTCCTTGTCAAAAACAATACTGCAGGGAACTGTCAAGGGTGGAAGAAGCAGAGGAGGACAAATAAAGACATGGACAGACAACATCAAGGAATGGACAGGGCTAGATATTTCCACACTCATCCGCATCGCTGACGATAGAATTCGCTGGAGGACTCTGTGTGCTGGAGCATCCAATGTGGTACCCCTACGACCCTGAAGGGTTATGGGTTTATTGATTGATTGATTGATAACATAATACATCTTAACTCTTTCAGGACTTGATTATTTTTAGGTTTGGACCAAATTAATTTTATATATGTGTTTTTTATTGTTTTTACTTGACATACTAAAATTGATAAATAGTGTATGTGTAATACATCATTGGAAAGGGGAATGGATACAGAATATGAATATATAAGTACACTGATGATATTTGATTGCTGCACAAGGTTACAGTTAGCCTTGTGAAGTAATCAAATATCAAATCAAAGCCAGTAAAGTGGCGAAAGGTCCTGTAGACCCATGCCATAAAGCCAGTATAGTGGTGATTGGTCCGGAAAGAGTTAAATGAAGAAACCATCATGAGATAAATGTTGTTGTATAAATGGAAACTGAATGATGTGAAAGGGCTGGCACTAGTACAAAGGTCATAATGCAAGAGCTCACTTCATCTCACTTCCATATTTCGGTTGGACACGTTTGTGTGATGTGATCATTTCTATTCATTGTCATTTGATGTTTTGTGCGTTTCTTGATAAAGACCTTTTGGTTGAAATGTTGGTTTCTTGGTTTGACACTGATACTCTGACATGAACATATAGTCAAAGATAACGAAATAATAGTCAACTCATCAGCTGTGGTGGATGGCACAAAAATATGAGACACTCAGCTAACAAAGAATTCCAAAATAGACTACAGAATGATGTTAAAAAGTCTAAACATGATAGGTATTTGGTATGTTGATTATCATCTTCGCACACCATACATGTCCATATGTGCTCCAATCTCCGCTTCAGTAAATCTCTCTGGGTATAATGGCTAATTGTTCCGATTCTTTGTTGGTTCACTACTATTTTTGAAATCTTTGTCGGGGATTCTCTTCGGGCCACGCCCATCCTCACTCCCAATTCTTGCATTCTTGATAATTGACTCATGCTTATTCATCTCAAAATCCTCAGATCGTGAGGACTCACGAAGAGCAGTGAGTATGTCTGATCTGTCCATAGCCTTACAGTCTGTTGTGGTGGCAAGACCAGCTAATTTGTTGGCTCGTTCGTTTCCCTCCACGCCCGCATGTCCGGGGATAAAAATAAGCGTGAGTTTTCATAGTGATGCCCGCATTTTAGCTCACTCCAATGACTCCGCCCATTCCCTACGTACATCACCTGTTTTGACTTTCTGAATCATATTCAGTGAATCACTTAGTATGCATGCATGGGAATAGATTTTCGATTCCAGCCAGTAAAGTGCCTGCCTTACAGCGAATACTTCCATGGTTAGACTGCTCATTGTTGCGGTAAAGTCACCACTGGTTTCATGTACTGTTTTCCCTTTTGATCTGACAGTAAAGGCGCATGTGCATCACTGGTGACAGATGACCGACCAGTCCATGTAAATCACAACATCTGAATCATCAGCATTCTCGCATATTAGTGCCTTTACCTCAGCATCCACGCTTATGTGACTGTGTTTCCTGCACTCTCTGTTGAGTGTAACGATGGTCTTGACTGCCTATTGAAAGAACGTAGGAATAGGTACCCATTCCTCGCCAGGAGATTTGTCTTCTGGGGTGCAGATATGTTTAACGGTATCCTCGGTCCGACCCATCCACGATTTGCCTCTCTTGAGCCTGCTTCCATTCAAAAGAGGGAGCTTGCTGTGTAGTGGGTGGTCTATGTCAGAACTCACTCTAAGGTATGCACTGGCACGCCACATATCAATTCTATGAAATATACTCTGAAAATCAAGGAGAAATCTCATAGCCACACAGGGTGTGTCCCTTGTGCATCCAAGAATGATCCGCATCGCTTCATTTTGAATCCTCTCCAGCCTCTCAATCTGTGTGTGACTGGTGGTGATTGGCCTGCATATTCAATGACAGGGAGGACAAGAGCCTCGTATAAGATTACAAGCTGTGGTTGTTTAGTGTCAGCCGCTGCCATTACTCTCAGAGCTGAAAGTCCTCTGAGGGCCTTAGCGATAACATGATCAAAGTGTTCCTGGAAACACAGACTACAATCAAATCGCACGCCCAGGTAATTGTAAGGATGAGGTCCTGATTATATCGGACCCTCTCATCTCCACCGTCAGTGCCGCGAACTTTACGATGTGATTGTTAAGAGAGAACCATGTCACCGCAGCCTTCTCTTGGTTGATCTGTGCCCCTGAACTATCACACCAGGAGACGATAAGACTTTCTGCAGTGATTCAACAGTTTCTGTTCTCTCTTCCCTGTCTGTATACCAGGATATCATTGGAAAAAGACATTGTTCTACCTCTCCCGATGAGCTGCTGCTGTGTGATTGCTACAGTGTAAACATTGAATAATATGGGTGAGAGGGGAGATCCCCGTGAAAGGCTTGGGCGTAATGTTATGGTTTTAGATGTCCAACAACCGCACCTCAGGGCCACCTTCCTCTCGAGGAACACCACTGATATCCATCTGACGACGAAAGGGTCAACATTAAAGAGCACGAGCATGTTGATGAGGTATTCGAACGGCACTCTGTTATACGTGTCCTCCAAGTCAATCACGACAGCACACGTTTCCAGACCTGCATGGAAGCCCTAAACAAAGAAAACTATATATAATTAACCTTTAGCACCCTGTGTTTACAAACCGGGCAGTGCTTTCTACAGGAATTGTGTCATGTCGTGATTTCGGAAAGCGTCTTCCACTGCCCGATTCGGTAAACCCGAAATTGATAAAAACAATTGAGTTCGGTAACTTTTTGACGGTATGTTTTGGCAACACTGAGAAGAAAATTTATTTAACTTCCTGTTCTAGTGTTAAAATGGCAAAAGACGATAGTGTTTGATTATTAAATGGAAATCCGAGCAATCTTTAAGCATCGGATTTGCTGCGGAGCGACATGACAGTGAATGAAGTTTATTATACGTTTCTATCATCGTATATTCAGTGAAATCATTATTTATTCAAAATTCAATGTGGAAATCTTGAGAGGTAAGTACTTCAATTTGTTTAATTAACATAGACCCTGAGGTTCCACAAGGTTCTCACGATGTAAAATATATAATATTCAACTCCTTTTGATCGATCAAAAATACAGTAGGCCTAGATCTAGATAGGTCTAAATCTGTCTTTATCAATTCTTCACATGTCTCGTATCACACAGACACAAACAAAACTTACACCAATATATGCAGAATTTAATTCTTTATATATGCAAATATTATTTAAATATCTGTAACAACAAAAAAGTTATCACGATTTCAAAACAGCCACAGACGATTGTGTAACATTTCCAAAAACCATTTCCGCGGCAGTAAGCAGCAGAAGAGAAATTGCGTAATTGTAAACACAGCATGCCTACAGTTAATAGGCCTAAAAGAACACATCATCCAGTAAATAATTAACCAGAATCACCTGCATTACAAGTCGATCTCCTAACACCAGACTACAGACTTCCCATGACTAAGTGACAGATTTTTTGGGTGTACTTATGTATATTGTGTAATTATCTCTACGCAAGAGATTTTTTTAATGAGATTTTTTGGGGTCACTTTGAAAGATGCGAAATGTTCCCTTTTATGGAATCAATTACCAAACAAAATAGAATAATGATAGTAGATCATATTTCATATGAAAATACATTGTCAACGTTAATTGAAATGCGCAAAACCCAATATTTATTAAATAATCTGTGAGCCATTACAGACAAATATTACATTATGCAAACTGCGTGCCTTGGCCAGAGGTTCAAAGGTCAACAATATGTATCATTTTTCACATCTTTCCAGACACATGGACAATAATTTGAAATTCTGCTAAAAGCATACCCATCTTCGTTAAATTGTCCATAAATTTGGCAAGTTTTACTGGTCTGCGTTACGAAATGGAGGAACATATACAACATGACAAAAATAGAGTTATGAATCTTATCCATATATATATATAAGATTTCAGTAATCAGTGTCCATAATAGAAATTAATAGCAAAATAATATCAAACAATTCAATTCTGTCTCTAAAACACAAAACACCATCATACTTAAAGATGTTCGTTAATTTGGACGGCCTTCCACAAGGAAAGGATTCTGCACTGACATAATCCAGACCATCTGTCTTGTCTGTCTTGCCTTGTGTACTAAGTGAGTGACGACCCTTGCTGTTCAAACTGGGCACAGAACTTGATCTCTGAGTAATACCACCTTCTGCCTGTAAACAACATGATAGGAAATTATACACAACATGTGAACAATAAGAAATCAACTATAATTAATATCACATTTAGCATGTCATCTAGTATGAGTTTTACCTAAGTTGTACTAATTTAGAATTTAATTTTGGCAATATGATAATGTGCTGTTTCTGAACAGTTTTTTTATTTGGTTTTTCTTCAACATAATATTATCTTTTTCAGCACTTCAAATGAGGATTCTTCATAAATATTATATGTTATGCTTCTTGGCAAGTATAACTACCATAACTCTGCAAACTACAGTTACATGCTAAGTTGTAAGGTTTTATTATAAACTTCTCTCTTCTTCTACTGGCACAATTTGAAAACATACTAATCAAGTACTGTGAATCGCTTGAAGTACACTGGAAAAGACACACAAATTAATGTTTCTACCAAAATGCCTGCATCAAGAACTGGACATAACTCACAACAAGCAAATGACGGCACTGTTTATGATCACAATACAGTACAACTGAAAATATGAAAACACAAATATGGTAATACAGATAGGCTAAATTAAAATGATGGCTGCAAAAGTATGGATATAAATAAAAATAAATGAATGTGACTTGCAAATGTGGAGAATTTATTCAAATTGGGATGTAAAGAAGATATTGTTCATTTGTTATATTTTCTTGTTTGTTAAGAACAAATTTTTCTTAAATTTTCAATTGCAGAAATTATTTCCTATTGTAAATACAAAGCACAAAGATATTTTATTTCTGATAACTTTCAGGACTATGCTGCAAATTTTAATATTATGTTTAATTCTTCTGCTCATCTTTTCACACAATGAAAACTTTGCTGACACCATCGGGAAAAAAAATGAAACGCTGAAACAAATCAATTCCTGAATCTTGATGATTAGAAACTGGTTAGAAAATGGCCTCACAGCAATTGGGGCATTCCCATAAGTGTTCCGCCCTCTGTTCCAGCAGCCATCCGACTTGAGGGTGTTTCGAGTCTAATGCTGCTGAAATGGATGTCAACATCAGGGCACAACTCTGGCCCTTGCGAAAGGTTTCTTTGTTGTTCCGCCCACCCACGCCGTGCCCGTAACTAGTTCAAGCACAACATCGGCCTGTCTGAACAACATGGTAACTGTTATCAAAGGTTATGACTACATGATTGAATAGATGACGTGGCATGAAGTTTCTATTCTATTCAAATCAATTTTTGTATCTAGCTCTTTCTGCAACTTCTGTGTGAGCTTAAGTGCGGTTCATAGACACAAATGATGCTGTAATGCCACCATAATAGCTAACCTTCCACACTGAATGAATTAATGAATAGGATAGCAGAGAACAATTCTGGTACCTTGCGGTTATGAGTTTAATGACCGCTCGAGTGTGACCTTCAACAGTATTTCTATTGCAGATGGTCATGGTGGGTGGACTGTGCCTGGAAAGGTCGTGCTGTTATCTTTGATGTATTGTTCCCAGCTATTCTGTTCATTCATTATGTGAAATGTGAGTGGTGCAAATGAAAGAAATGACTTGCATCCTTCAGTTGCTAAAGTCTGTGTTAATTTCCTTTTAAAGATGTTCGTTAATTTGGACAGCCTTCCACAAGGAAAGGATTCTGCACTGACATAATCCACAATTGTGTGAAATAATTATCACATTCTAATAATGGGATTCCACAGTATTATTACCGGTATTATTATTATTTTTTCTTACATCTGCCTATAACATGGATTTTCAACTTTTGTCACATTCTGATAGTAATATTATATCGTTTGTTTATAAACAGAAATATATGGTAGACTTTGAAAGATTCATTCAGGCTATCTCCGCAGTCTGTGGTTTGAGTCAATGAAGTGTTCCACTTTTTTTACTTGGATATGTAGGTGTTAACAAGAACTGAAAGAGCAGACAGAATTCTTAGTTTGGTCACAGTGACTAGTGGCAGTTCAATAGATTGTTTTCATATTTTTAATGCAATCAAGGTGTCAGACTAGTTGGAAGATGTAAGGTGTAATGCTTTTTCTGTGCCTAGAATGGCTAGAATGCAAGACTTGGGAGTGAAGACTTGGTGTTGCAAGAAATGAGTGGCATATAAGAATCAAAAGAAGAGTTATAACCAATACAGAACTGGAATAGACAGTTCCCACATGCTGAAGGGCATATTGAATATGAGATCAGAGCACCAATAGACATGTCAGGATTGCTGCGTCAGGATGACTATCTGATGACTAACATAGTTTCAGGTACATATCACATTGTTATTTCCAAAATGTGGATGAAGTTTGATATTATGCGCAGCTTCAGTCCAAGTTTGGTGTAGTGTGTACAGATTTCATGTCCTCGCTGAAATTATGACACTGGCAGACAGTGTTACCAGAAAAACTAAATGGAGAATTTTATCAGAGATAAAATTATGCCACGAATGTGCATAGGAGATATGATTGTGGACGTTAGGGGTAGGTTTTGATCTAATCCTAACCCTAGGACCCAGCCACCCCTCTCCTAAACCCTATATATCTATCTCAGGAGAGACAGAAGTTGTATTCTTTCTATTTTTCTTGATTATCTCTGGCTACATTTATCAAACAACAGGGTTGTATTTATAATGATCTAATGATCTCAAGATCTCAAGAAATGGGAGGGGGGATTTATTTAGCAGGGTTGTATGAGTGGGAACATTCTAAGGTAAGGCAGGAAGGGTTGTATTGTTGGGCAGGTGACCAATAGTTTATCATTTTCTCTAGTATTGCATCCTGAACAGCCAAAGGCAAGCTCAGCATTGATATGACAGCAATTTCACTAATAGAAATGAACAGGCTGTGTGACATCACACAAACTACTTAAAAATTGCATTTGGCAATAAAATCATACACTACTAAAAGTATTATGATCGACACAAATTACTTAAAAACTGTGATCGGAGTAGGTTCGGGATATGTGATCATACCTTGTTTCATTAGCAACTTAGAATCTTTTACAGGATTTCATTAGAAAGTTAGAATCTATAGACAATGTCATCATGGTTCCATTAACCAGTCAGAATCTTTACATTTATTTAAACCTTTAACACGCCAGTGTTGTGTGCATGCAACAGAAATGGCAGTGACTTTCACAGTCATTGTTGGGTTCATACAACTCATTGTGCTATGCTATTATTCTGTGAAGTGAAAAACACACGTTCGTTAATGTCATGTGACCAGAATCAGCCAATCATAGTTAATAATTCTTACAGCTGACGGAAATTGAGCCAAGTCTGTTGTAGCCGCACCGAATTGTCTTGCAACTCAAGTAAACAGGTTTTCCATACTTGACCAACCACATTCCCAAAAAAGTTGTAATTTCGTTAAGACATTCAACCTGTGTACTCAAATCACTGAGAACAGACGAATCGAGACAAGGACTATTACAACATCAACGAACATCCCGTACAAGTATTTAGTTATCAGTATAACAGTTATTAGTGTGAAATAGTTAGTAGTAGTTTTCAACTTCCAATGCCGGAAAAGTTACGAAGAATGAAGATGTTGGACCCAAAATATTGTTAATATCGGGAGACATTCAGATCAGAATCCATCGGCTGGTTACAATGACCATCAATACGTATAATTGACATACAATCATTATGGATTGTGGTTCTGATAGTAAGGAATTCTTGGGAATTAGATTTAGTATTAAAGTAGATATAGTAACCCGTTGGTTTCATTATAAATGATACAAGTATAAAACAAGTATAGAACAAGTATAGAACAAGTATAGAACTAAACATTGACAGATTTACCGACAAGTCTAGGTCTAAGTCTCAAGAACAAGTTTTTCGATATGGTAAGTTACTTTTAAACATTTTATTTATTTCCTCGGTGATAATGTGTTAGCTTTTCTATGAAAATACATAAATACAATAGACTTAGTGTGTTACACAATGTTTTCAGGGTTGCCAGTTTGGAAAATAAATAAAAGTGAGCAATTTAAGAAAAATACATTTGATGTAAGATGGAATGATGTGGGAACAATAAAGAAAAATAAAATAAAGATTTAGATCTATAAAGAAAAAAAAGTTATTGCGTTTTCCAAACACCCACCAAAAATTCCACACATTTTAAAAAATAATCACGTTTCTGGGGATAGATTGTGTCATTTTACTCTGGCTTGCTAAAGGTTAAGTATTTGTTTACAAACTCCTGCTGGACCTTTCTTGGTCCTATCAAAATTTCTAGTAGAATGTAGTCAGGAGAATGAGACTCAATGAGTAATTTTTATTTTGCTCCAATAGTTAAGCACATCCGATATCGGCAGTAGTTAAATTATTAAGTTAATAAATTAGAGGGTTCCATTAATACTTACATGACTCTAGTAGAAAATTAGTTCTATTAGCATGTTAGATCTAAGCTAAATGTCTGCACACTGTTCATCTCAATAAAGTGCCATGTATGGAATTTAACATTCCAGTGTTCTTCAAGCACCTCCTGTTCATACAGTTTGTAGCTGTCAAAATGCCATCTGATCTGCTCACACAATAACAAGTTTAGAGGAAACATAGGCTAGAGTTCTATTAGTATGTGTAAGTTACTGGGTTAACCAAATTAATAGTGTGCTACTAAATTATTTAAATTACCTGCAAGAGTGACATTTTCTCATCAACAACATCAAACTGATCAATGATAATGTCATCATTGTCATCTACATCATCTACTGGATCTTCTTTGGGCAAAGCAAATGAAACATTATAGGGACGAATGCTGCGTTGAGTCTGAAAACAACACATAGTACTAATCATTTAGCTATACTATACATATTTCTAGCTAGCACATAGTTGTTGGGTGAACATAGCAGACAACTACTTCCAGCATGAAAATTAAAAGTAAGAGCATTAATATCAATCTTAAAATGATTCTCAAAACTTCCCTAAATAGGGTAGTCATTCCAATACAGTGATTTTCTATTTTACAAAATATACTTACTCTTTAAAATAACAAAAATTCAGCAACTTAATTATGTCAATTTTCGGTTCTTTCCTAGTACGCGGGTGCCGGATGTCACACTTTCCAATATATCGACTTCATGCTTTTAATAATCTATTCCGGTTTCTAGTTTTTAGCGCACCAGTTGCGGCAACTTGTTGCCAATTTAGCAGTTTTTCCGCCCAATTGAGCCAGGGTTTGACCCTAGCCGTATGAAAAAATGTGCATGCCACAAGAGCGGAAAAGATTAGGCCTATGTCGCGAAATTAATGTTGGCAAAATTTAAACATGACCAAACTGGTTAAGTTACTTGTAGTAAAATGTAACCATTATGCCTACGTCTGAGTGCAGCAAAACATTAGGCCTATGTCTCGAGTGCGGCAAAATGTAAACAATACCAAACTGATTTCTAGAACTGGTTTTGTTTCTAATGGCTGATTGATGCACCTACTACTTTAATAATATGCTTCTGAGATAAATCATCGAAATAATGCATTTTTGTAGCGTATTTTTGTAAATAACCAAATAAAGTAAATTAGATTAGCTTGTGAATTTCACGTTTCGTTGCTTGATGTGCAGTAATACTGTGTCCTGTCAGAATATTGGTCATGATACTATGCCGTGTCATAATATATCGAGATCAGATTTCCGCGAACACTCAAATCACCTACTGGTTTGCTGGGTCCATCATAGTTTTACCCTTGATTAAACATTTAAAATAGCAATAACATTGATTGCTAGAAATGTATAGTGTATGTATGGTATCAGAAACTTACAAGTGCTTTTGTCACATCACGTTGCGGCACGGCAGCAAAACACAACAAACTGCACAATTAGACAGCAAATAAAATTTTGCGGTCACCTTATGAGAATGAACCCAAACAGAATACCAATAAGAGCATATAACAATGAATATTCGGACATAAGGTAGACCAAGAAAACGGTGGTTTGAAAACATCAAGATACCGTTGGAACAAACATGGATGTAATGCAATCAAGACGACACATCTGACTTTGGAACGACAGCTGAAACTCGCACTCCTACGCTTAACACCAAATGTGAATACGATCAACCATTGTCCACCTGGGGACAGACAACAGCATACATGTAGGAGAATCCACTTAAAATTCTAAAATTTACAAATACCCATTACCCGTCAGTTGATGTCGATGAAAACTTCACTTTCAACTAGCGAAAGATGCGGAACGCAACTGTCTATTGTCTAGACATTTGATACATAGACCAAGATACATGGGAAGAACTTGCACAAAATAGATCTACATGGCGCTCTACAGTCAAAACTGGCGGATCTATCCCAGGAGAATAATGGTCAGAATATCCACACTTGCCGTAAAGCGGAGTGGTGATGATTTTAGTTGCCTATCATGGTCAGATTGCCATGGCTATATCACAGCCTTGGATATGCTGAAGACAGATGTGTCGGGACATTGGGTCAAATAAAACGGCAAAACAAGGCATTTCCATTTTCAGGTCTAAATTCTGCTTGAAGTCTATTGGAACCAGGGCCGCCCATAACAATTGCGAGGCCCAATGCGAAACAGATTGCGCGGGGCCCAGTTTGGGTAGGGAAGAGGATAATAAAATCAATTCTAATATGAATTTATGGGCCTATGAAGTGCGGGGCCCACTGCGGCTGCATAGGTTGGAATGGCCTAAGACCGGCCCTGATTGGAACCATTGTCCTGCTACAAGAGAGGTGTAGGTTTTCCAGCTGGTGTCTGAAAAAGAACGCTGAACAAGAAAAAGAATTTGTATTTGTTCAGTGTTGTCTTGCATTCTCTGTATGTATACGTTCTTAGACTCATTGACATCATCTGCATCTTGAAATGAGTTTATTACTGCCTTCATTAAGTCTGCTTTATCTCTTCTCAGCAATGTGTCATCTATTGCCACGTTGCCTGCCAATAAGTTGGCTCTCTTGTTTCCACTGACCCCAGCATATCCAGGGCGGTATGTCCATGTAATGCTCTGGATAATTGAGATGTTCAATAAGTCCCACCATTCTTTTCTCAGCATAAACTTTTATATCTTGTGCAGTATGTTTTTGTAGTCAGTGAGTATTACCGAGTGTTTTGATTGTAACTCCTTCTATCTCCATCCTCATGCTCGATGTGACAGTAGAATATGCTGAAGATTTCTTAACCAACTTCACGCCGTTTCTGTAGATAACAAAACACCAACCACTTTTATTTGTGTTTGTGTTTTATTTATGAGTTCACTCTCCTAATGTGTCCAAACCATTTTATTTTTCGTTTCTGGAACATTCTGTGCATTGTCTTATACCGATTCCTCTCATGATTTTGTCAAATGTGATTTTGCCTTGTTTAGTCACTCTTGAAACTTCTCTCAGACATTTAGTCTGACGTTGTAGTTTTCTGTGTTGAATTGCTGCCTGCCCCTATGTTGATAGCAAAGTGTTGGCAAAAAAATGCTGTTTATTATCTGTCTCCTGGTTTTCCTTTTGATTACAAAGCTGAATTATGTTTTACCTTTCTACATCCAATAGAACGAGATATAAACAGTCAATAAGCTCATTGGAATAGATGCAGTGAGTCCGGTGAAGTTGTTTAATGAACTTTCTGAACTTATTGAAAATATGGACAACAATCTCCCGCAGAATGCGGTGGAGTTTCCTTTGAACTCAAGCTGAGTCTAAATTCGATATAAACTTCACTTGGTGCAAAAGTCATTAAGATTAATTGTCGTGACTACATGTTTCAGTTATATTATACATGTTTCGTAAATGAATACCTTCAAATATTCAATCAATGTCTAATATCAACCAACCTGATCTACTGGGAAAACGCAATTTTGGTACTTGAAAACTGCAGTGTAATAAAATGGGTCTGCTGTCTTGTCTAAGCGATCGCCTTATCCTGGCTAAGTACTGAAGATGTGATACTGAGAAATCTTGGATCAATGTTACAAACCACAAAGATGTGGGTGATGTTCACGATATTAATGAATTGGAACATTTTGCACTATTTCTTCTTGTACTGAACGAACATTCCACACATGAACTTAAGAACAAGCAACGCAGTCACATAAAGCAAGATTGTCGCGTGAAACAAGACGTTACAAGTTTTGTTAAATGTTAGATCAATCTTATAAGGTATATCTATTGTAATATTTTACAACATTCAGCTGTGTCTTGAAAGAGAATTGCCAAATTAGTAAAACAATATTTCATGTACACTAATTTGGTTACTGTTTAGGCGAATTTTGGAAAGTCGATCCACTGGCTTGAGCTACTATTGGGTGTCCACTCCATGAATTTTGTACCCGGCAACACTGTCCTTTTGGTCAAAGACTTTCAGGTTAGTTCAAGACAATAAAGATTAGTTCCTCAAACATATTCAACCTGCCATATACAGAAATATGGAATATTGCCATCAAAAAAGTGTTGTGCGCTCGACCATTCAATGAAAGTGAATTTCTATGCTGATGGGAGAATTCGCTGGATGTGTACAGAATGTCAGCACAGGCAACGCGCAGAGATACGAAGTGGCACATGTTTGCAGAATACAAAGCTTGCTCTAGTGGACATTATCTGCTTTGTTTATTACTGGGCTATGGAAACGAACTCAATAAAATGGTGTCCGAGAGGTGCACAATAATAAAAACATCGTTGTGGAATGGAATGCTTTTCTGTGCGAGGTGTGTGTGTCAGCCCTTTTAAAAGTACAGGACGGTCGCATCGGAGGAGAGGACAAAATTGTTAAAATTGACGAAAGCTTGTTTTCCAAGTGGAAGAACAACATTGGAAGTGTTTCAAAACAACAATGGATTTTTGGCAGGGTGTGCTGTGAAACAGGCCAAGTATTTTTGGTGCCAGTGCCGAACAGAAATGCTACAACGCTCTTGCAAGCCATTGTTGCTAATGTGGAGGTGGGATCTACGATATACTCTGACTCGTGGAAAGGCTACAAGAGTGCAGATATCGAAGCATCATAATTTGAGCATTGTCGAGTAAACCACAGATACAATTTCGTAGATCGAGAAACAGGGGTACATACGCAAACGGTTGAGAGAATGTGGGGTAGCGCCAAATGGAGGAATAAAAAACATCGCGGAACAGCCAGACAACACCTCAAAACATACTTGACCGAGTTTATGTGGTGTACAAGATTACCTGCTGGAAAGGATCCATTTGAAACAATCCTTGAGGATATAAAGAGCTACTGGCCCCCTGCGTAACGAAACATTTACTCCCCAACTCTCTTCCGTCTTCTCAAAAGAATGAAACACCCCCCCCCCCCAACTTCCCCCAAGAATGAAACACTTACACCCCCCTCCCCCAAACTTACCCATTCCCCCAAAAGAATGAAACACTTGCCCCCCCCCCCCCCCCAATTCCCAAAAGAATGCAACACACAATCTGAAACAAACTCTACCGCTTCTCACCTAACTACCAAACTCAACACGCACTTTGACACAAACTACCACCTTCCCACCTAACTACACACACTCTGAAACAATCTACCCCTTTCCAACCCCCTCCTAACTTGCAATCATTTACTTGCATTCCACTGTCTCTATAAATGTCTGCTAAAACTGTTTTCCTGTGAATAACTGTTTTAATAAATAATTTTCTGCTATAACTGTGATCACCGTTCACCGTCTGCTACAACTAATTTCCGGTACTAGTTTTATACTTGACTTATATTTCGCTACACATTTCGTAAAAGCTTAGGCAGTTTCGTTAATTACTAGCACCCGCGTACTAGGAAAGAACCAAACCCAAGTTATCAGTTATCATTTTCCTTTACAAGATACTGTAATAGTAATCAAACTAGAAAACCTTGGATCATGTATGGAGAAAACCTTAGCAGACTTTGTAGAGAGTCCAGTAAACAGTTATATTAAGTCACCACAGAAAAAATGAGAACAGGAGACAAATCTTTTCAACAAACAGAATATATAAATGACAGGTTATATGATGAACACCCATAAATGAGGAAGATAAGATCAGAGAAAGTTGGGAAGAATATTTTAAAGATCCCTTGAACATACCAGAAAAGAGACATATGGTACCATTCAAAGCAAGATATACTAATGAAGAAGAACCTGAAATCCTGGAACACAAAGTCAGAGAAGTTATCAAGAACAACCCAAAGAATACATCTGTGGGGATTGATGAAATAAACACCAAACAATAGACATGTGGAGAGACTGGAGTAACTTGAACTTGATTATCTCATATCTTCAGAAAGGCTTGGAAAGAAAGAGCTGTCCTAATAGAGTGGCAAAGAGCCATCATAGTACCAATAAGGAAGTGAAATGTGAGTATTGTGACACATACAAAGATATCTCCCTGCGTAGCCATGCCAGTAAAATGTTCGTCATGCCAAGATTCTTGAAAAACAGATATGACCTATTGTGGATCCAGTTCTTAGTCCAGAACAGTTTAGGTTTAGAAAATGAAGAGGGTGTACAAGATGCAATTTTTCACCACAACATTTTAGTGACAAGACAATAGAATACAAATACCAAATGAATATTGCCTTTATACATCTAGAATGGGCAGAAAACTTGAGACAAGAATTCAAAAATCCAACTATGTAAATTATGAACTTACACCAATTTTGAAGAGATAACTACTAAATAAAGTATACAGGTTGCTGTAGATACCTAACTATAGATATAACATATTAATAAATAACAATAAAACATCGAATAAAGAAAATTATCAACGTGTTATAGTACTAAAAAAGGTTCCATCTATCCAGATTATTTTATTTCCATTAAAGTTTTTCTTATAATATACAGATTTTCTGTCAACTTACCTTAAAATTAATCTCACTCAAATTTGGCATATACAAGACATTCTTCCACTGTCTCATGAGAGCCAAAACCCCTTTCTGCACAGTGATCAGCTGTGGCACTGTTTCAGATGAAATAGCTTTCTCTACTGGATCAGTTCCATATTTGTGGAGATATTTTCTTAACACAGTCAGAAGCTGGTTTGAGGGGTCTTCTTGAAGAGTTTTTGCTAGAGGTGTCAATTTATTGAATTTACTCTGAAATAGTAGAAGCAACAAGATATGATATATAAAAAAAAACAGGAGTCAGACAGAGATGTGTGCTGTTGCCTATTCTATTAAATATCTCAATAGACATAATTATAAAGGAAACACAAAAAGAGATATATATCAAGACAATAGAGAATGAACAACTTAACAATGAACTCAATGAATTGCTTTTAGCTGACCTTTAAAGCATCATATATGGTGACAAAGAAAAACTGCAAACTCATATCAACTCACTATCAAGAATATGCAATAAATACAACAATGCGGATTAACACACAAAAGACAGAAACTATACAAATACAAGATCAACAGATGATTTGAACATTCAAATAGAGAACACGTACCACCGAAGACGGATGTGTTGTGCCATTGGCGCAAATAAAACGGTGACAGAACGCATTTCCATTCTCTGGACTACATCCTGCTGGAAATCTAGTAGGATCATTGTTCTGCTACAAGAGATATTCAGCTGGAGTTTGAGAATGAATGCTGAAGAAGAAGAAATTGAGAACACAAAAATAAAACAAGACAATGAGTTTACATACCTAAGAAGTATTTTCACAGAAGATAGATGACTCAATAAAGAGATAGAAACAATATGTCAAAAGGCAAATGGCTAGCAGCCACCTTTGCTATTGCACCCAAAAATTAACATGGTAGTAAAGAAACAAATAATTAAGAGCATCTTTATACTAACACTATGATACAAATGCCAGACTTGGCAATTGACATCTACACATAAGAGAAAGATCAAAACTGTGAAATGAAATGTCTAATGAAGGCTATTGGAGTCACTAAACTCAACAAAATGCTCAGAGAGAACATCAGAAAGATAACAGGTATGACGTCATGCATCAAACATATAGTGAAACAACAGATAAAATGGTTTGGCCTATTTTATAAGGATGAACGATCAACTTCCCATAAGAGCTTATAGCAAGATGAAATCAGGATACAGAGCCACGAGTAGACTTAAGAAAAGATGGATAGACAACACAAGCCCATCCTAAATAAACACACCTGGCTCTGGAATGCAGACTATATCTGCATCACAAATCCCTACACTCAACGGAAAGTGTGGAAGCTACAACAACACAACCTGGGGATAGACAATAGGCAAAAGACAATAATAAAATTAAGATAATATCCAATATCAGCGGACTTTATTTCCTTCCTTTATTTCCCTGAAGAATAGAGAATTGCTTTGAAGCTGCTGCACACTGTTGTTACACGATATAAGTTCAGTCCCTGTCAATATATGCCACATTACAAATATTTTGAAGTTTGAGTTTCTGAATCATATGCTCTCCTTCCGCCTGATGCTCCAAAGTGGTCAAGTTATGGAGTTACAAGCACAGAACAATAGTCTTTGCTGACAGTGTGATGCCTTTTTTAAGAGGTACAATGAAGTTAATCCTCTACATTTCAAAACTCTTCATCTCGGTAAGTGTTTTCCTACAATGGTGGAACAGATTTTATAATATTTTAGTAATTAATGGTAACTATTCATCAGAGTTCATTCTTAAACTTCTTAAAGTTAGTAGAATGTAGTCCTGAGAATGGAATGCACTCTATCACTTATCTTCAACTTTCATTCCAACAAATCTGACTTAGCATGACCTATGGTTACTATGACCCACTAGTGGATGAGAAAACAAACTCCATTCCCCAAATTGCCTCCAACGACATGCTAAGCAGGCATCATCATCATCATCATCATCATCATGAAGTACCATCTCACAACGAAGGTTACTAAGCAGGAAACAGTGTCACTAATCTTTGCTCCCCTTTGGGTAACAAACAGATGATAGCATCATTTGTATTTTCACCACTGCTTCCTCACCATTTCGTCTACAAGAACAGGTCTGAAGATAACATGAACATACCAGCAAGCAGCCGAGAGGGTAAATAGTGAAAAATCTGCTTGGTTTATCATGGAAAAAAGAGTTAGACAAGGATGTGTCCTATCACCATATCTCTTCAACATTTATGCAGAGAACATAATGAGAAATTAAGAAATTACCAACAGAGAAATAACTTTGACCCACTCAGCATCGGAGGTCATGAGATATCTGAACTAAGATGTACTGATGATACAACATTATGAAAATACTGATAATTATGGTCACGCAGGTCGAACACCTCATAAACTCCATTAACCTTTAGCAAACCAGATTAAAAAATACGAAACGTCTCCCTGCCACCGGATTCTTTTTTGAAAATTTGCATTATTGATGGTGACTGTTTTGAAAATGTGATAATTTTTTGGTTGTTCGAGATATTTACATAATATTTGCACATATAAATAAAGAATTGAATTATGCATATATTGGTGTAATTCATGTATGTGTGTGTGTGATACCAGACGTATGAGAAAGTGGTAAAGACGTTTTTCACAAAAAACATATATTTTATAACAAATAAAGAGGAAAAAAAATTAATAAAAAAATAACTTACCTTAGTTATCGAATTCCTTGGCAACACTGTTAACTAAAACACACAAATCTGTTGTATTTATGTTCTTTCATTGCAAAATTATCAAAATATAGCCGGGAGAACTGTATAAAACATGTAGATTTGCGGTAAAATCGTTCTTTGAGATTAGGTCTAGAGCCATTTTTTGTGCTACTTCCACATATCCGATATCTAACGTCTACAAGTCTCCAAACCAACGCGGCATTCTGTATATTCACTGCTGTGAAATTAAATAACTCAATAATTCATGATTCAAGCCACGATTCAATGTTATTTTATTCAAAATACGATGAAAGAAAGGTCCATAAAATCGGT